>JAJKFI010000023.1:8224903-8239095 GCA_029204185.1 Lerista edwardsae | reverse complement strand
ACACACACACACACACACACACACACACACACACACACACACACACACACACACACACGAGTTTCTATCCTTTAACAAAAGATGTTGTGATACATGCATGTGGCTGTAAGAGAGAGAGAGAGAGCTATCTAAAAATCAGAGTTCTAAAATACTCTATTTTAAAACTGTTTGAAAATAATCTTTCAGAGTCCCAAGATTAATCTAGACTGGGTAGAGGGAGTGAAATGAGATTACATCACAGTGAAAATAAATATCCCCCCCCATTACAACCCAGTTGTGCATGCTAATATGCTGTCAGATGTGCCCAAGTTATATTTAAGTGTCTTACTGGGCTTTGAGCATCTAGTCCACTATTCAGCTTTTTTTAATTAACCATCACAAGGAGGGGATGAAACTGATCCCATTTTGACTTTCAAAAAGTGTGATTTATTAAAAACAATCACTTCATTTTCTGCTTAATGACATCACATGGGTCCCCATAGGTTGTTGTAGCTAAAATGGGGGTCCTGGTGCAAAAAAAAAAAAAAAAGTTGGGAATCACTGGTTTAAAACAAAATGTATAAAAATTGAATTAAGGGTATTTTAGAGTATTGGCCTCTATAAACCGACACTCCTGTCCCAGGATATTCAGTAAGACTTAGTTCCATGTACCTATCTGTAGGATTGTTGCCTTAATATAACATGAGCTACATATGATCTCTCACATAGCCTTTGGAAAAGTTAACTTCCCAGTTAAGTTCCTAGATATGAACATGTGACCCTAGGCACATTTCTCAGTTTGCCTCTTGCAAGGTCTGACACTTCTTCTCAGCTATGGTACTTTGAAAATACGGTACTCTGAAAATAAAAGTTGCAAGGGAAAGACCTGAGTGTGCCTTCTGATGCCATCACCGCTCCTGCTGTGGGAGAAGTTGTGGTGTACCGTTCCCCCTCTGTTACATCCTGGTTTCGACCCACACCTACATGGAAAGGGTGGAGATTTTTCACTCCATACCTTTCAAATCACTCTGTCTGAAGCAGGGCTTTCCAAGTAGAAACTACAGTGTAAAACTAGCAAAAAACCTCTAATGTATTGAAGTCTCATTATAACGGAAAGTTCAGCCTCAGAAATCGGCGAGGACATGCATTGCTAGCTTGACTTCTCCACAGTTCAGTTCTTGCGAGTCACAATGGGAATCTAACAGAAACAAGGAGATCTATAATGATACTTTTCCCCTGCCTTTCAGACATTCTCCTACTCTAATGCATGGAGTTCTGAACACCAACACTTTTTTTTTTCTTTTGGTCTTCCTAAATCAACCCTCCATTCCACAGCAGCGGGAATTCAAGAAGCAAAACCAGCTCCTGCCACGCAACATTTACAGTACCGGGTTTCATAATGAAGGCTGCAGAACCCAAATCGACAGGCATTCCCAGGGTTAACCTAACATGCTCTCCTTTGGCAATATACTTGAACATGCGAAGACTTGAAATTAGGGCTGAGAAACTGCATGAGGCACGGCTGTGCATCAGCTATGAGCAGTCAAAATGTCGACATTAAGGTCTCCAGCAGCAGAGGATGCACGACGTGGCACTGCCAGATGGGGTGGCGACACCCTTGGAGGTGCCCCTCATGGGCGCCACACACCCCAGGAACACCACTGACTCTGCTACGAGCAAAAAGTGCCACATCCGCTAAAAGGGATAGAAATAGCCCTCTGTTATCTTCAGCAGGCTGGGCTGGATGATTCACAAGCTGGACTCAAGATAGCTGGGAGAAATATCAACAACCTCAGATATGCAGATATCTGATATGCAGACGATACCACTCTAATGGCAGAAAGTGAGGAAGACCTAAAGAACCTTCTGATGAGGGTGAAAGAGGAAAGTGTCAAAATTGGCTTGAAGCTCAACATTAAAAAAACTAAGATCATGGCCACCACTCCCATCACTTCCTGGCAAATAGAAGGGGAAGGAATGGAAGCAGTGACAGACTTTACTTTCCTGGGCTCCAAGATCACCGCAGACAGTGACTGCAGCCATGAAATTAAAAGACGTTTACTTCTTGGGAGGAAAGCTATGGCGAACCGAGACAACTTAATAAAAAGCCGAGACATCACCCTACCAACAAAGGTTCGCCTAGTCAAAGCTATGGTTTTCACAATAGCAATGTGTGGCTGTGAGAGCTGGACCATAAGGAAGGCGGAGCGCCGAAGAATAGATGCTTTTGAATTATGGTGATGGAGAAGACTCTTGAGAGTCCCCTGGACTGCAAGGAGATCCAGTCGGTCAATCCTACAGGAAGTCAAGCCTGATTGCTCCCTGGAAGGACAAATCCTGAAGCTGAAGCTCAAATCCTTTGGCCACCTCTTGAGAAGAGAGAACTCTTTAGAAAAGACCCTCATGCTGGGAAAGATGGAAGGCAAAAGGAGGAGGGGGCGGCAGAGGAGGAGATGGTTAGAGAGTGTTACCGAAGCAATGAGCGTGAAATTGGGCGAACTCCGGAAGCTAGTGGAGGACAGGGAGGCCTGGCGTGCTGTGGTCCATGGGGTCGCGAAGAGTCGGACATGACTTGGCGACTGAACAACAACATCTTCAAATTTAGACATCTGCACAACCACCCATGAAACCCACCATTGGGATCCGTTTCTTCCCAATGCGCTGGCACCCTTGCGCCACTCTTAAAACGATCTCACTCTTGTTCCGGACATGCCAACTGATCTACTTGAGCAATGTTCAGCTCTCAAGATTGCCAACTGTTGTCCACCAGAATGTACCCACAAGGCCTTCCTAGCGGATTAATCGGTGTGCCACCTGCGCAAAGCTATCATAAAATTAAAGTGCCTTCTTAATACAGTAAACCAGAAACCTGATCTCATAAAATTGGAGGCAATTAAGAAAATCACTTTCCTAAAGGAAATGTCAGCACCTTCAAAAACAAGGTGTGCGTGAGATTAAATCAGCATCAAACCTGTTTGTGTTGATGGGGCTGCTATACCAGGAATAAGGGATGATTTATAAATGTGGATGTGTCTATTGATCATCTTAAGAAGCTGCAGTTGGAAGATGGTATGGACTTCTATGAACCTTTGATGACTGATGTTACTGTTGTGAGAACTTCCCACCTGCTATCGCTCCTGGAGTTAGGCTGGCACTAAAGGCTGGTACCAGCCCAGGAGTGTTGCAAATGCACTGTAAAGCACATTTGGACCAAATCAGGGAGGATGGCGCACATCTGTGTGCTGGCCTCTCGGACTTGAAGAGTGGTCCAAACATACTTTACAGTATCCCTTGTGCCGGCCAAACTTTGCTGGCCTAACTGTGCTGGCCTAACTCCAGGTCAGGATAGCGCCCTTGAACTACTATCCCAAACATCTGTGTTGCCCAATTACTCGGCATACAATCCTAACCTGGAGTTAGGCCAGCACATCAGGCCAGCAAAGTTTGGTCGGCACAAGGGCCACTGTAAAGTGCATTTGGACCACTCTCAGAGTCAGGGAGGATGGCGCACATCTGTGTGCCAGCCTCTCTGACTCCGAGAGTGGTGCAAACACACTTTCGGGGTCAGGGAGGATGGCGCACGGCTGTGTGCTGGCCTCTCTGACTTGGAGAGTGGTCCAAACATACTTTATGGTGTCCCTTGTGCCGGCCAAACTTTGCTGGCCTAACTGTGCCGGGCTAACTCCAGGTTAGGATTGCACCATAAGTTATTTCTGCTCCTGAGTTATTGCACTTTCCTGGCAAGAATTGTCGTAAGCCTCTCTGAGAGCCTCTCGGGGCTGGGGAGCGGAGTACGTGCTTTAAAGAAATACAAACAAAACAGTTTAGATTTCATGGGCATCTCATCTCCTCAAGTGCTCTCTTTCCTGCCTTCCTTGAATTTTGGCTGACAGTAGCTAAAAATGTCACTAGATGCTGCAAGAGCTTCACAGGGGTCGCAACATGATTATGCGGGCACAACGTGAAGCATTTTCCAGCCCCTTCATGCTGCAAACTAGGGCTACAAGCAACCCAGAGAAAAAGAAGCTCCAACTCATTACTTTTATGAGCTATCAGCCGCTCAAAATCTGACACTGAATCGACTCAGGGCGCAATCCTACCCTGGAGATTACACACAGTTAGACCAGTGAAGTTTGGCTGGCACAAAGGACACCGTAAAGTGTGTTTGGACCCAGAGGCGGTCTGGGCCGGGAGCGCGCCCCATGGCAAGGTGAAGAAACCGCGCCCCCAGCATTTTGCCCCGCCCCCATGCGTCTCCCCGCCACGCCTCCCTGCGCCTGGAAGAGCTCCATTTTGGAGCGTTCCAGGCGCATGGGAGGGCGGGGGGAAGTGCCCGGACTCCGCACAATGGCGCATCCCCCGCCACCCGGCGCCCATGCGGCTTGCCATCCCTGCCCCCCTCTGGATCTGCGACTGTTTGGACCACTCTCGGAGACAGGGAGGATGGCGCACATCTCTGTGTTGGCCTCTCTGACTCTGAGAGTGGTCCAAACATATTTTATGGTGTCCCTTATGCCAGCCTAACTTATGTGGCTTGCTTGGATCTGCGCCTGCTAAATAGCAGATGCAGATCTGAGTGGCCCATTGGGGTGGCTGGCACCTCTCCCGGGTAAGGGCAGAAATGTGCCTTTGCCACATGGAGGCTCCAGGCAGCTCCAAACTTGCCCTGGACACGGCGCAGACACATCGGCCTACCCGCTCCAGCGCAAGTTATGATTGTGCCCCAAGGCAACCAACGCCCTGTGTTCTTATTGGCTTGTACTGTATGGCACTGTCTGGGGAAGACTACAGTTTCTATTTCCTGCCTGACACCTTTCCCTGTGGGCTGGCATTTGCAATGAGACTTTCCTGCTATCCATGTTCGCCCTGTGAATTCCATTGCAATCATTGTTGCTAACTAGTTTTTCTATGGATTACTTATTTATGCAGCCTCCCTCCTTCCCCGTCTCTTTCCCGTGTTATCCACTCTAGCATTTACCTCTGCTCCCCTAAGGGATCGCCTGTACAATAAACCCCCTTTTCAAATGACAGCTTAAACTATCTCCATGGTTCCTTAATCTCTATTCAGGGGCCTCAACGCCTTGCATATTTTTATAGCTTTCCCGATTTTCAAAAAAAAGAAAAAGAAAAAGAAAAAGAAAGAAAAAAAGTGGGGGGGGGAGGAGCAGCACAAGAGCAAAGGAATGCATTATTAATGCAACATGTCATAAAATAATATAAATACTCCCTTTTTTTGCCAAGTCTGATCCACTAATCAAGAATAAATGAATGCACGTGAATTATTCAAGACATCTCAAATACTGCAAATTGTACTCCAATTGAATATTTTGAGTTGCGCCATTCTAAAAGGCATCGTGAGTCATAAAGAAATGCTCTCTGTCTCCAGGGCAATGCTGTTCTGGCTGTTTAGGAGAAGGGCATGCACTTATTTGGAACATCCGTGGTCGTTTAAGCCCTGTGTAGGAAATCGAACATTCATAAGAAGTTCTGGTTGACTCGGAGCCTGATCTTATTGGTGGCGCTACCATTGGCACTAGCCAAGTGCCGTCTCCAGGTGCCGTAAACGGGCCGTAAAGCAGGTTTGCTGCACTCGACAAGGAGGGAGCACCAGCACTGGGGCATCACCATGAGTGCTCCCTTGTTTCCAGCATGGCCAGGCGCCGAGTAACTAAGGCCAAGATCTCCAACCTTTTTCACCTTCACAGCACACTTTAGGCAAGGTGCTAACATTGTCAAGGCACACCAACGGCTTATTTTTGATCCCCCTGTCCCAAACCACAGACCCAAACCCAAACCCAGACCTGATCCCTATCATTTTCAATATGGCTTTGCGACCCACCTGAAATTGGCTCACGGCCAGTGGTGTCATCCTCAAACGACGTTCCGGAACGCTAGGCGGGACTTACCGCCTGATCGGCTGCCCGTCCGTGATGTGTCTCTGCCTGCCCGCCTGCTATGCAAGCACCTCTTGCTTCGGAGGGGGTGCCCGCTTGCCTGGGGGCGCACCGGGTGCCTGGGCAAGCAGCGGAGGGGCGCGCCAAACGGAGGGAGCCTGCACGTCGGGCGGGCAGGCAGCGACACGTGACAGACAGCCTGTCAATCAAGCGGTAAGTCCCGCCTAGCATTCCGGAACTTAATTTGAGGATGACACCGCTGCTCATGGCCCACTGGTGGGTCCCAACCCACAGTTTGGAAACTACTGACCCAGCTGATATGCTTTTCAAGCTACTATAACGTATAACGTGAATTTTCAATTAAAAAAAAAATGCTCTTCTCACTTTGGGAAACACCAACATCCATGAAAAAATTAAACCAGTTTCTCCCACCTCTAACTAGAGCTCTGTATGTTTGGCAAATGGAATGCAGGTTGCTGCCAACCGGACAAATATGTTGCGGATAACCAAAGAATTGTATTCCTAACGTTCCGTGTCAATTCCTAGGTAGCCCCTTCCGTGATGGACAAGGGTTACACCACCTCAGCCTGGCTTTTCTCAGCTCTTCCAGACGCAACCTGTCAGCGGAGATGGGTAGCTCCCTTTTGTTATCAAAAAAAGCTCTCTCTGCACAGGCTCCCCAAAGAATTTATATTGTTCTCTCCAACATCTGTCAGATCAGTGGTGTGAAATGCGAGCGTTTGAAGACTGGAACACCATCGACACCCATCTAGGTACACCGCATCCATCAGCAACAGACACAGCATCAATCGGCCTGCCGGTGTGTCTGACCATAAATAAGGCCGTGGACGAAAAGTAGTTGTTTTGGGCCTGCTAGGAAGAGAAAATGCCTTTGAAGGACTTTATATTTTTTCCCACCGCATAAGTTACAAGCAGCCGATCGTGATTCAGCGGCCAGCCAAGTTATATATGGGGGGCTTGACAGTTTGTTTCCCCATTACAACATGGATCAAGCCCCCAAGGGGGCAGCCATGCTTTCAATATGTGTACGGACTAAGGGCGAAACGAACAGGAGTGCAAGGCGCATTACATGTGCAAGCGAAAAACATATTGCTTGGCAGGCGAGTTTCCCCCAATTTTAGAGGTTTTTTCTTTTTCTTTTTTAAGCATAAGAACATAAGAACATGAGAAGAGCCCTGTTGGATCAGGCCAAAGGCCCATCTAGTCCAGCTTCTTGTATCTCACAGAGGCCCACCAGGTGTCCCAGGGAGGCATGAGACAACAAGATGCCTGCATCCTGTTGCCACTCCCTTGCACCCAGTACCCGGAAGTAGCCCACCACCTTTGTAAGGAGGTTGCACAATCCATCATGGCCTATAGCCCACGATGGACCTTTCCTCCAGAAATCCATCCAATCCCCTCTTAAAGGCATCAAGACCAGATGCCATCACCACCTCCTGTGGCAAAGAGTTCCACAGATTAACTACCCGCTGGGTAAAAAAGTACTTCCTTTTATCTGTTTTAACTCTCCCAACCCTCAGTTTTAGCAGATGCCCCCTGGTTCTGGTGTTTTGAGAGAGGGAAAAGAACATCCCTCTATCGACTCTATCCCTTCTGTGCATCATTTTGTATGTCTCAATCATGTCCCCCCTCAGGCGCCTTTTTTCTAGGCTGAAGAGCCCCAAACGCTGCAGTCTTTCTTCATAAGGGAGGTGCCCCAGCCCCATAATCATTTTTGTTGCTCTCTTCTGCACCTTTTCCAGCTCCACTATGTCCTTTTTGAGATGCATAAGGCACTCTTAAGAGACCTGCAGCCTCTGCAGACGCTAGATTGCTTACCATATCCCTTATTGCAAAACACAACAAGAGCATGGTATGTAGTTGGATGGATTCAGCAAAGCTCCAAAGCTCCCGGCAAAACAGGAGCCATGAGACAAAAGCCACTCGATCTCTAACAAGCCATTAAAAAAAAAAAACGAAAACAAAAAAGAGCTTTATGCAGGGAGGGGAGAATGGATAGTTGAAATTTATTTATTTATTGGTTCGGATGAGACGGTTTGCATAAAATAGTGTCTTTGAGTCGTTCAACATAAATCAAAATTAGGGCTTTCATGCCTGCAACAACAACAACAACACCTCTTGTTCATTCCATTCCTGACAGCACAGGAAACTCAACCAAAACAAAGCAGAAAGTGCATGCATGGGGGGGGGGGTAGAGAAGGGGGGGCAAGCATAATATGATTAGTTTGGATTGACCCTCTTGTAAAATGTACAGATCAACCACAAATACATCTTGCAGACACTTTGTTCTTCTGCTTTGCATTTGGCTTCCTTTCCTGCAATAATCTTTAAACAGGCTGAAAAAAGAGTTGTCAAAAATCTGCGTTTGTGCTGGCAAGGCGTTGGGTCAGCACCAAAAATACCTCTGCAGATTCTCCGCTCTAATCCTGGCGGCTCCAGCCCAAGCCAATTTCAACGGAACCCCAAAGTGTGCAGGGGGCTCCTCCCACACCTTCGGAAGGGGACATGTTCTAAAGTGAAATTCGGTGCACATTGAGATATTTCCGCTGCAGAATGCTGAGGGACGCCAACAAAGATTTGAGGAAGACTATTGACATTCCTGAGGGAACCAGGTTCGCATGCAACTTTTCTCAAGGGTGATGTATTTCCTTTTTAAGGTTGTTGAAGGAAATGCGACATAATTTAACAAGCTAGCTTCACAGACCAGTCCTACCCTGCGCTGGGACAGGCAGGCCAGAAGGCTTCTGCTGTATCCAGTGCACATTTCATGGCAGCTGGGGGACTGCCTTAGAGTATGGGCAGTGATGTCATGCAGGGGGTACGCGGGGGTACGCGAGTACCGGTTTCTAGGATTACAGCTGGCCCCGCCCATTCGCCCGCCCACTCGTCGACTCCGCCCTCTGCAACGTTTGAATTTCCTGCATGTTTGAGTTGCCTGCATGTTCTCAGAGCCAGGCAGGCAGGCAGCGAGCGGAGCCTTTCCTTTCCTTGCCACTGAAAAATGAGTTGCTCTGGGGTTTTAACATGATGCCAGGCCTCCTTCACATGTTCTGAGGGTGCTGTGGAATACTGTTGCCACTGTTGGGTCAGTTTAAAATCGTCTGAGGCCTCTAAAAGGGCTTTTTTCATGTCACTTCCTGCCACGACATCACTTCTGGCTTATGACGTCACTTCCGGTGGGCGGGTCCCGACACGTGCCAATCAAAAGTGAGTACCTGTTATTAAAACATTTAGATGACACCACTGAGTATGGGGATATTTTCTCCTTGCCCTGGGGTAGACGCCAGCAGCCCCAATAGGGCTACTCGAGTCTGCGTCGGCAACAGAAATCACCCGATTAGCATCCCTTAAATGCAGAATTGTGCATAGTCTACAGTCAGAAGCTGCAAAGAAAACACCCACCAGTAAAAAGTTTCTTTCTTTTTTTAAAGTTGTCTTCTGTGTCGAGGAATGCAAAGCAAAACCCCATCTAATTTTGACTTTTTGCCAGCTTTGGAAAGGTGTGCAGAGAGGGCAGCAGTTTGGCGCGGCCCTGCCAGCAGCAGAAACCGTTTCAGGCCGCAAACCTGCCATTATGAAAACAGCCCTTGTGCACTGAAGCGAAGAGGGAGAGAGAGCGAGAGAGCTGGAGGTAAAAAGGGTTCATGTTGTTGGTGGCACTGCATTTCAAGCCGCTGAATCTTATCATCAGCATGAAGCATGCAGCGCTCGGACTGAGAATGCGGAGAGATAATACGGGTCAAACCACCATCCGCGCAAGGTGCAAGGGAGGCCGGGCTGCAAGTCGGCGTGAAGGTCATCTCCGGGGCTGCTGTGTTGACTCAACACTGAACATTCTGCACAACGAAAGCAGCCGGATTCTGCCACGCGTGCATTTTGGACACATTATTAGCAAAGGCACATTATTAGAAATGATAATATTTAATAATGACACACTTAATTTGCTTCCACCAAAAGTAAAAGATTGTAAAATGAAAACATGCAATACCCTCCTCCGCATGCACTCCTAAACAAATACAAAACCAATGACTAAGTAGGAATTTGTGCATTAACACAGCGGTTCTCAAATGTCTTAACTCCGGGACCCACTTTTTAGACCCACGGCACTTGTGTTGGGACCCACTGGAAGTGATACCATTAACCTGGAAGTGATGTCATAGCAGGAAGTGCCATCATCATGCAGAAAGTGCTGTCAGTGTGACGCAATGCAATGACATTCCTAGAAAGCCAACTGGCATTCTTGGACTGGAGCAGAGGCACAACCATGAAACACGTTTGACAAAAAGCAAGATGAGGGCAAAATAGGATGTAAACGCATTGAACTGAAATCTTGAAAAGTCATTTGAAAATTCAAACTGTGAACACTCATAAAAGGAATCTAGCAAGAGTCAGGCCTGCAGCTTCCAAGATGGCTGCTCCCAGGTTTCTGTGACACCCCACTGACATCAGGTCACAACCAGTTGGGTCCTGACCCACAGTTTCAATGCCACTGCATTATAATCACAGTAAACGTTTACTGTTCAGAATTTACATTATAATTATAATCACTGTAAAACTGTACTGTAATCCATGGGGTTTTCTTGGCAAGAGTACTGGAGTAGGTTGCCATTTCCTTCTCCAGCGGATCACGTTTAGTCAGAACTCTCTACTATGACCTGTCCATCTTGGGTAACCCTACATGGCATAGCTCACAGCTTCATTGAGCTACTCAAGCTCCTTCGCCACAACAAGGCAGTGATCCATGAAAGGGAAAACCACTAGGCCCTCCACGTATGACCTAAATCAGATCCCATACGAATATAGAGTGGAGGTGACAAATAGATTTAGGGGCTTAGATTTGGTAGACAGGGTGCCTGAAGAACTTTGGACAGAGGTCTGTAACATAGTACAGGAAGCAGCAACTAGAACCATCCCAAAGTAAAGAGAAAGAAATGCAAGAAGGCAAGAAGCTCAAATACTCTGGCCACCTCATGAGAAGAGAGGACTCTTTAGAAAAGACTCTCATGCTGGGAAAGATGGAAGACAAAAGGAGAAGGGGGCGGCAGAGGATGAGATGGCTAGATAGTGTCACTGAAGCGATGAACATGAAATTGGGCGAACTCTGGAAGCTAGTGGAGGACAGGGAGGCCTGGCGTGCTGTGGTCCGTGGGGTCGCGAAGAGTCGTACACGACTTAGCGACAGAACAACAACAACAAAACTGTACTAAGTAGGTGAGATAGTTGGTATTGTATCAGCAGATGCAGCCACACCATGCACTGCCATTAAACAATAAATACAAAGCAAATAAAACATTTTCTTTTTCACAGATTTCAGGTGATGATATTGTTTGTTTAGAAAAATGAGAAGTGCAGAATGCAGTGTTATTTGGGTTTTTGTTCATTATCATAGTTTCCTCAATAGATAGGATCAGATCTGAGTGCAACATTAGGTGGCCATTGGCTGCTTTTGTACTTATCTCTTTCCTTAATTTCCCTATCCAACATCTATGGACTGTACCCATTATATTGAAATGATCTATACATGCAAGTTTCTTGCCTGCTATTCTATGTATGCCTTAAAACCCTTTGACCTAGGCTAGGCGGGGCATACTTTCAAATTATCAAACTGGGGTGAACCTACCAAAGTTCACCTTGAAATGTTCAGCGATCAGGAGGGAATAATAACTTCAAGCATAATTCTCTGTTTCCAAATTGAGACTAGGCACTTTAATGCATACATAACCACACAATATATATATGTTTTAAGACCCACCTTCCAAACTACACCCATCAATAGCTCATCCATACTTTCACTACAGCAAACATTTTGACATCTGATTGTTTAGAGAAAACACAGGAAAAAAAAAAGACCTCGTTGGAGGTCATTGGAGAAAAAAAACTCGCATGTGTTGAGATCGTCTCTGGGTAACGCAGGAGAAAAATCCAAGGCTGTGAAATTAATGAGAGAAAGAAATCAGTACAAAAATCAATGACAAGCCAATGACAACCGAATGCAGCGTTTTAAATGTGACCGATGCTAAGAGCTGTCTCAGAAAACCTCAGCTGGAGGATTAATCTGAACTTTTCTGAACTCTTCACTTTTATTCCTGCTCTTTTTCTTCATATATCTCTTATCCCTGTCAGGAAAGTTTTTTGCTCTTCCAACAGCTTTAAAGGCTATCTTAAAGACAAGCATAAACTAGTAAAAAAGAGAGAGAGAGAGAGGAGAAAAATTACAGTATCGTCTTTCACACAGAAGAATTTAGACTGCCATCTGGAGTTCTGGAACGATTAAACAGTTTTTTTGGGTTTTTTTTTTTTTAATGATTTTAAAGCAGAAACCCTTTGAAATGGTAGGGACCCTTTGAAATTGTAATTTGGCCAGTTGTTCAGCAATGCAATTCGCGAGTGAAAGCACTTCCCATTTAAAAATGGCTATGTGGACCAGTCTTATGGCACATGGGCTGAGTTTAGACGAAACCAAATCTTTACTTCTGTGATAGATGCTTTTGTAAGAAATCTGAAGGAAAATAAAATAACTATTAGGCAGTGATGGGAACTAGAGTCTTGGGACTCAAGTCCAAGTTGCAACAAACATTTTTTTTGCTGACTCAGAGCGTAATCCCAAACTGGAGTTTGTTGTTGTTCAGTCACTAAGTCGTGTCCGACTCTTCGCGACCCCATGGACCACAGCACGCCAGGCCTCCCTGTCCTCCACTAGCTTCCGGAGTTCGCCCAATTTCATGTTCATTGCTTCGGTGACACTCTCTAACCATCTCCTCCTCTGCCGCCCCCTTCTCCATTTGCCTTCAATCTTTCCCAGCATGAGGGTCTTTCCTAAAGAGTCCTCTCTTCTCATGAGGTGGCCAAAGTACTTGAGCTTCAGCTCAACTGAAACTGGAGTTAGGCTGGCATAAACTATACCAGCAATGTTTGGCCAGCACAAGGGCCACCGTAAAGCGCGTTTGGACCACTCTCAGAGTCAGGGAGGATGGCTCATGTCTGTGCGCTGGCCTCTCTGAGAGTGGTCCAAACATTCTTTACGGAGTCCTTTGTGCCGGCCAAACTTTGCTGGCTTAGTTTATGCCGGCCTAACTCATTTTAGGATTGTGCCCACATGTAGACTAATGTTACAGCCTTCTTTGCTCACAAGAAGTCCCCAATCTTTCCAATCACTTACAACAATTACAATCACTTAGGCCAGTGGTTTTAGCACCACAACCCACAATTTAGGATGACAGTCCTTTGGGACCCATCAGAACTGACGTCACGACCATAAGTGCAGCCTGCTGCTTTCCGGAGACCGCAGCAATCAGTTGGGTTCTTTCTCAGCCATTTTCCAACAGCAAAGTGAATCAGAAAGGAAGAGAAACCATTTACAACCCTGAGACAAGCAAAATGACCACACAGCCCTCCTCTTCCCAGCATCCTTTGCAGTATCCTTTATACGGCTCTGACCAATTAGGCTGACAGCAAAAAAATTGCTACCTGGCTCCCATGAAGGGCAGCCAGCTAATCTCAGACTGTATGGAGGGTGGGAGAGGGTCATGCAGCAGAGCTGAATTGAGGGCACCCAAAGAAGGCAGCCTTTCCCACCCTCAATGTGGCCCAACCAATAGCCAGTCCAGCTTTTCCTGCCTCTATCAAGTGGGAAGCAGGGGCCTGGGTAAAGAGCTACAAGGCACAAACATGTGCCACGGGAATTCTCATGGCTTGTAACTTGGGATCATCAAGTTTCATCCAGAAGTCTATCCAGTCCCATTTTAAAGGAATCTCGGCCAGGTGCCATTGCCACATCTAGTGGCAAGGAGTTCCTCAGATCCATTAGATAGGATCCATTAGATAGTTCCTCAGATAGGCAGGAGGTCTAGTCGAGAGGGTAAAAGCCACCATTTCCCCGAAGATCCGAAGGTTGCCAGTTTGAGAGCACCGGAAGTTTCCATAAGCGGCAGAACTTGAAGAATGCGGCTGATAAGATCTGAGCTGAGCTGTCTCCGGCTGCCTGTGAGAGAGGAGTTGTGCTGGGCCAGCTGTTTCTTTGGTGAGAGCAAAGAAGCCATTTATCAGCCAGCAGGAAGGCAATCTTGCAGCCAGAAAGGAAGACTGACTATGAAAGTTTCACTGAATGTAGTAGTTCTTGAAAGATAGAACCTGTTTGTGATTTGTAAAACCCCTCAGGGTTAGAAAAGCCTGCCTATGTAAACCACCTTGAATTAAAGTCAAAGGAGCAATCTAATGACCAAGAAAGGCAGTATATAAATACTGGTGGTGGTATTATTATTATTATTATTATTATTATTATTATTATTATTATTATTA
>JAJKFI010000023.1:8199229-8217357 GCA_029204185.1 Lerista edwardsae | reverse complement strand
CCCCTGGAAGTACCGAGGGCCACCCCTGGTAGTACCGAAGGACTCCCCTGGAAGTATCGAGGGACTCCCTGATATCCCCATGGGCCGCCCTGATACCCCCGGGGGCTGCCCCTTGTAGTATCGAGGTCCGCCCCTGGTAGTACCAAGGGCTGCCCCTGGTACATAAGAACATAAGAAGAGCCCTGCTGTATCAGGCCAAAGGCCCATTTAGTCCAGCTTCCTGTATCTCACAGCGGCCCACCAGCTGCCCCAGGGAGGCATGAGACACAAGACGCTTGCATCTTGCTGCCACTCCCTTGCACCCGGTACTCTGAAGTAACCTATTACTGATGTGAGGAGGTTGCACAATCCATTATTGCCTATAGGCCACGATGAACTTCTCTTCCAGTAATCCATCCAATCCCGTTTTAAAGGCATCTAGACCAGATGCCATCACCACCTCCTGTGGTAGAGAGTTCCACAGATTAACTACCCGCTGGGTAAAAAAGTACTTCCTTTTATCTGTTTTAACTCTCCCCACCCTCAGTTTTAGAGGATGCCCCCTGGTTCTGGTGTTTTGAGAGAGGGAAAAGAACATCCCTCTATCGACTCTCCCTTCTGTGCATTATTTTGTATGTCTCAGTCATGTCCCCTCTCAGGCGCCTTTTTTCTAGGCTGAAGAGCCCCAAACGTTGCAGTCTTTCTTCAACTGGGAGGTGCCCCAGCCCCGTAAGATGTATAGGATTGCATTGTCAAAGGCCGTCACACATATGGAGGTGATTGCATTCTTAGTAGTTAACTGTAACTTCTGATGACTGCGTTTGAGCCGATTCACATTGTCACTCACCCACACAAAAAGTCTGCATTACATTTTACTTGCTGATGGTAGAGGTATGAATGCTCCTTCAAGAGCTAAGGTTGTGACTGAGCATACCATTGGATGCCATACAGAGAAGAGAACATGCATCCTCATCCGTCCAAATGCCAAGAAATACAGCAGCAGACTCTGCACTGGGTAGAGAGAGCTCATAGTACATGCAAAGCAATATACTCTAATCACGAGTCAATGAATTTCATACGCGCACTAATTAAGCTGCCATCGAAACGCATGTATTTAATACTCGCATTGATCGGTAAACTTAAGCAAATCAATATGTTTAATTAACAAACCAATTTATTAGAGGAAAAACAAACCCGTCTGTTAGTCAATGCAATCAATAGAGTAAAAGTCAAGCTAGTATGTAAAACACATCATATATTTGAGTCTTAGCTTGTTACATGCCTTGCTTGACTTCAAAGTGGGAATTAAAATCTTTAGTTCGAATGAGGACCACCAAGGAAGAGATGTTCCAGCAGGACTGAAATGTGAGGGTCTTGCCAGGAAGCATCCAAATGCTCTCTTCTCCCCTGCCCAACATCACTTGGGGGTACCACCTCACAAATAATCCATCACAGCTATCACTTACCCTAATGCCAAGTAAACAGAAATTTTTTTAAAAAAATGTTCTGGGTTCAGTTTGTGGACATTACTTAGATGGTGAAATCATGGATATGAGCCTCCCAGCTTTGAATCTTCTCCCATACTGAGTCATCCGGCATACTACCGAGTCAAAGGGATGGTGGGTCACCTCTTATAGGGCACAATCCTAACCTGGAGTTAGGCCGGCACAGTTAGGCCAGCACAGTTTGGCTGGCACAAGGGCCACCATAAAGTATGTTTGGACCACTCTCCGAGTCAGAGAGGCCAGCACACAGACGTATGCCATCCTCCCTGACTCTAAGAGTGGTCCAAATGCGCTTTGTGGTGGCCCTGGTGCCAGCCAAACTTTGCTGGCCTAACTGTGCCGGCCTAACTCCAGGTTAGGATTGCGCCCATAGGAATATAACCAGTGGTGTCTTTCAAGTGATTTAGGAACAGGAACTCACTTTTGAGTTCAAATTCAAATGTTGAAAAACAACAACAACAAAAACCCTGGGGTTACCCCTGCTAACTGGACAAGAGGCACTTTTTCCAGTGGTGTTCCTCTTATATTTAGCAGGGGGAGAGTAACTGTCCCTCTTCACCCCTGCGCAGTCTTCCTAGTGGCTGTTGCTGGCGGTCTGCCTTTTTTTTAAGATTGTGAGCCCTTTTGGGACAGGGAGCCATTTAACTTTATTATTATTACTATTTGCCTGTAAACCGCTTTGTGAACTTAGTGTTGTAAAGTGGTATATAAGTACCTGATTGAAGTACCTGATTGATTGATTGATTGATTGATTGATTGATTGATTGATTGATTGATTTATTGAAAGCCGGAAGCAGCCACGGAGCCCGTTAGTATCTGGAACGCCCGTTCTAGTCCGTTCCCCCTGAATGACATCACTGAATATAACTAAAATGCCGACATAGAACCTTGGCCCTTCCGGTTCAGTATTGTACGCACTGGTCATTAGGAGCGTCTCCACCATTTCTGGTCTAGCTAGAGCGATTCAACATAGAATCTTCTGCACAGGCAAAACACGCAGTACCACTAAAACAGCGGTTTCCAAACAGCCGGAGGAGCCACAGAATCCTCTCGAAAAACACTACTGCCTGATGCAAAAAACAGGATTGTATCCCTAATTGGAAGCTGCAGCCAATGGCACAGGAGGTCAAGGGAATTGCCACAGCCCTATGGGGGGATGCCCAGGATTAACCTGAAACCTTCAGCATGATAAACAGATGCTCTGCAACTGATGTACGATTTATCCTTCTCCCTTCTGTTTAACTGTACAGGGGGATAGGCTAGAGATGTGTTGAGGAGACTTGCCTAGCCTAGCACTGATCCTGAAAAACAATGTGCTATTTTGAACACCATCTAGCAAATGCCTTCAGGACACGTTTTTTTTTTGTAACACCCCCCCCCATTTTCCTCTTAACTTTTGCAAAAAAATAAATAAAAAAAAATTAGAACTATTCAGCCCAACATGCTTAGGGAATTTTCTCCGTTTGGGCGAGATTGAAAGATGCGGCTCTCTCTGATGGAGTTATTAGTTAACCACTTTGTCCCTCCTTTTAGTCTCCCCCCCCCTCCATTTTGGCAATGCTATTTGCAATATTAGAAAATTTGATGTTAAATTTCTTCCCTCTTACTTCATATGCGCAATGTGACCTCTCCGAATTGCCTTGAAGGCTCCCCAAAGAAGGAAAGAAAGAAAAAGAGATGCTGAAAGGGAATTATTTCAAAACAAAACTGCTCTTGCCTGAGTAAAAAAAAGGGGGGGGTGGGGGAGAAGAGAGAGAAAAATCTGTGAAGTTGGGAATTCCTAGTAGAGACACTTTAAGTCTCCTTGACTTCAAGATTTCTCCTCTTTTACATTCTGGTCCAATATTCTAAGGAGCGCAAAATGATCTGAAAAAAAGAAGTCCTGCATAAATAATTGATGGCTGTGATATGAATTCCTCCTGCAGGCTGGAGTCTTGCGTACAGAATCGGCTTTCCATGACGGTATCTGGTATCTAGCTCAGAGCCATTGTGGCCAATTCAGAAACTGAGGACACGATCCAGAGGGGATGGTGCTAGCTGCTTGCGTTGGCCCAATGTCACTAGCCCCGGTGCGGGGGCGCCAACAGGCACCCCCGTGTCAGCCCTTGTGCCATTGGGCCAACGATAGCAGTAGCACTGGCCCAAGGGCGCTGGCCCACAGCTACGGTGCGCCGCTTGTGCGCCAGCTGGCTGGCACAAGAGCAGTTCTGGGCGGAAGGAGGGCAAGTGGGAGGAGCTAAGTGGGGGTGGGTTGGCTGGGAAGGCGCTGGCCTGGGGAGGGGGCCACCCGGGGAGGGGACGTATAAGGCCGCATCCCAGCCTCCGTCCCCAGGCCGTGTGGCCCCAATTCAGGCTGCACAGCAGCTCTGCGCCTGCTATACAGCAGACAGGCCACGTGCAATTTGTCTCCCTCCTTGCCAAATTGCAAGAGGTAGTGCAAACGGTGCGTCCAGTTAACTGCAGTAGCATGGAGGTCTGGGATGCTAGGCATTATGGAAATTCAGAGGGTGGCTTACTCTCCCTTCCTGCATAAAAGCCGAGGTCTCCGTTCAGATTAGGCAGGCCAGGCAAGACAAAGGAAAGCACCCATCCGGGCAGTGCTAATTGACCTCGGGAAAAGGTGAGTCTCTCCAGAAATTAAACCGAAGGGAGCAAATTCAGCAGGGCATATCAGAACTTGTACATCCGTCTTCTTAATCATCCAGCTAATGCATATACCATTTGGCGAGGAGTCATTTTCCAGGTCAGCTCCTTTTAATTGTAAACAGCCTGACAAGAAAAAATTAGTTTTTGCCGATTCTCGTTCAGAGCGCTGATCATTCGGTTTGCCGTTCCTTGTCTGCGGCTTTGCCGGGGCTTCCAGATACGGCTGGAAGATTTGCAAACAAGAAGCTTCTCTTCTGCAGTGGGTCCTCGTTATCTGTGGGGGTTCTGTCCCAGGAACCCCCACTGAAAAAGAAAACTG
Organism: Lerista edwardsae; assembly: GCA_029204185.1. Taxonomy (NCBI): domain Eukaryota; kingdom Metazoa; phylum Chordata; class Lepidosauria; order Squamata; family Scincidae; genus Lerista; species Lerista edwardsae. The sequence continues at coordinate 8,212,908 of JAJKFI010000023.1, read as the reverse complement.
TGGACATTCAAATCTGCATTGGGGGGGGCACTCTCTGAACCTGACCGGAGCTGAGCTCCAGTCTGGTCCAGAGGCATTCTGAAGCCCAAATGGATCTGCCCATGGCCTCTATCTATTCACATTTTTTACGTGCTTTCGAACTGCTAGGTTGGCAAGAGCTGGGACAAGCGACAGGAGCTCACTCCGTTATGCGGTCTTGAACTGCCAACCTTCCGGTCAGCAAGTTCAGCAGCAGCGGTTTAACCCACAGCACCACCACGTCCCACATTGTAACCTTAGCACATTTTAAAAAGTGCTCTACAAAATACTACTACTACTACTACTACTTCTTCTTCTTCTTCTTCTTCTTCTTCTTCTTCTTCTTCTTATTATTATTATTATTATTATTATTATTATTACAACCCTGCTCCAATAAATAGATTTCTCCCAAAAGTTGTGACGTCTAAACCATCCTCCTTTTTTCTGTCATTGGTCAGAATAATTTCAAAAATGAAACATGTTTAAAATTAAGGAAAGAGGACACATAAACCCTGAATGGAATACAATGGCCCTAATCCTCCCATTGTTACATCAACAGAGTTCCCCCCCAATGGCTCCAAGAAGTTCTAAGAACACCGGGACTGGGCACCAAATCATCATAAAATGTTTTCAGACTTAGATATTTAAAAACTAATTCATGCCTGTAATTGCCATGCTTCCAAGTGGAAATCGCTCTTTTTTGTATTTAGCTTTATCTATTATAATTAATACTGCTTGAATAAACAAATGTGAAGGAAAATGGCATTGCATGAGAATTAGGAATTATGTAGAAAGGATTATCAAATGTACAGTTAGACACTTAGAGACAGAAAGGAGAATTCCTCCCTTCAGTTTCTCAATTCATTAGCAGAAGGAAAAGGAAAAAAAAAACATGACGAGCCCAGCCTATCGCTTGGTGACGCACGAAAGGATGGCACCAACAATGGTTGACATTGAGCTCTGCACCCTTAAAAACATGTCTGCATACCTGCAGCCATCTGCTCTGGGAATGATTCCAGAAATGAAATGCCGACCTGTAGTTGACATCGTTTTGTTTCTTCTAAAATGTGACTTGTTTTATCACATAGATACAAAATCTAGCTTTCTAGAATTCACAATGACAAGTTGGTAAAGGGAGATGTGAAGATTCTCAGTGCTGGCCATGCGGGAGGAAGGAGACCCCATCTCTCGGCCTTTTTTCCTCTCTCCAGCAGGCAATGGCCTTGTCATAGCTATAAGTCCAAACGTGGAGATGGCAACCTTCTGGTCCACCTGCTTCATCTCTCTATTTTGTGGGACAAACGGAACAATGGTGTCGGATCCCTTCACGGGGTGAATCGAGTCACATTTGTTTTCCATTAAGAGAACAAAAGACGAGAATTCACAAAATGCATCTCTTACTAGACTGTAGCTAAAAAGTGTAAATGTATTTCCCTCAAGGTCAGTGAGCCAAAAAATGAGTTGAAGCTTTTTTCAAAGTCATGGAAAGGACGGTGTTTTGAAGACAAATGCGTCCCACCCAGGTCATCTTTGTCTATAACAGAAGATCGGGGTAAGGGATGAAACGACCCCCAAGGTGAAATCCCCAAACGCCATGGGACATCACACGGACCATTAGTCCCGATCATCTTCATGGTTCATTGGCCAACAGCAGCCAGACTGGCTCAGATTGTCACCATGGTTGAGACCATGGTAAAAGGTAAGGAGACCCACCATTGGGAAGCAAAGTGTGTTAGGACCACTCTCGGAGTCAGGAAGTATGGCGTATGTCTGTGTGCGGGCCTCTCTGACTCTGGGAGTGGTCCAAACATACTTTATGGTGTCCCTGGAGCTGGCCTAACCATGCCAGTTTAACTCCAGGTTAGGATTGTGCTCTTAAAGTGGGTCAGATTGGTGGTCCAGTAATATTTTCTCCTCTAAAAATAGGTTTGTAGAAGTGGAAACCTATATGTTTCACTTGACACAGGACTTACCAGGAAATTATTGGGACATTTGTTAGTCTTTTTTGGGGGTGTTTGGACCACTCTCCGAGTCAAAGAGGCCAACACACAGATGTGCGCCATCCTCCCTGATTCCAAGAGTGGTCCAAACATACTTTGCGGTGTCCCTTGTGCCGGCCAAACTTTGCTGGCCTAACTGTCCCTGCCTAACTCCACATTAGGATTGCGCCTTGGGAGTAATCCCCATTGGACACAGTGGGACTTAGTTCTATGCATAGGCTTGTGTAACACACCAAAGAACTGTGTGGTTCATAAAAACGTGGGGCCTTGAAGGAAGCCAGAGGAAAGGACATCTTGCAAATATTCCAGGAGCCATTTCCAGGCAAATATTATTTCTAATAATGGTTGTGAAGTTGCTGCGTTCAAATTAATGGCTCCTTTAAACACCATGATTCTCTCCCCCATTCCCATCCTGCTTATAATTATATAATTTTTATCGAAGCTGGTCATGTTCACATCGCGTGCACCCAGAGACCAGATTTATTGCAATTTTGTTGAATCAATGGGTGGTATCTTTGATTTATTACCCTAAGTATTAGATTCAGCAGATGATGTATCTAATTCAGTGGGTGATGTTTCTGGTTCAAAAGGTGATGCATCTAATTCAGGTGATAGATCTGGGCTCAGCAAGGTAATATATCTCATTCAGCAGGTGATATACCCCCATTCCTCCTATGATCTATCGGATGTACTAAGTGATATATGGAATTCAGCGAGTAATATATCTCGTTCACTGTATGATCTGTCTCCTCAATGAGTAATTCATTTTCTTGAAATGATTACGGCTTTGGTGCGAGATGTAAAATGTAATCAGGTGTAGTAGCTTATTTCTCCCTACAATATCCGTTATTGCATTGCATATTAATGGAGAATGTTCAAAAATGCAGCCTAGAACAGGATGTTGTTTTTTATTCCTTATTCCAGTGTGGGACTTCATTTCACCAAGATAGCATTTGTTGAAAAACTCGGACTGCTATGCCGACGGAGCCAACACATTCTGAAATGATCACCGGGTTAAAGGGAATGTTTCAGACAGTCTTCCTGCATCTCTTATTGAATCTAATCCCAAAGGAAAATGTCCTTCCATCATGTTGTTGTTCAGTCGCTAAGTCGTGTCCGACTCTTCGCGACCCCATGGACCACAGCACGCCAGGCCTCCCTGTCCTCCACTAGCTTCCTGAGTTCGCCCAATTTCATATTCATTGCTTCGGTGACACTATCTAACCATCTCATCCTCTGTCGCCCCCTTCTCCTTTTGCCTTCAATCTTTCCCAGCATGAGGGTCTTTTCTAAGGAGTCCTCTCTTCTCATCAGGTGGCCAAAGTATTGGAGCTTCAGCTTCAGCATTTGTCCTTCCAGGGAGCAATCAGGCTTGACTTCCTGGAGAATTGACCGATTGGATCTCTTTGCAGTCCAGGGGACTCTCAAGAGTCTTCTCCAACACCATAATTCAAAAGCATCTATTCTTCGACGCTCTGCCTTTCTTATGGTCCAGCTCTCACAGCCATACATGGCTACTGGGAAAACCATCGCTTTGACTATGCGAACCTTTGTTGGCAGGGTGATGTCTCGGCTTTTGATTAAGCTATCTAGGTTCACTATACATACCTTCCATCATAGGAGGCACAAAATAGCACCACCACCATTCTACGAAACAGCTGCACCATCAACACAATGAATTAACTGAAGGCGCAATCCTAACCTGGAGATAGGCCAGCAAAGTTTGGCTGGCACAAGGGACACCGTAAAGCATGTTTGGACCACTCTTGGAGTCAAAGAGACCAGCGAACAGACACGCACCATTCTCCCTGTATCAGCGCAATCCTAGCGCGCCCCTTGCATCGACGTATGTCATCGTGTCGAAGCAAGGGGCGGAGCGCTGGTGCACAGGTGCCAAGCAGCACCCCCCCCCATTGGTGCTGAAGCTCTGAAGCCGACGCAGCTCACAGCATCGGTTTCAGAACACCAACGGAGCACCTCCCTTGCACCGATCAAAGACAGTTGGCGCAAGGGATCCTCCGTCCTGTTTCAGGACAGGGATTGGTGGGAGGGGGGAGGCGGGACTTGGGCGGGACCTGGGCGGGCTTGGGAGGTGGCCGTATGTGTATCTCAAGGCTGCATTGCAGCTGCATCAGTGCTAGAAAGTTGGCTAGGGTTGGGCTGTGCTGCTTCCTTCAGAGTAGACAGGCACAGGATGACTGACCACCACGAAAAGCCTCATTGTCCAACCACACCACATCATCCTACTTCAAGCCTCCTTGTCATATCATGGTCATCCTTCACCCCACTGTGAACAAGCAAGACAACCAAGATGCAATTCCCATCTCAAACTGAAATGCACTCATAGCACTTTAAAACACACACACACACACACCAGAATGAATTAAATGCGGCTTCTCTAAATACTGGCCAACCAGCTTGGGGTGATAAACTGTAGGTGTCACTTCCAAAAGCAGTTGATGCTTTTAAAACCTTCCTGTCTTTGACTATAACTTCTTAAGTTCTTTAAATAAAAAAAGAGAGATTTTTTTTTTGAATAAACAAGGTTTGAACTTTTAATATAATTTATAGTAATTCCTTCAAAGATTAAGCTAGTTAAGACTCTTAGCTTTCAAATTCTTAAAATACAGTCTTTTAAATAAGCTTGTCTTTGCTGACCTGTCACCTTTAAGTTCTTTGCAAAAGAACTTTGATTAAAGCAAGAATCAGCTAAGCCTTTTCTCTAAATGGTTTCGGGGGGGGGGGGGCGGAATTAAAATAGGTCATCTCATTTTTTTCCCCCTATACCACCAAGCCCTTGCTACAGAAAGTTACTTCTTTTTAATATTATCTTATTAGCCTTCAAAATAAGTCATCTTGGGCACGATAGAAGCTCTGTCTTCACTAGCTCACAAATTGCAAGGGGAAATATCCTGTGCAGTCTTTCTAGTGGCTGTTGCTGGCGGTCTGCCTTTTTTTAGATTGTGAGCCCTTTTGGGACAGGGAGCCATTTAACTTTATTATTACTATTTGCCTGTAAACCGCTTTGTGAACTTCGTGTTGAAAAGCGGTATATAAGTACCTGTTGATTGATTGATTGATTGATTGTCATGGAAGGTTGAAAGTCATGCCAAAACTCATGGATTCAGACCCTCCCTCTCCCCTGAAGATCAGACTTTAAAAGATAGAGAGGGGTCTATGGATCCATGCATTTGCGTTAAAATGTACAGAAAAAATTATCTCTTGCCAAAGTAGTTCTGGACCTTTCTGCAAAGGACACACTGTGTACAACAAAAAGGTATGGGAAGACATTACCCAGGTCAAACCATTAATTCAGCAAGTTAAACAAGCAGTACTTACCTTTCTCCTGTGCAAGAAGGTAAGTGACTTCGTTTCATTCTTTAATTAACAAGTTTCAGTAGAAACTGTAGAAACTTACAGCTTTTCAGCTATGCTATAGCTTGATTTTGCATTTTGTTTATTTATTTGCAGCCATGCAAAACTCCAGGACTTAGCCAGCAAATTAACAGATATGTAAACTGGGAAATAGATTTAAACTAGGAATAGGATAGGTTGTGCAAGAGAACCAAGTATAAGAGCGCAATCCTGCAATTTTCAGTCTACCTGCCTCCATTTGGGTGGACTACTTCAAAAGTTTATTTTTTGATGAGAAGATCCAGCACCAACCCCCTGATCGGACTATCCTTAGTGAAGCTCCCCAGTGGCCCTCGGTCACTATGGATGAGATTGTAACTTTAATCGGCCACCTTAGAAATGGTAAAGCCCCGGGGCCCGATAACATCTCTGCGGACATTCTTAAGGCGGCACCCGTATGGTGGGCAAACATCTTAGCCCCCATATTTACCTGGATAAACAGATCAGGGATTATCCCTGCTTCATGGAAGCAATCTGTGACAGTACCCATCTTTAAAAAGGGGGATAGAGATCAGCCATCAAATTACAGACCTATTACCCTTCTCTCTATACCGGGGAAGTTGTATGCCTCCTATTTACTAAGTAAGCTCTCGTTATGGGTAGATAACAATAATATTATTGGGGATGAGCAAGGAGGCTTTAGAGCAGGGAGGTCTGTTATGGACCAATGTCTTATATTGACTCACCTTGTAGAGAGACAACTTTCTAAGCCCCAAGCTAAATTGTTTGTGGCTTTTCTAGACTTGAAGGCAGCCTTCGATTCAATCAATAGGGATTTGCTCTGGTCCAAATTAGTCTCCCTTCAGATTGATCCACGCTTACTGTATTTAATTAAAGAGTTGCATAGTGACAATACCACCCAGATTAGATATAATATTGGAGGTAATCTTTCGGATAAATTCAATATCAATAGGGGAGTTAAACAGGGCTGTGTTTTAGCCCCGGCCCTGTTTAACCTCTTTATTAGTGATCTTTCCTCTTACTTGGGTTCCATCGACTCTCATTGCCCTAAGTTAAACCATCGGCCTATTCCTGTTTTGTTATATGCCGATGACATGATCTTGATCTCCCAAACCAGGATTGGCCTTCGCCGCTTGATAACCGGCTGTATTCAATACTTAGCAAATAATGATTTACATCTTAATTATTCTAAATCCAAAATAATGGTCTTTGAGAGATCATGGAGGAATCGGGACTGGAACTTCCAGGGCAAATCTATCTGCCAGGTGAAAACCTTTAAATATCTTGGGATTCATTTTCACTATAAATTGTCTTGGGTTGCTCATCGTAACGCAGCTATTAGAACAGCCCGTCTAACCGCACAAGCTGCCATAAGGTTTTTCTTTGTTAGAGGTAATTCATTTATTCCTGCTGCCTTACGCATATTTAATGCCAAGATAATTGCACAGCTTTTATTTGGAATCCCTATTTGGTTAACCGGTTTTAATAAGGAAGTCGAAAGAGTACAATCTATATATCTTTATAAAATCTTTGGTTTACCACACTGTGTCCCTTATGCAGCTCTCTGTTTGGAAGCCAACTTACCTAAATTAGAATTAGTGGCCTGGAGTCGCTTTATGTCCTATTGGTTGGATATATGTTATAAAGCCGACTCCGTTTCCACCTTTAAGGATTTACTTTCCGACTCCTGGACATCCTCTGGCTACCATCTTTTCATTCGCAAATTAACACAAATTGGCCTTTCCCCCCTCCTTTTTAGGTGATTTTAGTCTATCCAAAGCCAAACATATTGTCTTATGTAGACTAAAGGATATTAATTACCAAGTACTTTTGGAAGAAGCAAATAAATCCTATTCTCCCCTCAAATTTGATTTATTTCCAACAATTGGCCGTCTTCCTCGTTACTTGATTGTACTGCAAGATCCCCGCCTTAGACGTATTCTGTCATTAGCACGCTGCAACGTTTTTCCTACTCGCGAGTTCGAAGCACGTTTTCTTAAAGTCTCTCAGACAGTAAACTGTTCATGTGCCATGAAGACACCTGAATCTTTTAAACATATTTTATTAGAATGTCCATATTATAGTGACATCAGGCACAAATATTTAATGCCTATGTTGAGTAATATATCTGGGCTGCCTGAAGGAAAAAAGGTAAACTTTTTACTTTCGTCCTATGCATCTTTTACTTTGAGGTCAGTAGCACTGTATCTTAACACTGTATTGTACAGACGCCGTGAGCTAGACCTCTAATGAGTGTATGTGTGTATATGTTGATGCTCTTCTGTTTTTATGAAATTGTACTAATGCCAATAAAGGTATACTGACTGGCAATCCTAACCTGGAGTTAGGCTGGTGAAGTTTGCCCAGCACAAGGGACAGCATAAAATATGTTTGGACCACTCTTGGAGTCAGATTGGCCAGCATGCAGACGTGTGCCATCCTCCCTGACTCCGAGAGTGGTCCAAACGTGCTTTACGGAGGCTCTTGTGCCAGCCAAACTTTGCTGGCCTAACTCTGCCGGCCTAACTCCAGGTTAGGATTGTGTTCAAAAACAAATAAAAATGAGCCATATTTTAACTAAGCCCAAAGGAGAATTGGTGGGGTAGCCAGGTTACGTATTTGGAACTAGGTCTACAAACATGAGAGAGCATTAGCAATGATGTGTTTAAGCAAAAAGAAACAAACAGGGGAGTTAACCAGTATGTCAAAACATAGAGCAACAAGAGCACCCCTTTTCCTAACCAAGGTCCTGAAATGAAATCTAGAGTAAAATTTGCCCTTCCAAGCAATCCCTTGGATTGAAAACCAACACAAATAAGCAGGACGAGTTCTGAAGATAGAAAAGTGACATTGGTAGGCATTTTGTAGCGCATTCCATACACACAACGATCTGCTTTCAGGCATGATTCATGGAGATCTCCTTGTTGCAATAACTAGATACTGTTGTGCTTAACTAAATAATCAACTTCCATCATAATTAATAACAGCAAGGAAGGATTTGAATTATTGGGTTTTGTTTTACCTTAGTCTCTCCTCTGGGTAGTTGCTTGGTGCTGTTGTAGTTTGTGATTGCTGAGTAGGGTCAGGTGTGGTTTTTGGATCCGAGGAAGCAAGTCCAACCACACACCAGTTCTCTGCAAGAGAATTAACCCACTGTTAGGCCTGCAATTCCACTGCAGCCTGGCTCTTAAAGGCAGAGTGTCCAGCCACACACACACACACACACAAATTCCTCTTCTTAACATATTTGCTATTACTTACAACCGGTTTGAATTGTAGTTAATGAATCAGATCCTAGTGCAAGCTTGGGCATGTCTGGGCTAAAACCCAGTTCATTCTTTTGGAAACTTTCCTGACAACATTGTGCCACTGGTATTTTCATGCTCCTGTTGTCTAAGGTCAGGCGCATCTGAATAATAGGATCCTGGGAGCTCAGTTCATTAGTATGCATTCAGCTCTTTGGGGTAGTTTCAGCAGTGTTACTCTGGGCTCGTTAACTTAGCAAGTGGTCATTACTTAGATAGTTTTATCCGCAATAATTGCTTTAACTGTTGTCATCATTTACCATTTGCTTGTGGGGAAGTTCCAATGAAGTGCTTTCATTTCTCACTGGTGACCAGAATCGCAGAGCTCTACCTTTTTTTTAAGCGCCCGTCGCAGTTATTTGGGGGGGGGGAGATTGTGTGCAAATATGTTCTATGGAGGATGCAGTAACATGGTTTGGGTGGGAAGAGCCGAGGATTGTGTTGTTGGTTGGTTGGGTTTTGTTTTTGTTTTTTTGTCTTGTGCCCCAAGGAAGTTTGAGCTATTAAGAAGATTGGCATGGCGCTAATAAAAATCTAAACACTTAGATCTTATTCCTGATGCTGCTAAATGGAAACGTACAATGTAACATAATAGGCAATTTAGCATATAAATGTGCCCCATAAAAGCTTTGATGTTGGCAGTGCAGAACAAGAAATGTTAACCTTCGGGCAAGTTGTTATGGAGCGCTAAAGGCACTTGTGGTTTTAATTGACTTGTTTGTACATAGGAGGCATCGGTACTAAACACCAAAATGCAATTACCACCCCTGGTGGGACACCTTCTGAGAGAGGAGAACAAAAAAAATCAGGCCTCCAGGGGTTTCCGGGGAGGGGGGTTTCTCTCCACCGCCCAGCACCCATCCGTCTTTCTGTAACGTGTCTCGTTTTAATCTTCTCCCTTCGTGCCCGTTTAGGAAACTTTGTTCCTTGCATCACCCATTACTAATGACGTTCTGGAAAGTTTTTGCGGGTTGCTGGACTGGAGAATGGTGTCTGCTCACGTGTGGCCAGTGGGTGTGCGGAAGCATAAGATCAGGCTTGAACAGACCCTTCTCTGGTGGTTGACAAAAACAACAAAGCAGTTCTCTTTGGGGGGAAAAGAAAGCAAGCTGAACTGTGAACTCTGGAAGCATCTATTCCCACTACTTATTTTGCTAAGCATTTGAATGCAGCCACCAGTTGGAAGTTGATTGGATATTTGTACTTTGTTTTATCCACCCCCCTCCAATAATTGTAAGCCGCCTTGGGCATCTGCCTTGGCAGAGCAAAAGGTGGGGTAGAAATCTCTTAAATAAATATTTTAAATTTCCCGCCCATCGCTGCGAGTTTCCTTCACCATCCCTGCAAATGACATTATGCACAACATAACAGAACATCATTCCTGGGTACCTGACTTGCAGCATGCTGCATAGTCTTCCATAGATGGGAGATTAAAAAGCCTTGAAATCTCATCTCAGAACATGTTGTATGTATCCTCAAGGTATTGTTATCCTAGACAAATGAACCTTGACAATTCCTAGAGTACTCACTAGGCTACTGTGATCACATGTGGCAAAGACATTATATATTGGAGCCAGCCAAGCTTTCTAACTATTAATTCCTGACAGGACGGGTTGTGCTGGAACAAGATGATCACATCACAACTTTTTTTTTAAAAAAAAGGCAGCTGCTGCTTCCCACAAATTACTTATGCAAAGAGGGAAGTGTCTATTTGGTTATTTCTCCAGGTAAACATCACACTTTATTACATTCAGACAACAAGTGGCATTTGCACAGCTGAGACAGCGCTGACTCCCGTATTGGATTTGTTCCTCAAAGGTTATAATAAAGCATGAATTATAGATGGAAACATCTCCTGCTTTGCTGAAATTGTTAAGGAAGGCGTTTGTCACCTAATTAAAAACGGAGACCTTTGTCAGACACCTGGATGAATGGAACTTCCACATTGATTTCCACGGGTAATTAAAGGCAATGGGGCTATGGATAGTTTCAAGAAATTAGTACCACCTTCTTACGTTTCTACCACTTCAAGGTGAGACTTTACTTTTTTGGGGGGGGCAGAATGACCTCCACCCACTACATGGTACTATCCAGTAGGCATCTATTGACTTTCTGTCTAGTGATACACCTACATTAATCTCCAGTTTTGCTACCCAGAAAAAGATCACCATATTTTGTTTCCTTGTGCTCCTGTTCCTTGCCATACAAGAGACTGTACACTTTAATTGGCAGTGAAGAAAGAATAAGGTCCACTGCTAGATTTTACGGAGAGTAGAGCCATTACTCAGTCATCCTCCCATTCTGAGATCATGCTTTATAAGGGCACAATCCTAACCTGGAGTTAGGCCGGCACAGTTAGGCCAGCAAAGTTTGGCCAGCACAAGGGCCACCATAAAGTATGTTTGGATCACTCTCGGAGTCAGAGAGGCCAGCACAGAGCTGCCTGACTCTGAGAGTGGTCCAAACATGCTTTCCAGTGGTGCTTGTGCCAGCCAAACTTTACTGGCCTAACTGTGTCGGCCTAACTCCAGGTTAGGACTGTGCTCTGAGAGTCATCCTTGAGCTATCAGGGAACATTCTTAATGACCAAAAGTGTTGACCACTGATCGCTATTATCTAATCTGATAACAATACAAAACACAGTACAGCACTTCCTACTAGTCCTAACTTAAGCTGTGGTTCCTAGGAGGAGAGATGTAATTTGGATGGAGAGGATAAACGTCACCTGCCCTGGGCACTACGAAGGCATGACTACCTCCAGGCTCCTCCTTAGTCATGGAAGAAGTCTGGTTGCTTTGCGTATCTTGTTCCTTCTCCTGTAGAAGCTCCCAGGAGAAGGAACGTGGCATGCAAAACTACAACAGTGAGTGCTGTGCCCTCTGGAGAGAACCCGGAAGTGACATCATGACATCACATGACATCGTTACGCCTCTTCCTAGATGACTAAGGAGCATCTGGCTGACTCCTTGGAGAATTCAGATGGTGGGAAAAAAATGGATCTTTACGACACAGAAAAAACCCACACACAAATAAATGACTGCGGTGCACAGCTCAAGGTATTCTTCATCTGAATTACCACCTACATTTAGCCTGAAGCCATAGAAATTCCATGCAAAGGAGCACACTTCCAATATCTAATTGCATCTTTTAAGCCCATTCAGGACTTAATGGGAGTGTACAGGCAGCCGAAACACAATGGCGTCAAACACGAACTCCCCTCATTCATATGCACGCTGCTCTCATTCAGCAGCTTGGGGCTAGAAGACGGTCGCCTGGCTTCACCTGTATTCCGTATAAGCAAAGAGTGTACGTTTATTGTGACTGGAGCATCCTGAGCAACAGAGAAACAGATGTAATCAAGCATTCGCACGGCATAATTTGCTCACTGGGTGACACAAAAGCCTCTGTTTGCCTCTTATGCTCTCTGCATGGGGACCCAGATTGGCAGCGATTGCCAGACAGTTTATTACAGATGATGATTTTTCCACCAATTTTCCGTGCAGATGTGATGCTCTCTACAGGCACCTTTTAAAAGCGGAGCAGCTATTGGCCAATCCAGCCCAATTAATTGATTTGCTCTGTCTATATAGCATCCGTCAACAACCTATTGCAGCTGGGGAGACCGCTGTGAGTATACAACGTCTGTCTTGGCATCCCTGGGTTGGGGATGCTGGCACACGGCTGCTCACTTGCCCCTCCCCTGGGGTGCCCCCTCCCACTGATGGCACACTGGACACTACCATTGCATCTTGTACTAAGTACTGGTCTGACCAGAAGGCCTTTGCTTGACCTAATTGACCCTGATGCTAACCTGCCATGATGTTAAGACCGTAAGAAGAGCCCCGCTGGATCAGGCCAAAGGCCCATCTAGTCCAGCTTCCTGGATCTCACAGTGGCCCACCAGATGCCTCAGGGAGCACATGAGACAGCAAGATGTCTGCATCCTGTTGCCACTTCCTTGTATCAGGCATTCTGAGGTAAATTTCTGAGGTAAGTATGAGGTAAATAAAAGAGAATTTGCTATCCTTTCTGTGAGGAGGGAGCTGATTCCTGATTCCTGACACTACCCCCAGGTCAACATAAGCCAAAGTATCAGAAAGAGTCACACAACTCCTGAATTGAACATAAGTGGGCTTTCTAGGGTCACACAACATTTTTGCTAAAACCAGCAAAATGTCTCGGATAGAGGACACAAACCCAATAGCAAAACAAGCTTCTTCCACATCATTTTGCTGAACTTGAGTGGGGATTTCTGAAATGTGTCTTTTTTTTTCCTCCCTGAGTGCTGTTAGTTCTTAGCTTGACTGTACTAGTCATTAAGCATAAACCAAAATCAGCAATTTATCACCTTGAGTACTGTATGCCTGAATCCTATTTTTTCTCTCTCCCTGCAGTGGAGAAGTTACGGAGTCTCCTGTTAGAAGACAAAAGAAAAATCAATACTGATGTTGAAAAGGAAGCCTATGCATTTTAGTGCCCAAACAAAGTTTTGTTTAAGCTCCGGGAACAGAAGCAGTAATAGAAAAGATATGAATGCTTTGACTTAATTATTGGAGTATAGAGAAAAACAATATTGGCTCAGCAGATGTCAGAGCTCAGGGTGGAAATGGTTTCTCTCATTTATTTCCAAGGGAAATGCTTCAAAGGAAAAAAAAAAAGGATGGACTGATAATGTTTTTGGGTGAGTTTACACACACACACACACACACACACTAGCATTTCAACCCTTTTTATTTTAATACCTTTATGCAAGAGGGGAAAACCTAGTTAACTTTTACTTAATGTTGATGTGTGCATACAGTGATTTGTTGATCTACTGGAAAATTAAAAAAAAGAAGAAGAAAAATGAATTCCCTGTAGTTAAAAAGCAACAGGAAATGCATGATTTGTCTGTCACATTCTTGGCACAAGTGATTACATCAACTGTGTAATCTTCTCTCTCTCTCTCTCTCTCTCTCTCTCTCTCTCTCTCTCTCTCTCT
>JAJKFI010000023.1:8189150-8199219 GCA_029204185.1 Lerista edwardsae | reverse complement strand
TCTCTCTCTCTCTCTCTCTCTCTCTCTCTCTCTCTCTCTCTCTCTCTCGCTCACTCTATTTTGGAAGTTGTGTTCATTCTCTGAATATTTTTTTTATGTGTTCAGCTGGGCATTCTTGAAGAAGAAGGAATTTCAAATAGTTTAGGACGCTATCAAGATGAAGAAGAAAAATAAGAGTTGAAATCTTAGGGTTCCAGCCACCGGGTTTTCTCCCCAGGCCCCTTACCTCCCCCAATTCAGGAGACTAGCTCTGGATAGGACATCAAAGGAAATGCATTTTGCCAACAAGACACAGATTATTATTTGTATTCATTTTAAAACTGCACCAGTTTATTCCACCAGTTTAAACAAAGCCATTTTAACCCCTTAGGTGCTAACATGCATAGCCATAGGGTTGCATCTGTGAATAAGGGTGGAATTTTAAGGGCGGAATTCGAAGGGGGAAGGCTGGACTGGGGCGGAACACGGTGGAGAGAGTGTGGGCCCATGGGCAGGCCAGTCCGGGAAGGGGGATGGAGCATGGATCCAGCAGTTACGCTGGATCCTAACCCCCGTGCCCGGTCTGGTTGACCTTGCATAGGCTTCTCAGATTTGCGCCCAGGTTTTAGCTGGTACAGATCTCAGAAGCCCTACTGGGCCATCTGGGGAAAATATCCCCTTCCCCTGAAGCGAACTCTGACTGCTTCCTATATTGCGCTGGATACAGGCCTGCCGTACTGCCAGTTCCAGCGCTTGCCGCCTCCTGGACGAGATGAATCCAGCGCATGGGAGGGGGGCAGGAAGTTGGTGGAATGGGGAGGAGATTGGGAAGGGAGGACAGATCGAGCCCGAGGGGGGGGAGATTGGCAGCACCAGCACAAGCCGTATCCTAGCCCTCTCCCCAGGTCTGATCTGCCTGCAGGGACCATGGAGGTATTATAAACATGGAGACGAAATGACGTCATATTCTTGAAACTTCCGGTCTGGTCAAACAATATGGCCGACGCCATTGTCTGGTCCGTGGTCTGGTCACGTGATCTGGTCAAACAATATGGCCAACGCAACTCCATGGGTATAACAATATGGCTGACTCGGAGGATTGCCGCGAATTCACGAATCAAAATCTCCCTGCCCGTGTGTAAAAGTTAATATCAACCTTGTTAATCATGCCTACGTGTTCTGCATACGGAACTCCATGATCACACGGTTTTATTTTCGTAAGTTTTTACTACGCGCAAAGCAATCTGAAATGCTTGGAATCAGCATTTTGAGTATAAAAACATGGCCGCTAAGCCCGCCTCCTGGGAGTCAATCTGTCTGTATTGAACTCAATGGGCATGGCCACCCCCTGGCAGGGACCAGCTCAGCCCTGCACCCGCCATTTTGCTAGCACAGGTCCAAGTTGGGGTACAAGGAGACCTCCAGCAGTCAAACTCCCTTTGCAGGGTACAGCATAGCCGATGCCAGCATCGCCTCATCCCTGCCCAGGGATGCAAGTGCGCTGGGGTTGACAGTCTCATCCTTTTGCGGCTGTTCAAGTGACAGTGTGACACGGTGGTGACAACAGTGGTGACACTGCTGAGGCTTTGAGGTTTCCACTGCTCTGGGGACTCCGGCAAATGCCACCGCTCTGAGCAAGACGGACTCTCCGCTCAGTCACGTTTAGTGACAGATAAAAGGAAGTACTTCTTTACCCAGCGACTAGTTAATCTGTGGAACTCTTTGCCACAGGAGGTGGTGATGGCATCTGGTCTGGATGCCTTTAAGAGGGGATTGGACAGATTTCTGGAGGAAAGGTCCGTCGTGGGCTATAGGCAATGATGGGTTGTGCAACCTCCTTACAAAGGTGGTGGGCTACGGGTACCGGGTGCAAGGGAGTGGCAACAGGATGCAAGCATCTTGTTGTCTTGTGCCTCCCTGGGGCACCTGGTGGGCCGCTGTGAGATACAGGAAGCTGGACTAGATGGGCCTTTGGCCTGATCCAGCGGGGCTCTTCTTATGTTCTTCTTATGTTAGTGGCCGTCCACCCCGGCCCCACGACAGAGCTCTGGAGGCTTCCAGTTTGAGTTCTGACTCAGCCTGAAATTCCATCGCCTTGCCAACAAATTACCAGGCCCCTTTCCTCCATAATAGACTTTGCATAAGCTACCCGTTGGCACTGATTTTCTGCAGCAAGCCTACTGAGCGCCGTGCGGCAGCCTTACCATGCAAAACACCGGCGGAAGAAAGAAAGCAAAAAAGCGAGCGAGTTGACATAATGACTCATTACAATTTAAATCTTATTATACAAAGCCTCATTCAAGCTCAAGATCCATAGTACAGAACCGCAGGGGTACGTTTTTGAGCCTGGTGTGAGAGGAATGAGTCAAGCCATCCTCATTATGGTTAATGGAAGGAACACGTCTAATACCTCTCGCGCGCACCCCCTGGAAACACACCGCTTGCTTCTCGTTGCAAATAGCTTCGCAGGACACAATGGGCTCCAATTTGGACACACAATCCAACCTGGACGGGAAACGTATCAGAGCTGGTTGAGTACATGGTACGTTTCTTGCTAATAGCCAGGCAACTTCACAATGGAATTCTAGCTTGCTGGTGGGGAAGAGAGACTGAGGGCGCAATCCTAACCGACTCCGCAGCACTGGGGTAAGGGCAATGCAGCTTCATGGTAAGGGTCCAAACGTTCCTTTAGAGGAGGGCTCCACAACTACGACTCCACTACCGGATGCAGCTCATGCCCCGTTGGCCCAGCTATGCCATTGCTGGAAAGTCGGTTCGGGTTGCACCCTGAGAGCCAGGAGTGTATCAGGCTGGCTAGGCTTAAGCCTAGGGGGTCTTGCAAGACTAAGGACCTGCCAACGTTCTTGCTAACCTGCCCTGATATTGGGGCACCAGGTCTGAGTTTTGCCCAGTTGATCGGGGCAGGCCACAGGGAGCCAAGCTGTGGCGATGCAGAGTTCCTGCAAGAACCTGGCCCGCGGTAACAAGGACTAGGAGGCATGCCTTTCTTTGGGGAGGCAGCCCAGGGCTATATTAACCCATGGCCGGGTTAGTACTGGAGGGGGCTCAAAAGTGCCAGAGGGCCCCCGAAAGACCTGAAAGCCCAGAGGCCCGGCCATTGGTTAACGTGGTCCTGCCAAGAGCACAATCCTAACCCCAGGCTGAAATAGGCAAGCCAGTACACCTGCCCCATATCCAGCCCGGGGTTGGGATTGGCTGTGGAGAAACCCGAGGAAAGGGAATTTTTTTTTTTTTAACGGTATGTTCCCGACAGCGCTGGGCCATCGAAGCGGACCAAGGAGAGGGGTTAGGATGGCGCTGCGAGGTTACGTTTCAAAGCAGCCCTGCAAAACAACGCACATCTCCAAAGCTCCAAACGTATCAACACTGTTTACTTTAGGACCCTTCAAGGAGGACTGGGAATCCCACAGGAGAAAGGATTTGCTCCCGTTCCAACTGTCACAGGTCTGTTATGAGCTGCTTGATCTCACCCTGTTGGTGAGATGTACTCACTTATTTGTGTTTTAATGCAAATTATTACGCCTCTGATCTTTCTATCACAAGCCACCAAGGCGGCCTGCTGAGTTGATTCAAAGCACAATCGTTTATCATACCGAGTTCACCTTCAACTCATTCTACAGTGCTGGATATTTTTTGTTTTAGTTTTGTTTATAAATCATAGTGTATTGATCTTCTGTTCACCATGCTCTGAGTCCCTTTTAATAGACCATAATGATTATTAGTTTTCACACCGATCAGATTAAAAAACAACAACCACCCCCCTTTATTTTTGTTACAAGTTGAGGGGGCTGGACAAACCAACCCTAGTGAAAATTGCCCTGAGCTTCGCTCTTAAGCCGTTTATAGAATCATTTCATACTTGCCAATGTGGAAGGTTTTTGCACTGTGAATGAGCATTTCATGCTCCCATTTTTCCAAGCCAATGGAAGCAAGAACCACTCTAGCTGCATGTGCGAAAAACACCCTTCATGTCCGGCACTTGTGTGACTATTTTCTGAAAGGTCACATATCTATACAAGGGCTCTCCATTAGACCTTCACAGCTAGCGAGTGATAAAACATGTCCCTGTGGCGAGTACAAGCCGACTTGAGACCCAAAGTGCGCCTGAATTCAATCGCTATTTCCTGAGCTTTGCATCTTTAGTTATCGCCACGGTTTCATTTTGTTTTGATACCTGCCAGATTTTATAGTCCTATTAGGGTTGAGTTTTTTATTAGTAGCTTTATTCCCAAGAGGTTTCAGGGTGCGGGAGAATAAGAGAAAGCGCAAAAAAAAAAAAAAGAGAGAGAGAAAGAGAGAGAGCACGCTATCTAGTAAGATTTTTTCCCCCATGGATTTGTGCCTAGTCTTGCAAAAGTAAGGCTAGCTGGGTACTTTGTCAGCGTTGACACCTATATTTGCTCTTTTTTAGGTAGCAGAAGATCAATTGCACCATAAAACATATTTTATCTTATTTTTACTTTTAACTCATCTTGGAGCAAAGAATGTTCCACGGGAAGAGAAAGGTGTCAATGCGCTTATGTCATAATTCTGCAGCTACCACCAAGGGGAAAGAGTTGTTGTATATTTCACCGGTCCCTGGGCTGTATTTATTCAGAGAACATGTTGATTATGAAGATATGTTAAAGGTGAAAAATAAAACAGAGGGACTGTTCCCTGTTCATCAGGAGAATCCATCTGCATTGCAAAGAGGATGCTGCATAGCAGACCTGTTCACTTTCAGTCCCAAAGGCTTTGAAACCAATCTTCCCCACTGCACCGGAAAAAAAAGCCTTCCCTTCATTTAGAATCAAATGAAAGGTTGAGTTTTGTGATCCCTTTGCAATTTAAATTAATCAAATTAACTCATGGATGCATGTTTATTCCCCTTCCAAATGGCCTTCTCTCCTCCCTGCAAACTGGGAATGTGCTACCTTGTCCTAGCCTATTATGCAAATAGGGTTGCCTATAACTACTGCTAATGAGGTGGTTGAGGCAATTTCCTCCCGTCCCCCCAAAAACGCAGGCTGCGGCAGCACTGACATTTCATAGTGTTGTAAGCATATGCCGACAACAGTTTGGGCAACAAAGGCTGAGATTTAGAGCGCAATCCTAACCTGGAGTTAGGCTGGCACATGTTA
The DNA here is from genome assembly GCA_029204185.1 of Lerista edwardsae. Taxonomy (NCBI): domain Eukaryota; kingdom Metazoa; phylum Chordata; class Lepidosauria; order Squamata; family Scincidae; genus Lerista; species Lerista edwardsae. Next base: position 8,194,099 of record JAJKFI010000023.1, on the reverse strand, counting down.
GGCCAGCAAAGTTTGCACGGCACAAGGGCCCCCATAAAGCAAGTTTGGACCACTTTCGGAGCCAGGGAGGATGGCGCATGTCTGTGCGCTGGCCTCTCTGACTCCAAGAATGGTCCAAGCATGTCTCTTGTGCCAGCCAAACTTTGCTGGTTTAACTTTGCTGGCCTAACTCCAGGTTAGGATTGCGCTCTCAGAAAGCTTTAAATATTTGCTTTAAAAAACCTGCACCCTTCACTAAGGTTTATATATTTGTTCTTTCCAGTAGTTCTTTCTGTTTTCCACTGCTATTTTAGTGTCATTCCTGTGCCCAGCTGCCCTCCTTGAGACTAGCCAATCAGGGATCACATAAATACAAATGCAGGTGGGACCTTGGTATCCGCTGGGGTTTTGACTCTGGGGTGTCAAAACCCTGCTGATACCAAAACCAAGTTAAATTAAAGCAGTTAAAACAAAGCACGAGCCAATCGGGCAGTCAATTATTAATAAGAAGACTCCTACCAGTCCTTGGAGAAGGGAGAAAACACACTTCCCTTGACAATCCCTGTTTTAAAAACTGCTTTTCTAGGAAGTCATGTTATTAGAACTGCTTACTCCAATAAAAACACCCCCTCCCTTAGCCCTTGCTCACTGAAGAACGGAATGTGAAAGTGATTGATCACTTCTGCAATCCATTCTTCTGTGAGCCAGGGTGAAGGAAGGGGGGGTCAGTTTTCTCAGAGCTGCAACACAGCAGTTCTAATAGTCTGACTCTGATGGTGGTGTGAAGACTAGTTTCTGAAACACATGCTGGTTTGTTAATGCTAAAAATGATACCGGATGTTTGAAAGGTCAGTAGATAAAACTATCAGGGACCCATTGCTCATAAATATATTTAATTTGCTCTTGCAAAAATGATTTCGACTGCATTTCCGAAAACACAGAGCTGCCTGTCTGTCTTTTTGCAATTAATGTTTCCTAATAATACAGCCCGTCAGGCTGTCTTAATCATAGTTCATTCTAGCATAAAATAAATCTTGCTGTGTTTGAAGAGAACCAGGTCAATGCTTATTCCTTCTTGCTATGCCTCCTTATTTTGAAAGATTAGAATGGTTAATAAACTGCCCATTTTGGGTTATTCAACGGATGAATGAAAGAATAAAATTTTGCTCAGAAGATGGTGTGTGTATACGGTGGGAGATGCGGGGAGTTGGAAGCCAGAACCCACTTGTTCTAATTTTATTTGATTGTTTGCTTTAGACTCATAGGAAGATGCAAATTAACAGTTCTTAGGCTGACAGTTCTCCATGGAGCACTAATTGCATGCAGCAAGCTCCAAACTGATTATATAAATGATTGCCAAAAACAATTGAAGTCCCTTATGAAGAACACATGGGTTGATTTTTTTTGGCAGGTGGAAGAAGGTAGAATTGCCCCCAAGTAGCACCTAAAGTGAGGTCATTGCCTGGGTAAAGCATCCAAAGAATTTCAAGTGAAGGGCACAAGAGTAACTAGCACAATTTTTCAAGAAGAATTTCTGCACATCCATAGTTAACTGCTGAACTGTTTCTAAGGGATTGTGTTTCAACTGCTGCCACCCCCACCCTATAAAAATGCAATTGAAATTGGAAATTGGAAAAGTACAAGTGAAATTCAAAGTGAAAGTCAGGATTCCTTCCCAAGGAGAAATATCTGAGAATATTAAAGAAAATGGGTTGGATGGATGGATGGAACCAAATTTGCATTTCTTTAAGGGAGCAATCCTAACCCAGAGTTTAACCAGCACAGTTAGGCCAGTAAACCTGGATTTTGGCCAGCACAAGGGACATCGTAAAGTATATTTGGACCACTCTTGGAGTCAAAGAGACCAGCACAATACGTGTGCCATCCTCCCTGACTCAGAGAGTGGTCCAAATTTGCTTTACAGTGTCCCTTGTACCGGCCAAACTCCAGGTTAGGATTGCGCCCCAAATGACCCCAGAAAAGAAAGCAGCACACCACTAACTTCTTATAATAGTTTTAACACCAAGCTCCCAGTGGACAAGGGTGAATACGGCAGAAGTAGCATTGATGTCAGCAGACATTCTAATGGGAATTCAATCGTAAATTACTCTTTCCGAAACACCCAGGCAGACATATGTCATGTCGTTTTGATGGGGGGTGGGGGGGAGTACTGACGCAGGCTTCTGGAAAAGAAGAAACTTTTTTTTTAATTAACAAAACATAAACGTACTGATTTGAGAAGAAAGAAAATTAATTGTTGAAGTTGTCAACAAATACAAAAACAAACCAAGTTGGCTTGATTGGTTTTGGGGGTGGTTTTTGTTTTTTTTACCGTTCTGTCATTTGCCAGCATGATAATTGGAATGGAGATGAGAAGGCCATATGTGTTAAAAGTTGCCTGCTGTCCTTGTTTGAAGTCTTCATCCAGGCATGGGGTAGCCCCTCCCGCCCCCCACGGAAGGGAGCTGTGAGCGCAAAGCTTCACCTTATGCTCCTTTTGACAGTGCACAGAGCCATGCTGGACCGAGGACTCATCTGTGTTTATTCAGCCAATCCAACTTTTGCTTTCAAACTTTTCAGGCACCTGATAATACTGAAGCCATTTCAGGCACAATTCTAAGCAACTTTCCAGCAGCTCTGAGATAAGGGGACTAACATTTCCTTACCCAGAGGCGGCCTCCGTGACTCCTGCTCCACTGCAGGATGCAGCACATGCCCCATTGGCACAGCTATGGCAGTGCTGGTTAGGATTGCGCCCTTCAATTGTGAGGAAGTGACTGTCAAAGATGTATCATGTTGGGGAACAGTCTTATACACTGAAATAAGTGTGTGTGTGTGTGTGTGTGAGAGAGAGAGAGAGAGAGAGAGAGAGAGAGAGCGCATTTCACTTTTAAGAACTTTCTCCTGCCAAAGTCTGCCAGACATACCGACAGGACACATGTTTCTGAAAGAGATGGTCAGATTAGATAAGCATTCAAGAAATTTAATTGATGCTTTAGGATATGATCATTCAGCAGTTTATCAAAGCTCCCCTATTGATTTCGTTCATCATTCATTTCTTTGAAGGCACTTTTGTATAACTTTTTTTTATTGTTTCTAGACCCTGAGAAGAAGAAAAAAACAGATTAGATGTAATCTTCCTGATAAAACAGCAAAGAAGATAAGCCACTGGTCTTGTCTCCTACAGAGCAAAAAGACTTTCAGTACAGAAAATGGGAGCCGGAATAAGTTGCCTTTCCCATAAAATGCCTGCTGTTTCCCACTGATCGAGACCTACGGCACAATCCTGAATGACCTCAGTACTGGGATGGCATGTGCTGCACCAGTGCTTGCTAGTGCAAAAGTGCCATAAAGCCCTTTTCCAACGGTACAGCCATTGCCAACACTTGTGTGAGCCTCTCGAGGCTAAAAATAGCTCAACAGACGCACTTCTGGGCCTCCCAGCGTAGGTATATCCCGCAGTCAGCCACTAGAGGCGCTGAACGGAATGGAATGATTCCCATTACAGGGCGTTACATTCAGCGCCTCTGGTGGCTGAATGAGGTATATACCCATCCCACCCACTAATCATAATTAAACTCTTCTGCACATCGAATCTCGGTTTATTTATTTTTTTAAAAAAAATTTTCCAGCCCCCCAACACCGTATCAGATATATGACTGTTAAATAGTGCCACTGCCAAATAGAGACTGCTGGGCAACATATTGGATTATTTGTCCTGTGTGCACTCTGCTCAGCATTAGAAACTCTCCTCTATGTTCTTCCTCCTTCTAAAGTGGGGGTGGCAGGTAGGCTCCAGGTTGCGGATGCCCCTTCCCCTAAATGTAGCTCATTTGGCTCCTTATTTGGCCTGCATCTAATTAATTCCCTTTTGTTCCGACAATTAAGTTGATGATCCATACTGATTTTTTCTCTTTGCTCTCAGTTGTTTTCAGCTATTTTTAGTTGCTGTCACTTAATTTCCCCCCCCCTCTCTTTCTTCTTAGTATGATTTGCAGGTGATTTTATGGATGGGCTGTATTTTTGTGTTTGAAACAACGTGAGCTGCCTCGAGGGCCCCTTCAGGGATAAAAAATATATATATCCTGAATTAATATTAAAATTTGCAGCATGTGCAGTGGTGTTATCTATAATCTTAAATCTATATGTAGATTTTAGAGAAGGATGAGGAAACATGGAATTGTTCCAAAGAAAGTCCTGGTTGAGGGCACAATCTTAACCTAGACCGGCACAGTAAGGCCAGCAAAGTTTGGCCGGCACAAGGGACACCATAAAGTATGTTTGGACCATTCTCGGACTCAAGAGAGGCCAGGAGACAGACATGCACCATCCTCCCTGACTCCGAGAGTGGTCCAAATGCACGTTACTTTGCCGGCCTAACTCCAGGTTAGGATTGCGCCCACAATCTCTGCTTGCAAAAGCTCAAAATTGTATGTGTTGTTTGCTTGGAACATGCACAACAGCTTGACACCAGTCTGTTCGAATTCTGGGACGGTGGAGCATCCATAACTGGAAATGGGGGGGGCAAGAAGAAGACGAAATCTTGAGAGATGAAAGCAGGAGGAGGGTTGGAAGGTCAAGAGGAAACTATTCCATTTCTAGGGCCCTTGTGAATGGGATGACAATTACAAAGGCAGGACAGATCTCAATCCCCTCTGTTCCGAGACGCAGGGGGAACAGCTCTTGGGAGGACCCCCATATAAAGAGAGATCATGAATTATTCCCACATGATCTTTTCTTTTGAAAAGCAGAGCAGCTACACTGTTGGCAACCTCCTCCCATTTTTTTTTTGTACCCTTGCAAACACTTCCAAGTGTGTTTGATCACTTGTTCTCTCTCTCTGCTGACTTTTGCCCACTGGTGACTGACAGGCCACTGAGCCAATGTTTAAAAGGAAAGCTGTGCAGGCGGGCTAAGAAAAAAACACACACACACACACACACACACACACACACACACACACACACACA
>JAJKFI010000023.1:8172820-8189140 GCA_029204185.1 Lerista edwardsae | reverse complement strand
ACACACACACACACACACACACACACACACACACACACACACACACACAAAAACCAAAGTGACATCTCAACCACCGGCAAAATGAACAATAATTTGGAATGAAAATGCAATCGCGGGCAAAAAAATTCAGTTTCAAGATTTTGCATTTGTGAGGACAAAGGACATTTGACAACTTGACTCATGTTGCAGTTTTTGCCGTCAGCAACTGTCAAATTAGTCCCTAATGTGACAGGGGAGAGGGTTTGGGCTTCAACAGTGCCTGAGGGTGAGAGTTAAGTTACTCATCAGTAAATCACCAAAAATATTAACATTTGCTTGTTTCCCTTTTTGGGGCCATTCTGTGGTGACTTTGTGTTTGACACTGAATCATCCATTTTGCTCAGTTTTGCTACCCTGAGACTCTGAGATTTTCCCTATGTATATCATAGAAGATGCATTTTATTTTTCCCTGATACAAGACAGAGGAAGGACAAAGCCCCTAATTAACCAGGGGCTCTTTCCGTTATTCTTGACTCAGTTCAGTGCAATGCTGGGAGAATAGGGATAGTTGCTCTCCTCTTGTTAAGTATAAGAGGATATCTATGGTTAAGAAAGTGGGACGTGGTGGCGCTGCAGGTTAAACCGCAGTTGCTGAACTTGCTGACCGGAAGGTTGGCAGTTCGAGACCGTGCGACGGAGTGAGCTCCCGTTGCTTGTCCCAGCTCCTGCCAATCTAGCAGTTCGAAAGCATGTAAAAATGTGAGTAGATAAATAGGGACCACTTCGGTGGGAAGGTAACGGCGTTGCTTGCGCCTCGGCATATAGTCATGCCGGCCACATGACCATGGAAACTTGTCCTCAGGACAAACACCAACTCTTCGGCTTAGAAACAGAGATGAGCACCGCCCCCTACAGTCGGTCACGACTAGACCATTTGGTCGTGGGGAAACCTTTACCTTATGGTTAAAAAAAGTATCTTTGCCCAAGTAGCATGAGCCAGTTGAAATGGAACTAGGCTGTCTCTCATCTAGGGTGCTACAGCTTTGGGCAGTGTGGCCTCAGAGAAATCCCACCAGCCACTGAAAGGTCTTCCTTCCATAGTTCCCCACCTCATTGTTTGAGAAATCCATCGGTTTGTGTATTATTTACTTACTCAATTTGATTTGTAGCCCATCTTATCCCAAAAGGCTCTTCTGGGGATATCTGTCAGGCTCCATCTGGTGTTTAGGTGGGCACTTAAGCCCCTGTTTGATCCAGCAGACCTTTCAGTTTTGATGACCGCGGCACTGGGTACCTTAATTGATTTATTGACATTGCTTTAAAATCTGCTACTATGTTAGCTTTATCCAGGTTCCACTGAGACATGCTATTGATTTTTCTTAGGATGTTTATGGTGCACAATGGCCACATTATTGCCCACTTTGAATATAAATAATAGAAAAGCAAGTCTAAATATATTAGAAAAAACAAAAAAAAATGATGTATGTGGTCATCCTGACTTCTTTGGACCGCAATTCCTTAGGTTACTACAAACGATATGAAGATGCATTTTCTTTTATTTGGGTTAAACCATCCACTTATTTGCTTTTAAGTGGATGGTCTAAACTTAGCCACATGTCAGAAGCCAAGTATTGATTTGAAGAGAGGATGTAGGCATTGTTGAGCTACAGCAGTAGCTTCTAACCTGAGGGTCGGAACTCAAGGGGGGCATGAACTGATTTTTCAGGGGGTTGCAAAGTGCTTGGGGCAGCCATCTTTAAAAGCTGGGTACCACCATCTTAGAAACTTCATTGTGGCAAGGGAAGAGGCTTCTCCATAAAACTGCCACCTCCACAGTGCTTGAAGTTGCAATGGAAATTAGCCCTGCTATGGGCTTGTCTTGGTGTGTGCACATGTTTGCGATGAAGTCTTCCCAGGTCTCTTTCCCAGCGGGCATGTCACACACAATTGATGTGCATGCCTAGGTGAGTCTCAGGACACAGGGAAGAGGAATGTAAATACTCTGAAGGCTATCTAAAATTTGGCTTTACCACCTTGATCAGCCATGAGAAGCCATAATGCGCTCTGTGCAATGTTGTTCTCGGTGCTGAATCCATCACTGAACTCAAAGCTCAAATGTCAGATACAGATGTCAGCATTCAGAACAATCTAAAAAGGTTATGAAGTCCTTTGATGTTCAAAAAGTGTGATTTAGTAAAAAAAAAAAAAAAGACTTCCTGCTTCCCTTGACTGAACTACAGGGACCAATGAACTATTGCTGTATAAGACCACCTTGTTATGTTCTTATGAGTGGGTTGTTCATTGTTCGGTCGCTAAGTCGTGACCGACTCTTGACAACCCCAGACATGCCAGGCCGCTCTGTCCTCCACTAGCTTCCGGAGTTCTGGAGTTTGCCCAATTTCATGTTCAGCATCAATTAAAACAAACAGAGATTTGCCCAGCCCATCAGAGAACATGCACCAGTACCAATTTCTTTACCTATGTTCATCACATCTTCCTATTATTCAGCTGCAAATTTAAAAAGAACGAAGAAGAAAGGGAAAAACCACCCTACTACATTTTAAATAACAAATGCTAAGTAATGCCTGCAGATACCATCCATATATAATACAATAGTTTGGGCTGGGGGAGAACAAGAGTGCTGGGGAATATGTCTGCATGTAGAAACCAGTTCAGCACTCAAGAGAATTTCAGTGGAGGGGAAAGCTGGGGAAATGGTTAAAAATCATTTGTTCGTTTTGTGTAGCTCTACTCCAGGGAGAAGGAATCCAACATTGTAATGCTGGCTTGATGTGGGCTGTTTCTCTTTCTGAGGAGCACATCAATGAGAGGCACCCTGAGGGACAGAAGAATGGAAGATCTGAACTTAATGAATGTTGACAATGACTATAACTGATGTCCTTATTACGGATGACAAGGGGCTTAGGAGACTGTTCTGCCATATTGACATAGTTCCAGTTCAAGTGTGCTCTTCCCCTCTTTAAAAAGAGGAAAAGAGAGTGTGCCGTGTTATCTGAAAAAATTGCAGCATGCTGGGTGACATTCATTCATTGTTCCCCAACTAAATAACCTTTTTTTTTTTTTTCTGGTCGACAGCCTTTCCTGTTCCCAATCAAAGAAACGTCAAGGAGGCCACTTGCATTGGAGGTCGTCCTTCTCTAAGCAAACAAGACCGTCTCAAGGATAATAAAGAATGCCAGCTTCCTCCGACCAGGAAGAAATAATTATTTCAAGCTGCTTTGAATTTGACAGTAAAGATGATTGAAAAAACTCTCTTAGGAGCGGTTCGGCTGAAATGGGAAAGAGCTGAGGAGTGTCGTGATGGAATGCAGCGGTAGCGTGAAAATCAGAAAGCGCTGAAGGGTTTCAGGGTGAAACATGAGTTCGGGGGGATAGGGTTTTGTAAAGTTTCTTGTAAAGTTTTAAGGGAGGATCTCTTACTATGGTTTTGTACTGGTAGCAGAAGGTGTCATTTTTTCATTGCTCTCTTTTACAGTTTATGGTGTTGCCTTCTCTGCAGAAAAGGATGTAGTGATATTCTTCATCCCCGCTAACAGGGCAAGAGGCACTTTTTCAAACAGTGTTCCTCTTATATTTAGCAGGGCAAGAGTAATTGTCCCTCTTCACCCCTGCACAGTGTCTTTTCTGGTGGCTCTGCATATTATTATTATTATTTTTTAAGATCGTGAGCCCTTTTGGGACAGGGAGCCGTTTAGCTTTATTATAATTATTTGCCTGTAAACTGCTTTGTGAACTGTGTTGAAAAGCGGTATATAAATACTGTTTGTTGGTGGTGGTGATGATGATGATATTCTAAGGGGGATTTTTGGACTTCCTCTAAAAGTGTCAGGAGATGGTTTGTCTGAATTCTAAAAAGTAGGTTTTGCAGCATGCAAAGGGTGGTTTGGATGAACCGATTCCCACCAAAATTAAGGAGAAGGACCGCGTTGCGAGGAGAGGGGCTGCAGCATCAGCAGAATCGGTCCAACGCTGAGCAAAGCTCGCCTCCAGTAACTTTGAACCATCGAGTCAATGTCACCGACTATTTATGCCAGCCGAAACCTCTGTTGTCCCTCAGTGTTCTTTTGCGTGCCAGGCCACGTCAATCCTGCCAGCGCCCACTGTGAAAACGCCACAGCAAATCAGCGGGGATCATCCTCCGTTTCATTTCTCAAGGACCCTCTGAAATCACAGCCAGCTGAAAAAAAAACCCCAGTGCACCAATGGGACAGTAGGCAATTTAGAAGTGAAACAAGCTGTCGATTCGCGCAGTGTGCGGTCCTGTTGAAACGCTTTAAATCAGAGGTCCAAATGATCATTGTTATGGAGATAGAGAATGTCATACGCAGAAGCGGGAAAATATACTGTGCGTATTTGAAATGACTGCCATTAGGAAGATAAGACTCAGGCGAAGCTCAGGGCTCAGACCAATAAAAAAAACCGACAAATGCATGGAGCCAGCCAGCAAAAATGGCGTAGACAATGTTTCCCGTCTCTAATAGCCAAGCTCCTTTTTTGTTAGTTATTTTGGAGGCTCTTTACTACCAACAAGAACGATGGCAATAGCTGTAAGGGCAGTGAGCCCAATTATTTCTGGAAAATGCAGCAAAGATCATCTGCTAAGCCATTTTTTTGTTTCAAAAAGAGTGAGATTTGTAATGTGCATATCGTCCCTTTGAGGGTCAGCAACAAAGCTTGGAGGGGAAGAAAAAAAAATGAGCAACGTAGATTAGCGTTTGCTAACAGCCAACAGCATGCTGTGTAACACGACAAACGCACACACAACACCACACAAAGTGGCAGATTGTTTTGCGGTCAATCCATGCAACCCTTGAATAGAGACAGCACGGAAGGATGGATTGTCTTTGGGTTGTGGGCTGCGACGGTGAGGGTAGTTGTGTCATCTTTTGCTGTACTGGTACTAAAGGACATGAGTTACAAGGTGGGGAAAATGATGCATTTTATTGTAACAATACTGATCAAAGGAATCTAGGAACGCCAAAAACTTATGTCTTTTCCCAGAGTGCTCTGTTTCCCAGGGTGCAATCCTAACCTGGAGTTAGGCCAACAAAGTTTGGCCAGCACAAGGGATATTGTAAAGTATGTTTGCAGCACTTGGGCAGCGCAATCCTGCTCTGCCCATCGCGCCGATGCTAGGTCATAGCGTCGGCGCGACGGCCCTAGCGTTGACGCGGGAGCGCCGATCGGCACTCCCGCGTCAGCGCTAGAGCAGCAGGACCGGTGCTGCAGGCACATCCTAAACCCATCAGCGAGGCCGTGTGGCCCCAATCCGGGCCGCGTGGTCTCCTCGAATCTGCGCCCACTCTTTAGCAGGTGCAGATTTGAGGAGCACATAGGGGAGGCTGCCGTAGGGGGTGGGCTCCAGCCTCTCCTATGCAGCGTCCAATATGGCGCTGCCGAGTCAACCTCACCATTCCGGTGCTGCATAGGATTGCGCCCTCAGTCTCAGAGAGGACAGCACACAGACGTGCACCATCCTCCCTGTCTCCGAGTGTGGTCCAAACACACTTCACAGTGGCCATGGGGCCAGCCAAACTTTGCTAGCCTAACTGTGCCTCCCACCCCCATTCTTACATGGCCATGAAGACTCTGCATGGTCTCCATAAGAGCCAACCAGTGGTTCCTTATCCATCCAAATATCTTATTGCCTATTTGTGACACAATAGCATTATCTTTTCTCAGCCAACGGATCAAATCTTAGTCGCTTCCCAAATACTATCCGACTGAACAGATACATCCAGCAGCTGCTTCACAAGCAAAGAGATTTTACGTCCCTTAACATTCTGCTTGCGAACAAAGGAACACTGCACAAATATCACCGTCTTAATGGCAAATTTCGCTTACTCTGCCTCCAAGAAAAAAAAGAAGCTAATTTGATTTCATTCCACTTAGCGTGATGGAGCCAAGCCGGTGAGACGGAGTGAGCTCTACCTGAAGTCCGTCTTGCAGGCAGTGATTGTCTACTACTACATTCCAATCATCTATGCCTCTGCCAATATATTTAACGGGCCAGAATACATACGGTGTTTTTGAAGTGATGATTGGTCCTGTGGGATTTACTACTGATAGTGAATGATGCATAAGGATACAAATAAAACCCTACTGCTCTCAAGCATCAAGCTGTATAATCAAAAGACAAGGCCATCTACTAGATCCAAGAATGCCACCGAGAGAGAGAGAGAGAGGAGCTATAGCTCGATAGCAACTACTTTGTATATCAGTGGTTCCCAAATGGTGGATCGGGACCCACCAGTGGGTTGCACCCTCTCCTACTCACTTATGCTTGATTACAATGCATTTTCACGTTATGGAAACATCCTAGGTACGTTGGGAGCAAATGTGTTCTCCTTTGTATATTGACGGATGGGCTCATATTGATCATCTGCTACTGCAGCTCTTGTCATGACTAGGTTGCCAGTCTTCTGGAAACACAGGAGACTGCAGATGGACTAAGGGACATCAATGACCTATTTATTGTTGGTGAATAGTTAAGAGAGTTTATCTTCTAAAAACAGAGAGCACTTTGGGGAGGAGATCTTTGCAACAAAGGCTTGGAATGACTCACTCAAATACACAGTGAAGCTGAAAATGACAGGGTTCTATCTTGCCGTAAAGGCCATCCCTGGAGTTAAAAGGAGATTTGACACATTCATGGAAGTAGAAAGGACTGTCGCTAATAAAGTTCCCGTGTTCTGATGCAGAGTGACGCTGAGACCAGTTGGTAGAGGCAGCAAGGGGGAAGGCTCTTGTCTTCATGCCAGTTTTTGGATTTCCTGCAGTACCTATTTGGCCACTGCAGGAACCAGAATGCTGGACTAGATAACCCTTTGGTCTGATCCGTCAAGACTCAAAAGTGTGATTTCCCTTGGGCTGAAGAAACAACATGGGAGAACCGAAGGACGAAGTCAGATAAAACAAACACATGTAATGCATTATGGCTAGAGGTGTGAGAAAACAGTGGTGATGAAATCAAAACACATAACACCACTTTCTGCACTTCTAGTTTTTGGAAAATACCAAAATCTGTGCAAAAAAATATACTTTTTCCCACTTCAAGGACTGGTCTAACTCTAATACAAGAGAAAAAGTCCTGCAGGCCAAAGCATTATATAGTCTAGCACAGTGGTATTCAAACTTTTTGGACCGGGACCCGCTTTTTAGAATGGCACTCATGTCGGGACCCACCAGAAGTGATGTCATTGACCTGGAAGTAATGTTGTGGCGAGGAACGACATCATCAGGCAGGAAGTGCTGTCATTGTGACATAATACAATGACACACCTGGAATGCAAACGTGCATTCTTGGACTGCAGCCATTGCACAACCATGAAACCTCCCTAACCGAAAGCAAGATTAGGACAAAATATTATGTAAGAGCACTGAACTAAAAATGAAATTTTTTTAAAAAAAACCTCACTTGAAAACACTCACAAAGGAGTATAACAAGAGTAAGGTCTGCAGTTTCCAAGATGGCTGCTCCCAGCTTTCCGCGACCCACCTGACATGGGATTGCGACCCACCAAGTGGGTCCCGACCCACAGTTTGAATAGTGCTGGGCTATAAAAAGCATCTTATTTCCCCCCAGTAGCCCACCAGTTGTCTCCCTGAGGCCCTCAAGCATGAGATAACCCCATAACCCTCTTGGCATTTATGTTGATGCATTTTCCCACATTTTTCCCCAAGTTCAAACTTGGCCCAGACCCAGCATCACAAGACAAATGCTAAATGTGCACCTTGTGCTGTGAACTGTAAGACACCATGCATGCCGTAGTTTGCTAGTGTTACATCTCCTCCTGCCACCTTATCGTCCAAGACAAGCAATTGGATTATCAGCCTCTAAATTAAATTAGGGAAGTTAAATTAACTTGAAATTTTGGGTTCCTGGAAAGAAGAGACTGGAGGGGAAAGTGTCCACAGCCCATGGATTACTTTAGCATTGACTTTTCAACTCAATTATCTTGTTATCTTTCCCTTAATGTTACTGAAGTCAAATGAAGAATGTAACAAGTAAACCAAGTGAGGTTACATTTCATTGGAAAAACTTTGGCTCACATGAGACTGTAATTTTCCAACTGTCTTATTCTTATCTTTTTGTTGTTGCTGTTGTTGTTGTTAGCTATGCTAACAACAATTGCCATGACAATAATGGTTAGTTCAGCTTGTTTGCTTGCTTTTTCTGCAATATCCCTAAATGCAAAGATATTTCAATCTAATTGGTTAACACAGTGCTCTTCAAAGGGTGAGTCACAACCCTTCACAGAGAGCGAAAAAGAGCCATTTCTCTGGAAACGATCTGTTACAAGTTCTCTGGAACATCTGTTTCTTCAACCAATAAAAGGTAAAGGTTTCCCCACGACTGAATGGTCTAGTTGTGACCGACTGTAGGGGACGGTGCTCATCTCTGTTTCTAAGCCTGTAGAGCTGGCGTTTGTCCGAGGACAAGTTTCCGTGGTCATGTGGCCAGCATGACTATACACCGTAGCACACGGAACGCTGTTCCCTTCCCCCCGAAGTGGTCCCTGTTTATCTACTTGCATTTTTAGGTGCTTTTGAACTGCTAGGTTGGCAGGAGCTGGGACAAGCAACGGGAGCTCACTCCGTCGCATGGTCTCGAACTCCCAACCTTCCGGTCAGAAAGCCCAGCAGCAGCGGTTTAACCTGCAGCGCCACCACGTCCCTTCAACCAACAGCGGCACATAAAACTTCTGCAAATTGATCGAATTTCTGCCGCAAATGGAATGCCACAAAGATCTCATCTAGCAAAGCCACCTTCCTAGCTTCATTTAACTGTTTACACTCACCATTTGTGATATATTAAGGAGCAATTCAAAGAACAGCAGGGATTACCGCCGTCACTGGAATCCTCAGAACAATATAGGGCAAAAGCACACCAGATTTATGTTCTCCGACAACTCTGTTTGGTTGGACAGCTTGTAATATTGTCCCATCCCTCATCTGAAATCTGTTTAGAGGAGATGTCATGGTCTATGTAGGTTTGAGTGTTAAATTGGCACACAGCAAATCCGTCTCCTTCCCTCACCTCTCCAGCAGGTTTCATATTTTATTAGATGCCTTTGCAGTACACTCAGCAATACTGCTTTCTAGTTATTGCAATAGATCATCTTGGGTATTTTAGGAAGTCTGGGGAGTGAGCATCACAAAGTCCCGAAAGAGTTGAATAATTATTACACAATACACCAAGGCTGCACTGCAACTTTCTTCTGTTAGTAAGGCCCATTGAATACAATAAGACTTTGGGCGCAATTCTAACCTGGAATTAGGCCGGTTAAGCCAGCAAAGTTTGGCTGGGATAAGGGCCACCGTAAAGCACATTTGGACCACTCTCAGGCCAGAGTTAGATATTTTGAGTTCCATACACTCCTTCGTCCTTGCAGACCTCTGGAACAGAATTAGGTGTGTAACAAGGGGACTTAGAGCACAATCACTTTCTTGTCTATCCAGAAGTCAGAGCACAATCCTAGCCTGGAGTTAGTCTGGCACGGTTAGGCCAGCAAAGTTTGGCCGGCCCAAGGGACACTGTAAAGTATGTTTGGACCACTCTCAGAGTCAGATTGGCCACCACACGAACATGCACCATCCTCCCTAGCTCCGAGTAGTCCAAACACGCTTTACGGTGGCCCTTGTGCCGGTCAAACTTTGCTGGCCTAACTCCAGGTTAGGATTGCACCCTACGTAATAATAATTAATTACTATTTTCCTTGAACTTTACATTATATGTTTCCTAAACCACTCCCAGACTTCAAATGCTAGCGATACTGTTAATTATCGTAAGTGAGACTGTTGACCAATTAATACCATTCATGATTTTCACATCATGATGCTCGACTCACTTCCTTGCATATTCTTGAAAGTTCCTCAGATTCCATTTGCTTTACTCATTAATCACTGGCCAACTAGTGCTGTCAAAGTTGCCCCTTTTATGTCTGGTTATTCGCTGCCTTCTTTCTTGTCAGCAGTTAATCAAATGCATTCCCTGCTGTGGGCAAAGCACAGTTTGATAAAAAAAAAAATCAAAGATGATCTAGCCCATTCCTTAAAGAAAAGAGTGTTTTTCAAGCTTTGGTTTATTTTAATGTGGTGAACTGTGTCTGTTCGTGCTTCCCAGAAGATCTGGGCTTTGAGGCGAACCATACAGTGCGGTGGTCCTGGGCTAATGACTGAAAATAGTGATGTTCCCTCTTGTCTCATCAAGGTCGTCCCATCCATGGGGTCAACTGATTCAGAGTGCAATTTTAACCTGGAGTTAGGCCGGCACAGTTAGACCAGCAAAGTTTGGCTGGCACAAGGGACGCCGTAAAGTATGTTTGCACCACTCTCAGAGTCAGAGAGGCCAGCACACAGACACGCACCATCCTCCCTGACTCCGAGGGTGGTCCAAACGCCACTCCCTTGTATCTGGCATTCTGAGATAAATTTCTGAGGTAAATATGAGGTAAATAAAGCAAAGTCTGGCCAGCACAAGGGATACCGTAAAGTATGTTTGGACCACTCTCGGAGTCGGAGAGGCCAGCACACAGACATGCGTGCTCTTCCCTGACTCTGAGAGTGGTCCAAACAGACTCTCCGGTGTCCTTTGGCCTGGCCAAACTTGTTGACCTAACTGTGCTGGCCTAACTCCTGGTTAGAATTATGCACTAAAAGTTTACAGTTTAAAAATGTATTTACAATAAAGAACACTCCCAATCCATCCAAGCTGTCTGAAAAAAATTCCCCAAACATCCCAAAGGCTGTAATCCTATTCACACTTACCCAGGAATAACACCTACCCCACCCCCAAATCATATAACTTGATCTAAAGAGCCACCTGATTGAGTAGTAGTAGTAGTAGTTGTTTTCCTCGATAATTCAAAGGCTTACTTTAAACCTACTTAGGTTTGGGATTGTTTTGCATCTTTTTTTTTCCTCCAATGAACAACAGACTCTCATGCCACATACCAACGACTGTTGAAAGTCTTCAAAGTTTTAATAACATTTTGCCATATGGCACCATCAGCAGGGAGTGTTGAACGCATTGATATTTGAGAAGCACAAATTCAAAGGGTTGCAGCTCACTGACACAACACCTGCTTGGCATGTAAAAAGTTAAATCCCTGTTAGCTCCCAGGAAGGCTGAGGAACACCTTGCTCTGAAAACCCCTGGGCAACTGCAGCCACTCAGAAGCAGAGAACGCCAAGTTGGAAGATCAGAGTAAGAAGAGAAAAGGAAATATTTCTCATTGCTCAAAGTGATTTGGTTGTCACTAATATTAATATTTACAGCTTTGCAAACCCAAAGAAAAAATGCAAAGCTGGTCACACAGCAAAAGAAATGGGATGATGTCCAAAAAGCATTAAGGACCTTTGGAGAGTCAGAAAAGACTTACAGAGTGCAGTCCTAAGCTGTGCTGGAACAGGGAGGCCGGCTGGCCTGGGCTGGATCCAGCGCAGGTTCGAGGGAAAGATCAGTAGGGAAAAAAATGGTCCAGTTGTAGTCATGGAGCTGCAAATGAACATCTTCCATTCATTTCATCAGGCCCCATTGAAAAGGAGACCAACTGCACTCAGAAGTCCAATTGGACTAAGTTCTGCAGTTTGAACTGGAGCACATTCCAATTATTGATGAATAACTTCAAGCTTGGAAAACCAAAACTAACACTTGCTGTTTATCAGGGTCAAAAGAACAGATTCTTTTCCATTCGTGGGCTAGGAAAAGAGCTGTTGTCAGAAATGCTGTGGGGGGGGGAGACCCAACACATGCACACATCAGGGGGTTGTAAGTCAAATGAGAGCATCCAACTGGAAAAAAAATTCACCCTAGGATAAAAGTGAACTCTTCAATTGTGTTTCAGCTACCACTGACTGAGGGCACAATCCTAAACTGAGTTAGGCCTGCATAAATTAAGCCAGCAAAGTTTGGCCAGCACAAGGGACACGGTCAAGTATGTTTGGACCATTCTCGGAGTCAGAGAGGCCAGCACACAGACGTGCGCCATCCTCCCTGACTCCGAGAGATGTCCAAACATGCTTTATGGTGGCCCTTGTGCCGGCCAAACTTTGCTGGCTTAGCTTATGCCGGCCTAACTCCAGTTTAGGACTGTGCCCTTAGTCACATATCCTGGAAAACAACTAAAATAGGAAGAGAACATGCCATGTGTGGTAGGCACATGGAACACCAATTACAGACTCTCAAGGACATACCCAAAAGCCTGCTTCCTACCCTCCCAGTTAGGTGCTGGAGTGCTAGACAGAGCCAAACCCATTAACGCGTTTTAAGTTTTTAGCATTTATGAAAATCAGAACTCAACTTTTTAAAACAAACACATTGACTGGCATTAAGTGTGCTGTAAGGCACATCTGTGTTGCAGGTGAAGGCGGTGAGCCAGTGTGCGTTGCAGTGCCACACAGCCACACAGCCCTCCTCCTTTCTGTTGGAGTTGGCACAACTGCGTCTGCTGTCTAGAAGGGGCAGTCTAATGTCCAAAAGGGGAAAATGTGGTGTCCTGTGACCTAGACCCTTCTTACCTGTCCTCTCTGTGATTCCTGCAGGGGTGTGGCCTTGGCCTTATTTCTTTCCCTTCTCCTCTGAGCATGTCCTTTTTTTGTCCTCTGACCACCGACCTGATAAGATGTGCATACCAAGGGCTCTGATACCTCCGCCATCTTAAGCACACCTCCAGGCATGGCGATGCAGCTCTAGGGCCTTGCCTTCCAAGTGTCAGTTGTACCTCTGATCCTAATCAGACGCTGTAAGTATGCACTGGATGGAGCTGTGAGCAAACCTTTCTTTTTGCAGCTTTCCCAAGCCTCTGCCTCATGTGTCTTTTGTTAAAAGCAGTCAGCCGGGGTGAAGGAGGTTCCTGTGAGGTGGTGCCCTAAGGGGGAAAATCCGCTGCTTGCTCTACTCTGCTTTCCCCCATCTCCAATAAGAAATTTTCCAATACTTTCTAGCATCTTATCTTCCATATTTTCAATATGGCTGCTCTCAGTGCTTCGCGACCCACCTGAAATTGGCTGCGCGACCCACTGCTGAGTCCCAACATGCAGTTTGGGAACCACTGCCCTAGATCTAACCCTGACGCTAGTAGTGAACCCCAAAAAGAACAGAAATAATTTGAAAATAGAGACATGCTTAGCAGTAGTAGTTTAGTAACCAAACTGTTGGCACCGTTTTGAAAATATGTATATGCAACAGCATATTTTTTTTCCCGTGTTGTAGAACTTTTTTAAAAAAAAAAAAAAAACACACACACACAGCCATATTTGCAACAGGAAATTTATTGCGCTTCTCTAAGCATGTGCATTTGTAAATAAAATATGTTCCAAGAAGTATTGAGATAATTTGGTTTCCTTTACAAATAAGCAGATATTTTCTAGGCGAGAGCATAAGGAACTTATGTGGCATAAGGAACTCCACGTCAATATCACTCCTACAGTTGGCCAGACCGCAGACGCAAATTAGCAGCAAAATATGATGGAAGCTATTATATTACTATAGTGGGCCTTTGGTACCGTGGGCTCAGTACCTGTGAAGTACCAGACCCCAGCCATAACAGACTTTCAAAGCCAATATTAGCACTTTAAATTCAGCCCAAAAATGAATTAGCACTATCCTACTCACAAAATACTCCTCACCTTGGAGAGCTTCTGGGGTGACCGTAAGCCACTTCATGTCACATCCAGCAGGTGTTCTGGGGTGCAGGAAGGTTTGTCACTCTATGGGCATTCCCTGGCCTCAGACATCTCTCTGACACAAACAGGATCCATATCCAGTTCACCAATACGACATCCTCTTGCATCCAGATGTTCTGAGGCTCCCTGAGGCATTTGGTGGGCCACTGTGAGATCTAGGAAGCGGGACTAGATGGGCCTTTGGCCTGATCCAGCAGGGCTCTTTTTATGTTCTTATGTTCTAGATTGAGTTGCAAATTATAATAGCTCCCTCCCCACAGATAAGATAACAAATTTTGCTTTATTTACCTCATATTTACCTCAGAAATTTACCTCAGGATGCCAGATTCAGGGGAGTGGCAACAGGACGCAGGCATCTTGTGGTCTCGTGTGCTCCCTGAGGCATCTGGTGGGCCACTGTGAGATACAGGAAGCTGGACTAGATGGACCTTCGGCCTGATCCAGCAGGACGATTCTTATGTAGGGAAGACCAGTGGAGTGGGTCATAGATCTGGCATGGCCTCCAGAGTTTCCAGCGCTGCCCTAAGGTGAGTAGTTCGTGAGTAATGCCAATTTGTTTCTGGGCTGAATCCAAAGTGCTAGTTTTGATTTTTTTAAAGCCCATTATGGCTTGAGTTCAAGGTATTTGAAGGGACCAAGGACTCACTATACTAATAGCTAGTTCTTGAAAAATCATACTTGCCTTGTATAATCTGAGTTTCTTCAAAACTGATTTAAAAAAAAAAATCCAACTGATTATATTTTTTGAAGATGGAGATGAGAGGATGGGCAAATGACCTTTGGTGTTGTTGTTTTTTAAACTAATGCCAGGACACTTTTTACTGTTGATGTGCGAAGAGCCAAATTCAGTAAAATGAATTACCAGGGTTTGAGCCACCTCCAAAGACCTACAAAAGCGGCAGATCAACATTATTATCAACTCTGGTGTTTAATAGCATGGGGATAAAATTAAATTGATCGGAGACTTATTCCAACATGCTAGCCAATGCTTCACATTAAGCGGGGCTTGGGAATATATTCACAGTAAAAATAATAGCAGGGAAGATTGCAACTCATCAAATTATACTATTTCATATAGACGTATCTGTTTATCTAGATTAGCCACTGAAATATAAATAGAAATCCATGTGCATATTAATGCTTTTGGCTAGAACGGTAATGGATATATGTGAGCCATTGTATCTTTGCATTTTTTCACCACTGAAAGTCTATATTACCCATTACATTTGTTACCTCTGCTTCTCAAAACGTTGACTAGATGATCATTTTCCTTGGCAGTGACAGGATTCACAGCTAACCCAATGAAGGGTGACTTCGTGCATTTGCATTAGCTATTGGGCACATTTTCAATGGGCATCTATCAAAGTTCCCAAAAGTCCTGTTCAACCCAACTCCCTGGTTCCCATCATTCCCTGATCCCAGTTTGCAACAGCCTTTGCGAGCGACTGAATTGTGGCTTTCAATCGGTTCTGCTATCAATTAGAAATGTTTTCAGGATTCCCTGCATATCCCTGATTATCCACTTAACAGTGTGTATTTGCAGTTAGGAATGGCAAACAGATTATAGAACATTTACAAACGTTTTTTGTCAGGCTGGCAAAGAAGGAAAAGGGGCAAAAAAGCCTGAGCTTTTGGCAAAACTAGGCAAAACGTGAGCACACTGCATCCATTAAAAAAAAAGAAGGCCAGTAATAGAGCGGAACTGGTTGAGAGTTAGTACACTAAGAAGTGCTGCTGTTTTAACATTCTGCACCTGTAGAAAAACAAGCATGTTCTTGAGGCTCAGGAGTTACAGGATGAGAAGAGGGAGATTTGTCAGTCCAGGCGTAAGTCCCAGAGAAGAGTAACATGCGCCTAATAGATGGGTGAAAGCTACAGTTGAGGAATCAGGTTTTAGCCACAAAAGCTTCATGGGCAGGGACAATGTCCTTCTTCTAAAACTGCACCTGTGGCTGGATCAGTCCCCCTCTATTGATTTTACTTTTGCCATGCCAATCAGCATTTAAAAAGAAAACACACACCTGTTGAAAATTGTATTAAATTAGGACCTCTTCTCAGTGGGGACAGGAGGGAATTAAGACCTTAAATACAAATCAAGGGCAAGATCTTCATCTGTGCGATACAAATCCAGGAGTTACATTAATATTAGCATTTGGTTAATCAAAGATAGGTAACCATGTTAGTCCAATTAAACAAAACCTAGGAAGGGGGGGATATCATTATAATGATCAAACAATGTTCACAAGGAAAGCACTTGAATAATATAAAACTCTTCCTGAAGCTGGTTGTTCTGAAAATGTTAGGGCGTTGTCCGAAGCTTGTCTCAATCTCTCTATTTGGGTAGCTGATGACAAATGTTGTGCAAATGTTAAGTCATCAGGACTTCTTCACCACAAATAATATTAGCATTTGGCAAATACAGTACAGAGGTGATAATTAATGACTTGTAATGTAATGATTTGTCCTTGATTTGTTCAGTTTCCTTGATGGAAACTGGGAAACACAATGGGTATACATAACTCATATATATATATATATATATATGAGTCATATATATATGAGTCATATATAGACATATATATGCGTGTGTGTGTGTGTGTGTGTGTGTGTGTGTGTGTGTGTGTGTGTGTG
>JAJKFI010000023.1:8155359-8169700 GCA_029204185.1 Lerista edwardsae | reverse complement strand
ATTATTATTATTATTATTATTATTATTATTATTATTATTATTATTATAGATTAGCAAGGCCTAGGAGAGCCACCAGCAGCTAAAACAGATCTAAATGGCGCAACAGTGACCACAATATAAAGCAACTCCATATATTTGCACGCATAAATGAACCTCTCTCGTGTATTTTTAATTAATCGGTTCTTTATATCAGATTCCAAACAGCTTCTCTCTTTCATTTAAAAAAAAAGCTACATTTTTTTAATCTTACAGAAAACCACTGCTGCTGAGCCAAGATTTTATGTACTGAGAATTTTAGCCCAAAGTGAACATTTATGAGAAACTTATAAAACTGTGGGAATGGATTTATAGTAGCCTTGGTTACAAAACCTTTAACCGTATGAATCTCTAATCTGTAATATGGTTTCACTGATTTAAATGGGTGTACTTCTGTTTTGTTTTATTAATGTTCTTATGATTCCGAAGCGCTACAGGGCGAAAAACCAAATCCTGGGTGTTATAATTGTCGCCTTTTAAATAAATAGCTTCCCTCTTAAGAAAAAACACATAAATCAAAATAAAGTGTGAAAAGAGGCAGACTGCTGAAAAGCTACATTTAAACATGCTGTAGATTTAATTTAGAAATGTCGAGAAGCAATTCAAGGACGCCGTGCATTTTGCTCAATGACAGTATCGGGTGTACCAGAAAGGCTGGCGAGTGATGTATTCATATTGCAACACAGTGGAACAGAGGGGTCAAAGCAGTGGTGTTATGCTGCCGGAATGCTGGGCGGGACATCCGGGTGATTGACAGCCCGCCCGTCACGTTCCGGAGCGTTACGCCATTTGCGTAACCAATTACGCCGCTTGCGTATGTTACGCAAACGGCGTAACGCTGCGGAACGCGACGGGTGGGCTGTCGATCACCCGGATGTCCCGCCCAGCGTTGCGGCAGCATAACACCGCTGGGTCAAAGGTTCCTGAATTTAAGAATTTAGCTCAGGATAGGACAACCCCTTAATGGAAACAGGCAAGAGAAACTACCTCTCTCAACCAGTATGAAGCTGCCTTGCTTCATTCGACCTCTCTTCCTTAGGCGGTTAGGGTGCAATCCTAACCTCTGCTGGAACAGTCAAGGCTGGCTGACCTGCACTGCACCCTAACAATGTTAGGAGGCGGCAGCAGCTTGAAGGAAGGCAGGAGACCTACTGCTTCACAGTAAGCTGCATACAGCCCAATAGCAGGTGCAAGTCCACACACCCCAAATCGGGGCCACCCAGTCCGGGGACAGGAGTTTGGATGCAGGAAACGCTGTCATTGCAACACAATAAAATGACACTCCTGGAATGCAGTTTGGCGTTCTTGGACTTGCACAGCAATTGCACAACCAGGAAACATCCCTGACTGAAAAGCACGATGAGGGCAACTTATTATGTCAAAGCACTGAACTAAAAAACAAAATTTTAGAAAAAAACAACAACCTCGCTTGAAAATTCAAACTGTTAATGCTCACAAAAAGAATACAGCAAGGGTTAGGTCTGCAGTTTCCAAGCTGGCTGCCCCCAGCTTTCCGCGACCCACCTAACGTCAAGTCACGACCCACCAAGTTGGTCCCGATCCACAGTGTGAATAACACTGCCCTAGCACTTCCAATAGCTGTTTGTAGTTGTTTCACTAGACTACTCTTCAGTTGTGAGCCCCTTTGGAAAAGAGAAACCACTGACTCCTTTATTTTGAATAAATAACTGTGAACATTTTTTTAAAGGTAGTACATAACAAGTCTTTAAGGTGCCACAAGACACTTGGTTTTGTAGCAGCAACAAATAAGGTTGCCCCACCCCCTGGGGTTGTGGCACACAGGATTTTGTGGTGTGAGTGCGGCCAATGGACCTTGCAGCAGGCTTTGATTCAGATCTCACACATGCAAATTGCACAATGAATATTTAAGCCTTTGTCTTTCACCAAGTATGGGAAAGAGAAAATCTTCAGAAAGTATCTAACAGACCCAAAGCAATGGAGGCAGGGGAATGAATAGAGAGGAGGGGGAAGCCTTGGAACTTAAGAAGAAACTAATATATAAAACATTTCAGGCATTATAGCTACTCATACATGTAATTCTAGTCACTTACAATCCCAGCTGGAAAGCAAAACTTGCCTTCTAAGGCTTCAGATGAAAGCTGAAAGGGATTTGCAAATCCATGTACTGTAGCTACCAAGGTCAGAAGTCTAGCAAGAGCCTAATTAAAGTCAGTGGGAAAAAAATTAGCAAATGAACATGATAGAAAAGAGAGACTGTGTAAAAGGGGAGGGGAAATAAAAATGCTTCCCACACCTCAACCGTAATATTTTGCACGGGTCTGGGGTGAGTGGTTCAGCTCAGCTGTAGCAATTAGACTTGGTTCATCTTTTTTAGCATGTGTCCATTTCTGTAAAGACTACAAACTCGATCCTAACCTGGAGTTAGGCTGGCACAGTAAGACTAGCAAATTTGGCTGGCACAAGGGACACTGTAAAGTGTGTTTGGACCACTCTTGGAGCCAGAGAGGCCAGCACACAGATATGCACCATCCTCCAAGACTCCGAGAGTGGTCCAAACGCGCTTTATGGTGGCCCTTGTGCCAGCCAAACTTTGCTGGCCTAAATGCCTAACTCCAGGTTAGGACTGCGCTCTACATGTTATTCTTGCACAGCCTTGCTGGTTTTGAGATGCAGACACAGAACTGGGACTGTAAGGCAGCTTCTGTAATTGTCCTAATTGCTCTCCTGGTCTTAGCATTCCAAATTACTTCATCTTCTCTCTGAAATGCAGAGAACTTCATTGTCTTGATGTTTAATGTCACTGTACTGTGCTTGACAAACCGGGCTGCAAGTATGCACTTGGCTACAGCTCCGATTTTCTTCATATCAGTATTGTTTCAGATTCTGCCCCCCCCTCCACATTCCTAAAGGGCACCAAAGGCAGATTTATAAAACTCTGCAATAAAGTAATTATGTTTTGACTGTACCTGACACGGTTTTATCTGGATGCTTTTTTCTGTTTTGCTTATCCATGAAAATCATTTCTGGACAGAATTCCAAGTGCTAGTTTTGACTTTGAAAGCCCTTCATGGATTGGGTCTGGGGTATTTGAAGGACCGCCTTCTTCCATATAATCCTACCCCTCGTTACGTCATCAAGGGGGAGCCTTTTGACCATATCACCACCAGGTGAGGTGAGGGGAGTGGCAGCTAGGAAGAGGGCCTTCTCGGTGGTGGCCTCTTACTTACTGCTATACAGCAGGCACAGATCCGAGAAACCCATAGGGGAGGCCGAAGCCCCCCCCTAAGGCAAGGATGCAAACGTAAGCACTCCCGCCAGCCTTGCTGTCCCCGCACATTTTAGGACTGCACCCTAAATTATGGGCAGAAGAAGAACTTTCTTGGGGGTTATGTTGCTGAGCATCACAAGCAGGACAAGTGTGTAGTCCAAGCCAGATTACTACAAATGTTGTGCCAGCACTAATGACTATTCCTCAGCCTTCAAGATGGGTTGGACTATACATCTTAAACCCATGCCTCTGGTGGCCCCATCTCTGGGCTGGAATACACCAAAGAGCCAGACCATCGTTTTCCAATTGTGCCTGCCCACCCAGAAATGGTTGACTACGCAGAAGGCGCTGGGCTTAATGCAATTTTTCTTTTAAAAAAACACGGCAGTAATAGCATTCCAGTTTTATCTTCTGCCTGCCTCTGGGTCATTTGGTTTTAAACAGCTAATGCATCTTGTGGTATCTCGTTACCAAGCATCATCAAAAACTCATCTTTTTTCCTTAGAAAAGCAAGACCAGTTATGAGAGACGACTTGCATCAGGAATTGACTCGTCCCCTGAAGCTACAGAAGATGAGTAGGAATTAATCCACAGCAACAGGAAGAGTGGTGAACCTCAGAGTCTCCTAAAGGAAATTGGGCATCCTGCTTATGTAGGTTTAGATCTAGTCACACTGTACATGTGCACTAAAAAAAGAAAAAGAAAAAGAAAAAAGATCATTGTGCTAGATCGGTGCTGCCTACTCCAAATAGTTTTAATCCGATGCGTGCAAATCTGACATATATAAGTCTCATAGATTTCAATGGATTGTTTTATGACATGGGTCTTCAATGGAATACAACCTTGTTGAAACAGATACAGTCAGTCCTCATTATTCGCCAGGGCACCTGGTGGGGCCGCTGTGAGATACAGGAAGCTGGACTAGATGGGCCTTTGGCCTGATCCAGCAGGGCTCGTCCTATGTTCTTATGTTCGCTAGGGTCAGATTCCTGGAACTCCTCACAGATAGAGAATTAGCAGATAACAAACCACTGATGCTATAGAACCGACGGGGTTAGGTGCAAGGGGTACCTTATCTGCCATCTGAAGAATCCAGGATACTTCCTCAGGAAGCCAGCAGAGGGCAGCAGGAAGTGCTGAATGCTGCAGAGACCTTCCAGAGGCTGCAGGGACCTTCAGAATGGCACCTGCGACAATTGTGGACCCTTCAAACACGGCCGGCGGATGCTTCCACAGGCCACATTAAAGGGGTCAGCGCTGGTCTCAGATACCATTCTGAAGGTCCCTGCAGCCTTCAAAGGCTCTCCACATAGTGGGTAATGACAGAGGTGCAAATAATTAGGGAAGTAGCAATTCTGCCACTTGCAGATAAGCAAGATCGCAGACGATGAGTTTGCATATAAAAAGGATTGACGGTATAACATCTTATTATCAACACACACACACACACACACACACACACACACACACACACACCCATTTACACACACACACATATGTAAAAATTCCTGCCACTATACTTTCGATCTGTGGATGTGGCCTGCACTCCTTAGCAAAACCTCTCTTGTAGATGTACTGTACTCCCCAGGGTAAGACAAGATCTCGTAGTACAGAGGGACGGTCAAGTATTCATTATTTTACAGCTGCGGTTTTTCTGCATTCTAACCTGCTTCCCTGGGGCATGAAGTCGAAACGAGCCCTGAAGTGCAGGGAAGGTTACCGCTTCTCATCTTGCGACATCAGCGGTGCCCTTATTGCCTCTGCTTCTGTGAGCAGCTGATTGCTACACCTGAGTTTCTTCAAATGAGCCCCAGTTGCCGCCAGTACTTAATGCTAGCAATTGGCAGGGCGTGATTGACTGATTCACCGACCAGACTCTTCCTAAATCAAGCCAGAGAAAGAGGGAGCTTCTGCCATGTCGTCATCAGGTGAAACTGTTCTTCAGACAGAAAGCGAAGATGTCAGAAACCCAGGGAAACCGCTGCCCGGTGAATATTTGGGAAGATTACTTGCTACAGAAACTTCTCACTTCTTTGTGACCTTTTAGTTTTCTAATAGATCAACCAGATATTTTTGTCCCCAGAAATGAGAGATATTTCACTGTGTTTATTCTCAAACTGTTTCTTTGCTACCAGGGAGGATGGTGCGCGTCTGTGTGCTGGCCGCTCCAACTCTGAGAGTGGCCGAAACCAGAGACATCATCCGGGCGCGCCAGGAACCAGAACACCCGGATGATTGACAGCCCTCTGCCCCTGTGGCGGAGGGCAGCCACGCCTCCCTGCACCTCACTGCGCGTCGAATCGCTCCGTTTCAGAGCGATTCGGACGCGAGGGAGGGAGGGCGGGCCCAGGAGCAGCTCGCCCGTCCTCGGGGGAGACGGTGCGGCCCAGGTCCGTCCACAGAACTGGTGGGACGGTGTACCGGGCCGTTCCACCAGGATGACACCACTGGTCCAAACCTACTTTACGATGTCCCTTGTGCTGGTCTAACTTTGCTGGCCTAACTGTTCCGGCCTCGCTCTAGGTTAGGATTGAGCCCTAGGAAGCAATGTAGGATTTTGCTCCCCAAACCCCAGTAAACTGGTGATAGGTAGCTGGATTTCTCTATTTCCAAAAGAGTGGAACTACCGGCATTTTACTCTGATTCATCTCTTCCTCTAAAAATCTTCATTCTTTTTTCCCCCGTCACAAAACAGTTAACAGACTAGTATTTATACATGCATTTAAACAGAGTATTACTGTGTCCCTATCAAGCAGCTATTTTAATAACACATTGCAAAGTATGCATTTAAATAAATTTTCCCCACAGATGTATGACTTTCATAGAATCCACAGATATATTTGCATCTTACGGTGCATATTGTGCAAATTCACAGTACGACCTATGTATTGAGAAACTGAGGATAGCATCCGTTATTCAAAATTTACATAAAATACTACGTATTTTTGGTTTGTACACTTAGGGCCTGATCCTATCAGGCGTAATGTGGGTGGTACAAGTAGTAACCCATGTCACTGTCATAAGAACATAAGAAGAGCCCTGCTGGATCAGGCCAAAGGCCCATCTAGTCCAGCTTCCTATATCTCACAGCGGCCCACCAGGTGCCCCAGGGAGGCACGAGGCAACAAGATGCCTGCATCCTGTTGCCACTCCCTTGCACCCAGTACAAGTAGCCCACCACCTTTGTAAGGAGGTTGCACAATCCATCATTGCCTATAGCCCACCATGGACCTTTCCTCCAGAAATCTGTCCAATCCCCTCTTAAAGGCATCCAGACCAGATGCCATCACCACCTCCTGTGGCAAAGAGTTCCACAGACTAACTACCCGCTGGGTAAAAAAGTACTTCCTTTTATCTGTTTTAACTCTCCCAACCCTCAGTTTTAGCGGATGCCCCCCGGTTCTGGTGCTTTGAGAGAGGGAAAAGAACATCCCTCTATCGACTCTATCCCTTCCATGCATAATTTTGTATGTCTCAATCATGTCCCCCCTCAGGTAAGGCAGCCTAAAGCAGCTCCAGCGCTGGTGGGGAAGGTTTTGCCAATGGTGCTTGTGTGACGCCACAGTGACACCAGTCCCACGTGGTCTGGAGGGAGCTCTGCAAGCTGGCAAGCAGTGAGCCCACTGTCCATCTGGTCCACTGGTCACTGCCCATCTGGGCAGGACAAGAAGGCCTTGTCCTGTATCATTAATTGATGGAATGTGCAAATAGGTAAACAGCTCACACAACTATCTGTTGTGCAATAGGGGTGCAATAAGATTAGTTGGAATAAGACAAAAAGGAGTATAATAAAATAAAGGGAAGTGAAACTGAGTAACAGATTGTATCATTAGCCTGTAAATTGCACAACTTTTTTTTTTTTTTTAGGGATGTGTGCAAAACCGTTAGAAGGCTGAATAATTGATTAAGAGGGATGGGTGATTAATTGTCTGTGCAATTAATAGATTGTACAAATTAATGTGGTTAAATTGAGAACAATACAGTTAATGGACTGTGCAATTTAAGTTGAGTTTTGTGCAATCTGATTAAATGATTCTATAATTGATCAATAGGATTTTGTGGTTAATTACAGGACTGTTTAATTGATAATTAATGTTCTGAGCAATAATAGATGAATACAAGAAATATTCAAAAACAGCAACAACCACCCCAGAATGCATAGCTAAGAGTGGATACAAACTTGTTTTAAGTATGATTTTTTTTTTAAAAAAAAAATTGTGTTTGATTATATAAACAAGTTGTTTTGGAACAATTCAATGTATTATAATGAAGAACAAATGTTAAATGGAAGAATACACATCAAATATCAGATGCAGTAGTAATTAACACAGTGGTCAAGAATATGACTAGAATAAAATATTCAGAAGAAAAAAAGTGAATTAATTGTGCAACGAATAAATGAGTTAAAATTTCTTTGCAATAATTTTGGTAATCAAGAATTATCCATCTCTGTTATAAGAAGAGAAAATTTTGCCAATAAATGAGTGCAAATTGCCTCCTCATCTCAGGGGCAGTCAGGGGTTGGGGCAGTTCAGGGTGTCAACTGCCTGATGATTGTCTGCAAAGCGTCTGCAGGATAGTCTTTTATGCTTGTATTGCAGATTCCAAGCTTTAAATTACAGTTGGAGCTATCCTTTGATTTCACTTTCATTGTTTATATTGGTATTGTTTATATTGGTCAGAACTCACTGGGCAGTGAGCTCTTCTGAGCATGCTGTTAACTCCTTAAAGCTTGCATTACAGCGAAGTTTGCAGTTTATAGAGGTTGTTCCTGTAAGCTACCTTAAACACTGATGGAAAATCAGGAATTGGCAATCGTCCTTGATCTATTATCTATTAAATGCAATAGTCATGTGAATGCAAATGAAATCAATACAAAAACAAGAAAGGAAACCGACAATTTACCTAGTATTCCAGTGAAGCATGATCATAGAAAATTACAAAGAATCCTTAAGCGCTACCAGTCTGGCTTCTATTGACTTTCTATTTAGTGCACCACTTTAAATTAATCTCCAGCTTGTTAATATAAAAATGACTGCATTTCTCTCTTGCTCCTATTCCCTGCCTGACAAAAGGCCTACTCACTTTATCTAGTGCTGGGGACAGAATAGAGTAACAGCCTTTATATTCTGAGAGTAGAGAACAGCCGTTATTCACTTCTTATCTGGATACAAACTGAGATCTTGTCTAGCACCAAGTGTGGCTAATCCACACTGAACTGGCTTAAATCTTGTACTCCATTTTTTGGACTGTTACAAATGGCAATTTTTTTGGGGGGGGGGGGCTGTGACATCATACTTCTCACACTTTTTTTCACTTTGCTTAACCACCACAGCACTTGAGATTCCACAGCACGTAAACCTTGCTTAAGACCTTGTGTTGAATTGATAGATCCAAATTAAAGTATTACCAGATTGTGACTTTATTTTTAATTTAAAAGGCTGCCTACAGCTTACATGGCAACCCAATAGTTTTTATCTTACCTTCTCTGATTTCTCAGACCTCTGCTTGGCCACAGTGGAAATCGGATCCTGGATGAAAATGATCTTCGGCCTTTTTGAGTAAGGTCTTGCCCATGTTCATGCACAGCTAGTGAGAGAACAGAAGAAAGCACATAAGCAATATGGAAAAACTCCATTTACTCCAAAAGCCTCCCATTAAGAAGGAAACCAACAGTTTTAGTTGCCAAGTGGCATCAAAATCTAAGTGCATGTTTTGTTAGCTGACTGGCATATCATTGCTCTTTGCTTCCTCCAAAAGTTCTTACAGCTTCTGGAAGTTGAAGGCAGGTCTGACAAAAGTTCCTCCCCAGCTGCACATTTTTTTTAGAGGTACAATAGACCCTCAGTATCATCAGGGTCCTGATTCATTCTAGATGCCCCCTATACCAAAAATCATGAATGCCTGAGTCCCAGATGGGGACAGTAACTCACATTGCAGTAGCCTTCACAGAGACTACAACTGCTAGAAGCTCTTTCCTCTTGTTTGGAAGCTTGGCTCAGGCTCAAACCGTTCAGAAGCAAGCCTCAATCAGCTCGCTCATCTCAAAGAATTCTCCCTTCATTTGAAATATACATGCATTTTGACAGAATAGCAATGCATCTGTAGAATTAGATTTGGGTTGAGAAGCAAATGTGAACCAGAAACGGTAGAATGAAATAACCATATGAGGCAGCACAATGTAAGTGCAGCTAGGTGAAAGGTGCCAGAACGCAGGTGCCACAATCAGTGGGTTAAAGGGATATGCACAAATAAGGGTAAGACTATATAAAGAGACCGGTATCACAAGGCTCTGTGTGTGCGTGTGTGCTGGAAGTTACAAGGGGAGAAGGTTGTGCTGACGGATTGTGAACTGGTAAATAGACCTTGGACTGGACTGACTATTCTGATATATGCTTGATTGCCATGCTTATGATCTGGACTGTTTTTGACTCTGTTTAATTGCCTGCTCCTATCAATACAGTGTGTTAACTCCTACGCTCCTGGTAGTCTGTGGTTCTTTACCTATATTATTGTTGGGGACCTGATCAGTGGGCTCACAGTCCTGGGCACCCAAACTTGCCTGGAATGTCCTAGAAGTCCTAACGCATTTCATCCATAATGGCACTCCTGCTCACAGCAAGCAGACCTTTTGAAATATGAACACTTCTGTAACTTTAAGAAGGGGCGGTGCTCTTCGGACTACCATACTTCCTTGCCGGATGGTTGTCATCCGAAGACAAAATGCTGAGTGGGATGGATCAGGAGTCCAGCCAGGCATAAACATTCTTATATGCTTCAGATCAAGCATTTTATTTAAAGCGAGCATTAACTGCTCTTACACCAAAGACGTACAGAGGGGAGAAAAGGAAAGATGAAGGCCAGAACTTCAGAGGAAGCTGCTGTTGCATTTCTTTATTATTGCCAAGTTTTCCCTCGGCATTTTAATGCTTGGTTCTACAAAAATATGGTTCCTACAGGGCAAAGAAAGCCCAATAACTTTCATGCTTAATAATCTCGTCTGCGAGGAGCCAATCTAATTTGTGGAAACAAATTGCTCCTCAGGGATATGTTATTTCAACCAAAACTGAATATATTACTCATTTAAAAAGTAGCAATAAAGATTATATAAGATGTAATTCATTATTTTTCTAAATGTTCCACCGTACCATGGGGAGGTGAGACTTAAATAGCTTACAGGAAGCCTACCTTAATTAGGTTGCTTTTCAAATCAAATATAATATAATTTTTAACATAAAAATGTCACTCAAGGGAAGACTTTCCATTTGCAAAGAAGATTAATGAAGTTGAAGGGGGAAAAATAGTGCAGCTTGGTGGGCATTATTGTGGGTGGTGAGTGTATGCACGCATGGCTATTGGAGTTATTTTGCACATGGACGTTGCGTGAAAAGCTTGTAATCTCACGGCTATTAGAACAGCTCTGCTTGGCTGATGTGTGACCTCAGACAGAAATGAAGGTCTTTATGTGTTTTCCCAAGGCTGAAGTCCTCAGACCACTTATTTCTGAGCACTGTTGTCCGAATCAATACTCATTGAAAGAAGGCTGACATCTAAAATGGCAACGTGTGTGTGTGTGTACGTGTTTCTTCAGGGCAGAAGTTCTCAGAATATGCTTATCACAGTGTTCCTGCTGTTTTCTGGAAGACTATTTGAGGAGGCACTTAAAAGAGGCATTTTTGTGTGTGTGTAGGTACAGTTTCCTTCATCAAGAATGGAGCTCTTTGGAAGTGACAGAAGATGTGTATGATAGATAGCCATTTGCTTTGTGATAGCTGAAGGCATACCTTCAAACTGTCCTCATTTATTAGAAATGCCCCTTTTTTGGGGGGGGGGAAACTCTCCCTCGGCAAGTGTCCCTGTTTGAACCTTGGGGATGCAATCCTAACCTGGAGTGAGGCCGGCACAGTTAGGCCAGCAAAGTTTGGCTGGCACAAGGGCCACCGTAAAGCGTGCTTGGTCCACTCTCGGAGTCAGGGGGGATGGTGCGTGTCTGTGTGCTGGCCTCTCTGAAAGTGGTCCAAACATGCTTTACGGTGTCCCTTGTGCCGGCCAAAATTTGCTGGCCTAACTGTGCTGGCCTCACTCCAGGTTAGGATTGCATCCTGGATGTTAGGTTCAAACGCTGAGGATGTAAGCAGTGGTGTCATTCAAATGATTTAGGAACAGGAACTCACTTTTGATTGGCACTTGTCGGGAACCCGGAACCAGCCACGGAGCCCGTTAGGATCCGGAACGCCCGTTCTGCTCCATTCCCCTGAATGACATCACTGGATGTAAGCCAAGCATCCAATTAACAGGCAGTCTGCAATTCCTCCAGCTTCAGCCCAAGTTTGGATGGCCTCAACCCCTTATCCCCATCCCCATCCCATGGGGGGAAGATCAGCATTAAACAAGGATGGGAATGACATCATGTCCTTACAGAGCAGGAGTTCCCAACCTGGGGGTCATGACTCCCCAGGTAGTCCTGGTGCAAAAAAGGTTGGGAAACACTGCTCCAGTCACAGCCACCCAAGTGTGAATCAGTGGGAGTGCAAGAATGCGGACCGAGAACATGAAGGGTCGGCCCTTATGGGTGAAGATGGTCCTTTCTCTGTTCTATGTTGTACAGATAGGTGCAGAAGAGAGCGACGAAATTGAATACGGGGCTGGGGCACCTCCCTTATGAAGAAAGACTGCAACATTTGGGGCTCTTCAGCCTAGAAAAAAAGGTGCATGAGGGGGGACATGATTGAGACATACAAAATTATGCACGGAAGAGATAGTGTCAATAGATAGTGTTCTTTTCCCTCTCTCAAAACACCAGAACCAGGGGGCATCCGCTAAAACTGAGGGTTGGGAGAGTTAAAACAGATAAAAGGAAGTACCTTTTTACCCAGTGGGTAGTTAATCTGTGGAACTCTTTGCCACAGGAGGTGGTGATGGCATCTAGTCTGGATGCCTTTAAGAGGGGATTGGACGGATTTCTGGAGGAAAAGTCCATTGTGGGCTATAGGCAATGATGGATTGTGCAACCTCCTTACATTGGTGGTGGGCTACTTCAGAGTACTGGGTGCGAGGGAGTGGCAACAGGATGCAAGCATCTTGTTGTCTCGTGCCTCCCTGGGGCACCTGGTGGGCCGCTGTGAGATACAGGAAGCTGGACTAGATGGGCCTTTGGCCTGATCCAGTGGGGCTCTTGTTATGTACTTATATTTATGTTCTTAGATAGACCTTTTTCTAAGGTCTAAACAAAAGTAAAATTGGCCCCTCTCTCTGCAATTTAACTATGGAAGACAAAGAATAAAACCTGTAACTACTAGTTGTAGTTTCTCAAATCAGAGGACAGCACAAGTTCAACTTAATGAACAATTTTCCAATTTCCAGAAGCAATTCTGGAAGTGAATAGTCGAGTTGATGGCTTGTCACGCACAATCACTGTGTATCCAAACACTTATCCCCTGCTTTATAATATTGTGTTTCAAAGTTGAATTATTATGCAGATTTAATAAGCAGCATTCATTGTTACGGTTGGCTTTTAATGACATTCGGCAGGTGTCAATCATGCTTCAGAATAAAATAGTCTTCTTTAACAACCCAGCTTTTAAACATCAGATGTACTGTAAACAACCATTTCCAGCAGGATCTGAAAACAGTTTGTCCTTGATTGTCTTGGAGGTTAAATATATTAGAGCTCTATTCAAGTTTGAATGGTTGGGCAGATTTCCAGACGTGATTTTGAGGAGACTGGAGTTCTGGTAGCCTTGGCCAGGCTGGGACCACTGCTCCAGGTGGAACATGCCCCACATGTTTGCCTGTGACAATCGGCATGTGCCACGAAGGCTTATAGCCCACTCCAATGGGGCCGGACCCCTGTGGGAGCAGCGGCATCAATGGGGCCGGACCCCTGTGAGAGCAGCCATAGGACGCATCCCAGGAGGAGGGCACGTTTTGTCCCATTCCCCTGAGTAAGGATGCTAGCCTGGCAATGGGCCTCCTCAACTGCGCGGCTGCTATTTCGCCAGCACAGGCTTGAGAGCCTTTGTGACAGGCCGCACGGACTGACTGCGGAGGATAGGATCTGGCTGCGGCGGCCACCAACTGCCCCACCCCTTTCCACCCCTCCCCCACCCATTTCCGCCCTCCCCATACCACGGGTGGGGGTAGGTGGGCCGAGCGGCATGCTGGCCTGGGGAGTGGGATAGAGCCGGGATCTGGCCGTCAGGCTGCATCCAAAACTCTGCACCTAAACCACGCGACCCCGATTCATAATGTAAGAACATAAGAAGAGCCCTGCTGGATCAGGCCAAAGGCCCATCTAGTTCAGCTTCCTGCATCTCACAGTGGTCCACCAGATGCCTCAGATAGCACACAAGACAACAAGATGCCTGCATCCTGTTGCCACTCCCTTGCACCCGGTACTCTGAAGTAGCCTACTACTAATGTCAGGAGGCTGCACAATCCATCATGGCCTATAGCCCACGATGGACTTTTCTTCCAGAAATCCGTCCAATCCCCTCTTAAAGGCATCTAGACCAGATGCCACACAGCGTCCTCAGCTCTGCTAAATAGCAGGCACAGATCCAAGGAGCACATAAGGGATTTTCAAAGCCAAACAGTCTTATCTTTTTGCAGTCCCAATTCCCCCTTTTCCAAGTTACACAAGAAGACCTGAACTCTGCAATAACAACCACAAAAAGAGAGATGAGGAAGGCAGTGCATTCGGAGTTCCCCAATTCCCTCTTCTTGTCCAAATGCAATTTCTAGCAGCGTCTCCTGTGTAAACCTCCAACAAGTTCCCTCTCCAGTTCAGGTTTTGCAGACTTTTAAAGTAAATAAAATAAAATAAAATCAAGCAAATGAATAAGGACGGAGCACGTCAGGGCAGGGCCTGAGAAAACCGGCAACTCTATTCTGGAGAGGCAGGATGCGGCCAAATGGATAAAGTAATATATCCCTGGTGGGCACAATCCTAAGCAAGTTTCCAGGACTGGGGTAAGGGCAAGGCAGCCTTGAGATAAGGGAACAAATATTCCCTTACCTTGAGGAGGCCTCTGTTACTGCCCCACTACTGCAGAA
>JAJKFI010000023.1:8118219-8153826 GCA_029204185.1 Lerista edwardsae | reverse complement strand
ACAACAATTACCCTGCAACCGGCATAACTCTGCAGTGTCTTTGAATGACTTGCCTTTTATGAACTCTTTATTAATGCCATGTGTGTTCTGATAAATACTTAGTACAGCCATTCCTGTAACACAACTTTTTCCTGCAGTGAATCTTAATCATAATAAAGGTAATTATAGCCATTAGAGTGGCCTACCATTCCCCCTAAATTAGAGCTTACTGGATCTCATTTGAGGAACATTCCACAGAAGGAAACCTTTAATCAAATTAAGATATTGACAGATATGCAAGTCAAGTCAAGAAATCAGTGATTAAATGGAAAGGTTTGTTGTAATGGAGGTTGAATGCAGATTAATTTGAAAGAAGAGAAATTTCGTCCTACCTTCCCTGGGAATAATCTGTCCAACATTGAACATACTATGGAAGCCTTCTATCGAAGTATACCATTGGTCCATATAGTAGGTATATGGCTTGTAGAGGCTCTCAGACAGCCCCACCTGGAGATGTCAGACATGGAGGATGCAATTCTAACCTGGAGTTAGGCTGGCACAGTTAGGCCAGCACAAGGGACACGACGAAGTAGATTTGGACCACGCTTGGAGTCAGAGAGGTTAGGATTGGGCTCTGAATCTGGGATGTCTCTCTGCATATAACATGTTTTACCATTGAACTACATCTCTGGTTACGGCAATAACATACGGACTGAGGGA
The DNA here is from genome assembly GCA_029204185.1 of Lerista edwardsae. Classification (NCBI taxonomy): domain Eukaryota; kingdom Metazoa; phylum Chordata; class Lepidosauria; order Squamata; family Scincidae; genus Lerista; species Lerista edwardsae. The sequence goes on along the minus strand of JAJKFI010000023.1, from coordinate 8,153,127 downwards.
AGATGTGAACATGACTTCAACCATCGGTCCACTTATTTTAGCAGTGTCAACGTAGGGGGCCGCCAAGCTCCAGCCCATGTTCTGGTGCACTGGAATACTTATTCTGGGCAGGGTGAGCTTTTATTTTGCTGGAAATCTATTTGACTTTTTGTTTGTTATTCTAATCTTCTTCATGAACTGCCCAGAGTTTCTTACACCAAGCCAGACGTGTCATGCGTTTTCAAAACAAAAATTGCAAAATGGAACTAACACGACCACCTTGCAGCCTGATCTGTCCCGTCGAGTGCTGGCCTGCACATTCACTGAGGAATACACTCCTGCAAGCTTGACCTCATTTCTTTTTGCGAGTTCCTGCGGTAACTGCAGGATCGAAACCCTCCTGTCACCCGTACCAGTTGAGCTTCTTTCTTCAGCTCCAGTTCCATCTCAAACTGGCCTATTCATGAGGACGTATTTAGAGACTCCATTAGACCTCTCGATGAGGAATGCAGTTTCCTGACTTGGTTTCCTTCTAATAAATATTTCACACATAGTTGGAAGCAACTTGGAAAAAGCCTATCCAAGCCTATCCTGCACTTTTCAACATTACTGTGAAATACCTATTAACTGCAGGTAGAGCCCTGCAGCCTTCTCTCTCTCTCTCTCTCTCTCTCTCTCCCCCCTTCCCTCTCTGTATATATGGTATCTATATACATATCTATCCAGCTATATGCAATCAGCTGAGACTTGTGCAGAGTTAGAACACAAAGCGTTATTGCTACAGCCACAACATAGGTGCACTGATTAAGTCGCAGGGAACATATATCGCAAGACCTTCATGAGCTGGTGCTGAGAGTCAGACACCTGAACGCTCACTGCCTTATTAAAAACTAACTGCATAAGCTTAGAATGGGTTCGTGTTGTCAAAAAGGGAAAGTTGATTTGAGCAAAATAAATGGTTTCTGGATTCCGTACTCAATCACAGCTCTCTCTCTCTCTCTCTCTTTCTCTTTTTCCTAGGTAAGCACGGGTGCAATTCCTAGCTTGTCAGTAGCCCCAGGCGCCGAAATATTGAATGAGCTACTAAAATTTCATGCTACGGCTTTATAACTGTAACTACACGGCTGACGTCTACTGTTTTCTGCAACGAGAAACAGCATATTGCTTCCAGAAGGAGGTTAACAAACCTCCAACATTCCTTTAATTTGCTTTGCAGAGTTATGTTGTATGGGAAGTTCATTTTTTTCCATTCAAGTTTGACATTAAGACAGAAAATATAACAAAACTGAAGTAGGAGGTGTGTGTGTGTGTGTGTGTGTGTGTGTGTGTGTGTGTGTGTGTCTGCCCACGCATGTGTGTATGTCCCCTGCTTCCCAGCTTCTTCCTGTTCATTGTCATCTTCATACCTACAGCACTGAAAAGCATAGGGGGGGGCATGACCTTATGTATAAGTATAATCTTTCTGGATTGGCAGAAATGCGTAAAAGTTAAAATGTAAAATGCATTCTGGCATGCTCGCCACGCTAGCAATTTGAACAGTGAGCTCAAAGCTGTTAGATGGCTGTCTCCATGCATTTTCATTTCTACAGGCAGAAACATGGCGGCCTCTATACATTACCGTAACAACATGGCGGCCTGCATGCACGACTCCTCTGTGATCGGATGCCATTTTGTCAGTTTTTAAATGAGCCGCACTGGAAGCATGCTAGAGGCATGCTAGAAACATCACTTCCTCCTATTTGCTATTAGAAAAACGAACACAGCCTGAGGGGGATGGAGCAGAAGAGGAAGTGGAGAGGAGACAAGAGTGGTGGCCCAGAGCTGACCCTATCTCACCACTCTCCTGCCCTTTGTCTTCAGTTCTATTTTCCTCTGTTGTTTCAAAGTCAGGGCACAAGAACACAGGAAGAGAAGCTAACTGCAAGCAGGGTAGCCATGCCCGTCACTTCCCAAAAGAGACAGGGTCATTTGGCACAGCATCTCACGCCTTGGAGAAAGACAACTGAAATAAGGGCAGATGATGTGGATAAGTGCAAGAACTTTGATAACCGAAATCAGAAGATACAAAGAGAATACATAATGTTGGATTAAGCTCGAGGAGAACGACAAGCAATCAAGGCACTGTCTTTTGATCGTCATTTCACTCCCAAATAAAAATTGCCTTAAAAATACATTAAGGATGTATGAAGTATCGTGATGAAGATCTGCCTAGGGTTGCATTTATTCCCTCTTATTAATGCATATTTTTCACCAGGGATTCTGGTAACTAGCTATGAAATATAACAGAGCATTGAAATGGTAGATTTCTGAGTTGCCAACAGCTCTTTATAGGTAGCATAATTCCAATAATCTCATTTGCCTTTAACTCATCATGGGTCGTCCTAATGTTTCTTTTTCCAATTGAGCATCTTTCACATTCAAGGTTCCTTAATGAACCTCAGCCTTTCCTTCTCTTTCTTGTCTCGACTAGTGGGAGCGATAGCTACTTAACAGCTCCACAGGGCTCAAAGCACAGACACTGCTTTGTGTGTTCGTTAGGACTCCATAAAAATGAAGTACTAAAAGTTTTATAGCTAAAAAGATGGGTCACCTTGTTACAATCAAGGTAAGGGAATAGTGATGCCACATGGAGGGTGTACAATAAAATGTACTTGATGATCCAAATATATTTCTACCAAACTTTTTTTTTATGCACAGTGATCAAAATCCAGACTACAGACCTCTTGGAAAATCCAACGTAAGAGTCACACTTAATGTTCATCCCTGAAAACAAAATCCTTTGCAGAGCCATCATAATTTCCAAGAATGCCCTAAAACCACGCGTCAAGCAAGTCCATGCTGCAAGTTTATGTAACAAGGAACACTCTGCGGCTGTGAGAGTTTGTGAGGCCCATCTATCACAGCTGATATTTAATGCTTGTAGTAAAGTTTGTGTTGGTCTGATCTGTGAGACAAGTGTATCTAAGATAGGTTTTAGTAGGCACAATAAAGCTACTTTCAGAAAGGCTTTGTTTTTGTTCCAGTGCCTTCCAAGGTTCAGCTGAGGGCCACGCAGAACAAGGCCTCTTCTCTAGACATCCCAAAGTTGTCCCCTTCCAGACGACATCCATAGGATAATAATGTTGGAATTTGGATGCAATGTCACCTGCAGGACACTGGAAGGCAGTGTACTATCCAGTCACCTGAGACCTTCTACCTGCCCCTCTATGGTCCCTGTGGGAAGTGTGGTCCTTAACACTATTTCGTTCCTGTCATTTCTCCAAACCTCCCAGACCACCAAAGAAAAGGATGTGTTCAGCCATGGTTTTTACCTTTACTCCAATAATAGTACAGGCATGCCCCAGTATCCAGTGATTCAGTATCCATGGTTTCAGTTATCGACAGATACCATGGATGCTGGGATGCCTACTAAAAAGATAAAGGTAAAAGTAAAGGTTTCCCCACGACCGAATGGTCTAGTCGTGACCGACTGTAGGGGGCAGTGCTCATCTCCGTTCAAAGCCTGTAGAGCTGGCGTTTTTGTCCGATCATGTGGCCAGCATGACCCTACGCCGTAGCGCATGGAACGCCGTTACCTTCCCACCAAAGTGGTCCCTATTTATCTACTTGCATTTTTTAGGTGCTTTCGAACTGCTAGGTTGGCAGGAGCTGGGACAAGCAAAGGGAGCTCACTCGGTCACGCAGTCTCAAACTCCCAACCTTGCAGTTGAAAGCCCAGCAACAGCGGATTAACTCGCTGTGCCACCATGTCCCTCCAAACTAAATAGATAGGGGAACATTAAGCAAATCTCTTGTTGCAGCAAAACCACTGATGTTCCCCAATCTTTAAAAAAAGCATGCCCAGTATCCACGGTTTCAGTTATCCACAGGAGGGTCCAGAACGGAACTTCAGCGGGTACCTGCATGCCTGTATTTGAAACACAGCCCCACCAAGAAGTACATTGCTTAGCCTTTCCCCCTCTTTCCAACCAAATGGGAGATACTTGGGAAACACAAGCTATAATTCAGTATGAACAGGAACAAACAATGCTGTTGGAAACAGGTAAGACTAAATAGATACGACTCTGGTTAACTTGGGACCCCAAAATGAGATCAGTCTCTGCATCAAGAGCCATAAATTTCTTACCCCTGTATCTCCAGTGTACCAAGGGCTTTTCTTGCCATCTTTATGCATTCCATCGCCAGGGTACGTTGTAATTTTGAAGTGTTCAAAGAGCTTCATTTAGCAAAAAACTCTGGAGGGACATGACAGGCTAATTGCCAAATTATATTCTGGCTTGTCATTAAAAACATAACCTTGGTTCGGGATTGGACAAGTGGGACTCAGATCGGAACGTAATGTGGAATCTTGGGGGCAGGTGTAGGGTAAATATTAGCATTCAGAATCCTCTCTCGTTCTGCTGACACAGATTTATCCATCATAAAAAAATTATGACATTTTGCCTAATGAACATAACCGAGGAAGAATTATGTTTGCTACGAGCCATATTATGATGGACCTGGGGAGCTGAATGGTTTCTGTGGCATATTCTGTATGAGAGCTTTAGGACTGTTGTTCTTCACCTTCCTAATGTAGGGTGAACACCATGCAAAATTGGAAGGGATGGAGGTTCTTAAAGGAGAATGACTAGCTCAACGTTTGGAGCAAAAGGGGGTGCAAATCTGCCTTTACAATGGCTGTTTTGGCTGCTTTACCCTGATGCAAGGAAGTTGGTTAGCATTGCGCCCAGTGGAGTGAAGCTCCAATAGGGGCTTATGGGGAAAACAGAATGTCAGTACTAGCCAGAAGCCACTGAGAAGAGCATCACCCCCTCCATATTTCACTAAATGCCCCCCATTTTGCCACCTGCAAATGATTTAGTACAGCAGTTCTCAAACTTTTCAGCACTTGGTCCCGCTTCCAATCTGCCCGGGACCCACCAGAAGTGATGTGAGAGCTGGAAGTGCCATCATTGTGATGCCAGAGCTTGCAGCTTTCTTGAGAATGCAGCAATAAGCTCTATTATTTCTCAGCCATTTTCCAATAGCAAAGTGAATTGGAAAGGAAAAAAAAAGCATCTTTACAACCTTGGCACAAGCAAAACAACCACACAGCCCTTGCAGACAAGCGAGGCCACAGATCGCAAGGATTGACGGCAATTAGAACTGCTGGCGACTGAGAGCGCAATCCTAACCTGGAGTTAGACCAGCACAGTTAGGCCAGCAAAGTTTGGTCTGGACAAGGGCCACCGTAAAGTACATTTGGACCACTTTGGAGTCAGAGAGTCCAGCACACAGACGTGCGCCATCCTCCCTGACTCCAAGAGTGGTCCAAACTGTTTTACGGTGTCCCTTGTGCCGGCCAAACTTTGCTGGCTTAACTGTGCCAGCCTCACTCCGGGTTAGCATTGTGCCCTGAATTTGGGAATTTCTGCATGAAAATCTGATGTTCTACCATTGAGCTATGACTCTTCCCCATATCATCGTTTGCTTGTTGGGGAAGTATTTCCTCTTGCTGGTCTATACAAAACATTTTTCACATGAAATATGTCCTCAGGGAGCCCTGTATGGAAACAAAGCTGACCACAAGAATCATCCATACAAATGAGGATGTATGGTCCTGGTTGCCTATGACTGAGTGTGTCACATGAATATTGAACAGAAGAAGATAAATGTGTTGGATTACATAAGATTTCAGGTTTCTTGCCTATAACTCCACAGCATTAACTCATTTCACATCAGATAACCCAACTGACAAACACTCAACAATGATGGTAACTATAAATATTTTCCCCTAGGCAAATCCTACACTTTCAAAGTCTTTCTTCCCTAAGGAGAATATTATTGCGTATTCTCCCTCAGGCAATAAAGCTACTCATAGCAGCCTCAACAATATTGTAAAATACTTTCATTAATATGTTCCCCATAAGACCCCATTTCTGTGTGCATAAAAATCCATTTAGTTCAGGTCAAAATGAGTTTGCTGAAGTCACTTTCACCTCACTGAATTCACTTCCCTATGTACAGCTTCATCTTTTCCTGGCACTTGAATTCCAAAATTGTATTATGTTTGGAACTAAAGCTTTCAGACATCAAGTCTCTGGTTTGAATATATGTTTCCCATCGTTCCTGAGGTTCCTATTAGGAATGGCCAAACTACGTATATCTCTTATGGTTCATGTACCAAGCTAAAGACACAAGTGCTCAAGAAAGTCTATAGGTGATGGGGACCCCTGATGAGAACTGGGTGCTGGAGTTGTATGTAAATGATTTTAGGCTGCTGCTGTTGTGATTGCTACTGGCCATTGCTGGTGGCAGTGAGAAGAACTCCCTTTGCCCAAACTGGTGCCAATACCATTAAACACTGCTCTCTCTCTCTCTCTCTCTCTCTCTCTCTCTCTCTCTCTCTCTCTCTGAGCGCAATCCTAACCTGGAGTTAGGCCGGCACAGTTAGGCCAGAAAAGTTTGGATGTCACAAGGGACACTGTAAAGTATGTTTGGACCACTCGGAGTGACAGAGGCCAGCACAGAGACATGAGCCATCCTCCCTGACTCTAAGTTTGGGCCAAACGTGCTTTATGATGGCCCTTGTGACGGCCAAACGTTGCTGGCCTAACTGTACAGGCCTAACTGTGCAGGCCTAACTCCAGGTTAGGATAGCACCCCCCTCTCTCACACACACATACACACACACACACCATACCCCACCAATAAACTGGTCAAGGAAAGAGGCTAAGTCCAGCAATACAAAATGATGTTAAAATGTAGAAGAAACCAACAAAAATCTCTAAAGAGAGCTGAAAATGCATTTTCTGTTGTAACACCCTAAACACAATCCATAATTTTAATAATCTTTTCCCCCCCTCCCTGATCTGGTAGTTTGTCTGAAACAATTTTGGGCTATCGTCATGCAGGTGCCACATTTTAGGGGTTCCAGTCTTGTGCTAAAACGCTTGTGCTAAAATGTCTGTGTGGTCTTCAAGATGTCATGCAGCTCTTGATCATTTCCTCTCAATATAGTGGTTCATTAGGTTAACTGTCACCATTAACAAAATAAACACAAATGGCTGCCTAGCTGCATAACTTGGCCTCTTAGGAATGGGCACAGACATTCGAAAAGGACGCCACAATGATTAAAAGGCTATTGACAACTGTATTTTCCTTCTTTGGTGAGCAAAGCGCTAAGATGTGTTTTATCTCCATTAGCTCTGAGTAGCTCCATTTGTCTCTCACTTAGAATGAAACAAGATAGTCTCTTCAGCAAAGGTAGCCCTCGTTCCTGCTATTGACGCAAGGCCCCAGACTACAAGTTCATTAAAATTAAACATCCATTTAACCACTGATGTAATTACAGTTTATCTATATAGCCCATCTTCCTGCCCTTGCCTGCAGGTGTCACTTTAAAGTTTGCCGGGCCTCAGTTATTTTTTTAAAAAAAATAAAGGATTGATTTTAGCTTGTGTTAGAGTCCACAAAAAGGTTAAGCAAGAATTTCACAACAGAATCCAGAACCAACTGGAATTGCCTACCAGTCAGTCTTCGGTCGGCGCAAGGGAGGCTCTCCGTCGGTGCTCTGAAGCAAAGTTGGACGCCGACATGGGGGTGCTGCTCGCTCTGCCCCTTGCGTTGACGCGATGACGTCGCGTCGACGCAAGGGGCGTGCTTGGATTGCGCTGTCAATGTCCTGAATAGGTGGTGCAAGTGCACAGAAAGGCACAATTCCCTGCAGAAACAAAGGGCAGGTTTACCCATTTTGGCAGACGCCAAAAAGGTCTCCAATATCTGTTCCACCCTTGCTTCAACCTCCTCCTCTGGGTTTATTAAGCTGTGTTAACAAATGGCAGGCTTTGCTTGCAGTGTTGGAGCCGTATTGCAGTGACGGTGGGTTTATCGGCTTGAGCAGCGAGACCTGAACGTACGTTTGTGATGGAGCTTGTCTTCGGCATTAAATGCAGGGATAAACTTGCATTTACCGAACAAAAGGGAAAAGTAATAACCACAATGAGCAAAGCCTCCTGTGTGTTTTGCACTGGGGTTTTTTTTTCCCCCTTTCCACGAGATTACAAAACTGGCAGACATTTGTTAATTATCTTTTCTTCCCAAAGCTTTGTGGCTCAAAACGACATCTCCCCACCACACTTTTGACAGAGGTAAAAAAAACCCGCATCTTTCTCTGTCGCGGAGAAGCAATGTCAGAGAAGACACCTGCCAACGCCATGAGAAAATTAAACAACGTGTTTCCGTGTCATATGTTGTTATTTCCCCCTGGGCGTTGGGGAAGAGGTTGAAGACGGGAGAGGATATAGAAGGCGGAAGACAGATGAAGAGATAGTCGAGGTCAAAAACGACGGCATGACTCGCAACTGTTGTCCGAGCGGAGGTTGATTTTTATTGACAGAACGGAGTCAAGGAGCTTTGTGATGATCAGGCCACAGGCCGACCCGTTGAGCCTCTGGTAACGTCCAATGAATGTTCTTTGGAGAGCCCTGCTTTTCACACTGTCATCCTTTATCTCAGCAAACATCAAAACCAGCGAGCAAAAAGGAGAAAATGAGCAATTGATTTTCCAGTATTGTCTTAACCTGCAGCCTAATTGAAGGTCAGTGGATAGATTCTTGTCAAACACGCGAGCTCTTTTTTTGCCATCCGGCATGGCTGTCTCCCACAAAGCCGTCCAGATGGATATTCCTACGGGTGGGCAAGAAGGATCATGCTTTTATCCAAACTTCTCAAGCTTTCTGGGGGGGGGGGAGAAGAAGGCCCTGCAGAGGCAAATGAAACCTAATTGGATGGGATGTCAAAAGAGAGGCAGGGATGGAGGGGGGAGAAAGGAAGGATGGACATGGGATTGTCCTCACAACAACAACAACCCATTCAAAATAAATTGTTCCTTCATAGAAACTGGGTGATTGTCTCCCTGCCAGTGCTATTCCCTCCCCCCATCAAAAAAGATGAACAATTGTGATCGCTTTGTTTTCCAACACGGTGAAGGAGTAGCTGTTGTGTCATTGGAATCACTTGCTTTATTAGAGGACAAATGTAGTGTGACCGAGGAAAAGAAGGTGTCGGGTAATAAATAAGAAAAGCAGATCCCTCCTTCTTGTTGTTGTTTTTTAAAAAAATATTGCTGCAGTGTTATGCTTCTCCTCTTACTGACACCATGGGTTATTCCACACCAGCTTGTGGAGCTATAAGTAGAGGAGGGGTTGGGGAAAACCAATGCGTGGGATAGGTTCCTATGAAGCCACAGCTACACACCTTGAGCCACCTGCAGGTGAGGGATGCTGTAGTTTCAGCAAACCAATTGGCTCGGCAAGATGAGAATGACCATTATTGAGATCTACAGTGGGCTACCTATTATCACAGGGAACGTGGTGGCGCAGCGGGTTAAACCACTGCTGCTAGGCTTTCCGACTGGAAGGTTGGGAGTTCAACTGCGCGACAGAGTGAGCTCCCATTGCTTGTCCCAGCTCCTGCGAACCTAGCAGTTCGAAAGCACCTAAATGCAAGTAGATAAATAGGGACCACTTTGGTGGGAAGGGAACGGCGTTCCGTGCACCTTGGCATATAGTCATGCTGGCCACATGACCACAGAAGCTTGTCCTCGGACAAAACGCTGGCTCTACAGGCTTAGAAACGGAGATGAGCACTGCCCCCTACAGTTGGTCACGACTAGACCATTTGGTCGTGGGGAAACCTTTACCTTTACTTTTACCTGTTATCACAACTCAGCCAATTGCTCTCTCTCTCTCTCTCTCTCTCTCTCTCTCTCTCTCTCTCTCTCTCTGTGGGTGTGTGCACGCACCTTTCTTGCTCCCATAATATCCCAAAACCATGAGCTAACTCCAGCTAAGAGTTGCAGTTTTAGGGCGCAATCCTAACCTGGAGTTAGGCCGGCACAGTTAGGCCAGCAAAGTTTGGCCGGCACAAGGGCCACCATAAAGTGCATTTGGACCACGCTCGGAGTCAGAGAGGCTAAAACACAGATGTGCCCCATCCTCCCTGACTCCGATAGTAGTCCAAACATGCTTTACAGTGTCCCTTTTACCGGCCAAACTTTGCTGGCCTGACTCTGCCCGACTCACTCCAGTTTAGGATTGCATACTGAATCTGTTGTACCAACTAACATCATGAAAGCAAAGAGTATTCTGGACACAATATGCTTGGACTGCCAAATACATTATCCACACTTCCTTGTGGCCAGATCCCTCCTATTGCTGAGTCATTCCAGCATCCCCACACCCATCCTCATTCTACTACATCCCATAGCTCTTAGAAGCGGAAAACCCTTCCTAACCGAGTCCATCAGTAAAGTACTCCAGGCAATGTTACGTAATCCAAAGCAGAGTTGTGCTTGCTAAGACGTACCACCAGTCATGCAGAAACCCCAATGTTACTAGTCACTGTTAGGTCAACTTGCTCATTAGGTCTTGCTTGCTCATTTCCCACCAGCAGCTGCAGGATAGGTACAGGCTTAAAGCAGAAACGTTGGCGTACTTTAGTAAACATTCACCGTGATGAACAATGAAGGGTTTAGCACTGTGCCTGAAAGGGAGACTAGCAGCAGCAGCAGCAGCCCAATGGCGCTTGCTGAGGGTCACCCTGCGCCAGCCTGGCTGGCAGAGGAGCAGATCTGGGTGGAGCGAGGGAGGTAGGCTGGGAGGAACTGGGCCGGGAGTGGGAGAGCCAGGAGGCATGCCGGCCTGGGGAGTGGGTGGAGATGAGATGCGCCTGGTACCCAGACTGTGAGGCCCTGATTCAGGCCATGCGGCTCCCTAAATAGCAGGCACAGATCCGAGGCGCCAATGTGCCCTTGCCCTGGGGAGGCTCCCCAGTGCCCCAAAGTTGCCCCGGATATAGCGCAGGCCCGGCGACCTCAATGTTCCAGCGCAGTTTAGAATTGCACTCTTAAGGGAAGGAAGCAGTGGTGTCATTCAAATGATTTAGGAACAGGAACTCACTTTTGATTGACACTTGTCGGGAACCCGGAACCAGCCATAGAGCCCATTAGGATCCGGAACGCCCGTTCTGGTCCATTCCCCCTGAATGACATCACTGCCTTCGCCCCCCTAGGAATCCGGAGTGGCTCCCTTTAACCCTCTGAGTGCCGGCCAACCAAGAAGAAAAGCTCTTTGCAGAGGAATGGGGAGGGGGAGGAGGGAGAGTGAAGTGGGCGGAGTCAGCCCTAATTTTAACTAGTGGAACTGAGTTCCCCCGCGTTCCCCCTGCATGACACCACTGGAAGGAAGCCAGATCTGTCGGCAGCAGGCCAGAGGGAGGCAGCGAACAGCAGCTCACCGCTCCCCCAATCTGCCCCCTGCTGCGAACAGCATCATTTGCAACCCCAAGGCCTCCAGCCATGTGCTGCTAGCAGAAAATACCCAGATTAAAACCCTGAAAGCCAAGATGAAGGAAACCTCTCTGCAGCGGTGCCGAAAAGTTTGGGGGAAAAAAATAATACTTTACCTGCGCTCAGCTCTTTGCTTGGCTATCGCCTCCCTTTTCCCAACAGCTCGGCTACAAACAGCATTTAGACATTAACTTCACATGTCTTGGGTTGAATGATTGCCGTTTCTACTTTTGTTCTTTCTCCTTTTCTCTTTTTTGCTGCCATCTAGAGAATATTCCCTTCTCCTCCTGTATAATATAATTCAAGGAGATATAGATACACCTGCCTGGCGGGGGAAGTCAGCTTACGATGATCAAGTACTGCATCATTTCTGTGTGTAGAGATATCATGTCTTCCATTATGGGCTATTACAATGAACATTTTTGCGCGCTTTTGGAGAGAGAAAGGAAGGGTTGCGCAGAGCCACGTGCCAGGCAATTAAACTGGGGGCTGGTGGTGGAGACGGAGGACGCAAGGGAACTACTAGATGCATATTTATCATCTTACCCATGTGGCAGGCAAGTTTACGAGAAACGCAGGAAGGAAGGTCTTCACCAAGAGCAAGGATCTATACGCCCATCGTATTCTCGCTGGGAAGTGTGCTCAGGCACTCAGCACCTTTCGCTTTAAGCCCTGGGATGACATTTTCTCTGGACGGCTGACAGCCACTAAGAGCCCAACCCTGACGGCTCTATCGCTGGTCATACATGTGTACCAGCTCTAAAAGTTATCAATGGGCTGTAAAGTATGTTCCTGGCAGAGAAGGGGGCACCAGCCCTGGGCCAGTCAGTGCTGGGCCTCAGTGCCAAGCAAGAGGCCGGCCGGTGCTCCAGCAGCCCTGGCCAGTGGTGGGTGCTTTTCTGGGCAGAGGGAGCAGGAGGGGGGCAGGGAGGATCGGGTCTAGAATGGGGAGGAGATGGTGGCAGCTTATGTTGTCGAATAGTTAACCCCCTCTGGAGCCCAATAAAAACATCCTCAACTAACCGTATTTTGCCTGTGATCCAGCGGGAAGGTGAGTTAGGTGGACATGCGGACATGCAATTATGTGCTGGTTGCACGATTGAGACCCCCCCCCCGGAAATGCAAGGAGTAATTGGATGCAGAATGTACTGTACACAAGCCCTGCAAATCAATCAATCAATCAATCAATCAATCAATCAATCACTAGTATTTATATACCGCTTTTCAACACAAAGTTCACAAAGCGGTTTACAGGCAAATAGTAATAGTAAAGCTAAATGGCTCCCTGTCCCAAAAGGGCTCACAATCTAAAAGAATGGAGAACACCACCAGCAACAGCCACGAGAAAGACACTGTGCTGGGGTGAAGAGGGACAATTGCTCTCCCCCTGCTAAATATAAGAGGACACCACTTGGAAAAAGTGCCTCTTGCCCAGCTAGCAAATCTTCTGCTAATTCCAAAACACAGGCCCGCATGGGCGCATACATGAATGCACACGGTCTTCCAGTTGCCCCAACTTTGGAATCAGCAGGGGCGTACCCCTGTGGCTGCTGAGGGACAGTGCAATGCCCAAAGGCATCCACTGTGCGATGGGCTCAAAAGCTGTTAAATAAACTATTCGGAGAGGTGGCAGTTTGGGTCACATGCTTAGAACCTGGTCCTGAACTTGGTCCTCACCGATTTGGCAGTGGTGAAAATTGGGGGCAGTGCACCGGGGCAGCAATATTTGAACCGACTTGTGCAGCCCTTGTTAAAGCCTGATTATTCTTCAGCCTAATCTGTGGAACTCTTTGCCACAGGAGGTGGTGATGGCATCTGGTCTTGATGCCTTTAAGAGGGGATTGGACAGATTTCTGGAAGAAAAGTCCATCGTGGGCTATAGGCCATGATGGATTGTACAACCTCCTTATATTAGTAGTAGGCTACTTCAGAGTACCAGGTGCAAGGGAGTGGCAACAGGATCCAAGCATCTTGTGTCTCATGCCTCCCTGGGGCACCTGGTGGGCCGCTGTGAGATACAGGAAGCTGGACTAGATGGGCTTTTGGCCTGATCCAGCAGGGCTCTTCTTATGTTCTTATGTTCTAATAGCCAGCAAATCCTCTCCATTTCATCTTCTACATTTGCCTCTCTTTGCCGTCCCTTTTTCCATTTCTCCAGCAGGCTAATAATTCAATCAAAGTTATATTACTTTAGCCCCCCTTTTTTCTCTCTCCAAAAATGCTCAGTTTCTCACACTCTGCCCTCTTTATCCTTTCTTGCCCTTCGTTCTTTACTGTCTCCATCCATTACAAAGTTTACGTCCATCACACTTCAATGGAGACTCTTCAAGTTAACTTTCCCTTGTCCTCTTTGAAACGACTTCCCTGACTATACGGACGGCAGATTCTGAACATGTTGAATTTGAAAGGCATGCGGTTGAGTCTTCAGGTAAATGCGGAGTAATTTCTTAGGAGAAGCCAATGGAAAGACCCACCCCATCACCACCCAGAGCTCCCTAACTCTCACTAAGGGCACAAACCTAGGTCCTCAGGCAGTGGTGTCATCTAAATGATTTAAGAACAGGTACTCACTTTTGATTGGCACGTGTCGGGACCCGCCCACCGGAAGTGACGTCATAAGCCAGAAGTGATGTTGTGGCAGGAAGTGACATGAAAAAGCCCTTTTGGAGGCCTCAGATGATTTTAAACTGACCCAACAGTTGCAACAGTATTCCACAGCACCCCCAGAACATGTGAAGGAGGCCTGGCATCATGTTAAAACCCCAGAGCAACTAATTTTTCAGTGGCAAGGAAAGGAAAGGCTCCGCTCGCTGCCTGCCTGCCTGCCTGGCTCTGAGAACATGCAGGCAACTCAAACATGCAGGAAATTCAAATGTTGCAGAGGGCGGAGTCGACAAGTGGGCGGGCGAATGGGCGGGGCCAGCTGTAATCCTAGAAACCGATACTCGCGTACCCCGGCGTACCCCCTGCATGACATCACTGTCCTCAGGCTGTTAGGAGTTAGGAATTAGGCCTTAGGAGTTAGGCTGGTGCAAAGGAACACAGGTGAGAACTGGCACAAGGTCGCCTTTGCTAATTTCTTTATGCTCCAAAAATAGGAACTTCCTGCTCTTTTACTTCGAACAATAACATTTACTCCAGGAGTTCAGGAAACGTCAAACTCAGACACGCCCGAAACAAGAACATTAACGTGTTACTGACTATCAGCACGGCAAAGGATTACGAACGGATCGTCCAATGTAACTGACTGGCAGGAGATTTAAGATGGACAAGGCAAGTCCTCCCCCCAATGCATAATTCATCTGTGGAGTTGGCTGTCACAAGATGTGAGGAAGGCCACTCGTTCAGATGGCTTTAAAGGGAGATTAGGCCATTCAGGGAGGACATCTATCAATGACTGCCATTTATGATGGGGCACCTATCTGGGATTTAAGCTGCGACTGAAGCTGTAAAATGACTAAACTATTGTGCCCCCCCCTTACAATTCTGTGCAATTGGTTTGGAGCGCAATCCTATTTATGACTACACAGAAAGAAGCCCCAATTAAGTGCAATGGGACTTACTCCCATGGAAGTATGTACAAAATGCAGTTCCAGTTGGACAGCAAGCAGGGCTCTTCGTATGTTCTTAATACACTCGGGGCACAATCCTAACCAACTTTCCAGCTGGCTAAGGCAATGCAGCTCCGAGGTATGGGAACAAACATTCCCTTACCTTGAGGAGGCCTCTGTGACTGCAAGGCCTCTGTGAGGCCCCCCAACTGCAAGATGCAGCACATGCCCCATTGGCACAGCTATGGGAAGTTGCTATTAGCTATGTCACAGCTAATACCTTCAGAAAGGGGTGTGTGTGTGTGTGTGTGTGTGTGTGTGTGTGTGTGTGTGTGTGTATGTGTGTGTGTGTGTGTGTGTGTGCGTGTGCGTGCGTGCATGCATGTGTGCACACACATGCATGTTCTTCATTCAAGGTGGAGCTGTCCAGCATGTACAGCAACTTCAAGGCTGCATCGGTGGATAGGATTGGACCCTAATAGTGCAATCCTAGACATGTCTACTCAGAAGTACCAAATTCCATAGTGTTCATTGGGGTTTCCTCCCAGGAATGTGTGCACAGGATTGCAGCCTTAAAGAAATAAATAATGGACCGGTGTGTCTAAAGATCAATTTCTGGAATGTTTGATTGAAAAAGAAAACCCTCTTTAAACAGAGCCCATACAAAACAGATGCAATTGAATCACCAGTGTAAAAATTAGAACAAGGTGACTCATGCAAGGGGGGAAAAACAATACTGAATTAGGAAAAAAAAAACAAAGCACTGTTGAGTTGCAGATCTTTTCTCTTCTTTTGAAATGTTCATGAATAAACTATTTCAGCCCTACTGAGGCTCAGCTGTTCTTCATTCCAAGCAATGGCTTCTCTCATCATAGCCCGCTGGACAGGCTAAGCTTCTGTGGCCAGCCTGATATGCTTCGACACAATATGTTTAATGATTGGTCCTGTCTGATTGAAATATCTTCCATCACTGAGACAGAATTATTGTAGCTGGCTCAATGAGCCATGGAAGTTCCGGCCTTTCCCCAGCTAGTGACTGCTTACCATGCAAGAGGTGGTCAGAAAATAGGGGAATGGAAAAAAAAATAACGCTTTCCTGGTTTATTTTATTGTCAAGGGTCTTTAACCCATCAAACTATTTTTTTCGAGCAAGGATCAACTAGCGTGCTGCAGAACATATTTTTCTTCTTAGAGAGATCAGAGTGATGCCAAACATATACCAAAGATGGAAAGAGTAAAGTACTTAAATCCAGAGCCAATCCAACCTTGGGAAAAATCGCCAGCATGTTAGAGGATACTGAGAAACATGTCCTTGCTTTTTCACCCCACCCCCTTCCCAATGTGGTGGCACTGCGGGTTAAACCGCTGCTGCTGGGCTTTCCGACCGGAAGGCTGGGAGTTCAAGACTGCGCGACGGAGTGAGCTCCCGTTGCTTGTCCCAGCTCCTGCCAACCTAGCAGTTCGAAAGCACGTACAAAATGCAAGGAGATAAATAGGGACCACTTCGATGGGAAGGGAACGGCATTCCGTGCGCTACGGCGTAGAGTCATGCCGGTCACATGACCACAGAAGCTTGTCCTCAGACAAACGCCAGCTCTACAGGCTTAGAACCAGAGATGAGCATCACCCCCTACAGTCGGTCATGACTAGACCATTCAGTCATGGGGAAACCTTTACCTTTACCCCTCCCAATATAATAATGCTGGAAAGTAGGTAACGATTGCGCCCTGAAAAATAATGCAATTTATAACTGCATTTTCAGAAAGCAACAGATTCTGGAGCCACAATGATGACGCGTCCGGCCATGACATCACTTCTGGTGGGTTGCGAACAGATAGGCACTCTAAAAAGTGGGTCCTGGTGCTCAAAAGTTCATGTAGAACTACTGATCTACACGATTCTAATATTTCTAAGCCAACCTAGCCTATGCCCAAATGTGGAACATGTACTCTCAGACAGTCAACTGCTATAGATGCTCAAGGCAGGGGGTTGGTCTAGATGACCTTGTTGGTACCTCCACCTTTCTCATTCTATGATTCCATTGAATCATATTCTATTGAATGTTTACTCCATGTACTGGCCTTGCTGTCATTATAAACCAGACATTCAAAGATGGAATGGTTCGTTTATATGAATGGAGGCCTCAGAGAGGAGCTTGATATTAATATAGAGTGTGCCAGGATTTTATAGGACAGGGGTCAGCAAGTAAGTTAACTACTCTACTGGGAAGCTTTATAGAGTTCTCACAGAACAATAAAATCTTTCTCAACAACCCTCAGTGCTGTAATCATAATCTCTTATCTCTACGGATAAACCATTATTGTGTTTTTTTTTATCTCTATCATTTTCTTATACTGGTTGGGCTACAATGTGCATTTTTGAAATGTCGCCGTTTTATAGCACTATAAAGCAAATGGTAAATAATGCAGCAAACTGACCCCTCTCGTCACCTGCTTATTTCAGTTTTGTAAAAGGAGACGGCGGCAGTTGGTTTAGTAACACCCAGAGAGTTTGTCGTGACCGGACACAGCAAGTTCCCCCAGCACCAGGCAAATCTGTGTGACAGTTCATCTGAGTAAGGTCGCTCCATTTAACACCTGGAAAATGGTGGACAAGGGGAACTCACGACATCCGTCAATCAATAATTGATTGGCTGATTAAGTTGACATGCAGATGATTAAAAAAAAGCTAGTGCTGTTGCTGCTGAAATTTTGTTTTTTCTAAAACAACTGCTTGGGACGAGAAGGTGTCTGGATTTTGGAATAATTGCATACATATAATGAGAAATGTTTCCTCTTGCTTTTTTCTCTACCTATCGGGGCTCGTACCTATTCAGGCCAGTGCTTGAACCCTCAACACTAAATCGCAGTGGTAATATTATCCAAAGGGGCATCGTGAATAAGAAGGATGTCATGGAGGGCCCAATTAAGGACACTGTCCCAACTTTTATTGGTGGTTTGATGCAGGCTTAGAATAATAGAATCATAGAGTTGGAAGGGACCTACAAGGTCATCTAGTCCACCACCACCCCACCTGTAGCAGGAAATTCTCCTAGAGCATCTCCAGCAGGTGCCTGTCGAGCCTCTGCTTGAAGGTCACCAATGAGGGAGAATCTACCATCTCCCTTGGCAATCTGTCCCACTGTCGAACTGCCCTTATTGTCAAGACACTCTTCCTGATGTCAAACTGGATCGGCAATGTTTGCCCATTTCACTGGGCACAGGGGGAAGGGGGCATTTCCAAGGCCTGAAAATTGGTGCATTGGTAAGGGGATGACCTAAGAGTTTCAATAGGACCAATAGAACTGCTCTACCATTCCTAGGGACGTGGTGGCGCAGCGAGTTAATCTGCTGTTGCTGGGCTTTCGACCGCAAGGTTGGGAGTTCGAGACTGCGTGACGGAGTGAGCTCCCATTGCTTGTCCCAGCTCCTGCCAACCTAGCAGTTCGAAGGCACCTAAAATGCAAGTAGATAAATAGGGACCACTTCGGTGGGAAGGGAACGGTGTTCCGTGCGCTACGGCGTAGAGTCATGCTGGCCACATGATCGGACAAAAACGCCGGCTCTACAGGCTTTGAAACGGAGATGAGCATCACCCCCTACAGTCGGTCATGACTAGACCATTCGGTCGTGGGGAAACCTTTGCCTTTTTACCATTCCTAGAAGTTGTACTGGAGATTCCAGACGCATTCCCCCACTTGGCCCCATACAAGAGCCTGCCCTTTTTTCAAAATAAACCAAATGATCAAAGCCATAATTACCAGCGTCGGAGTTTTGTTTTATTTTATTTAGCTCAACAAAGATGCATTGGAGCACAGGGTATTAAAAAAACTAATGACACTAATACACCGAGACTGCAAACTTTTGTCTAAGAGAAACGTCTCCCTTAAAAGACTATGCCAAATTGATTTCTTTCTTTTAGGGAAAGGTTTATTTTAAAGCAAGCCGTGTTTTGTTCAGTGTGAATAAATGTCTTACGGTAACAGCCTGTCTTTCACAGTTAATTGCGACTTGTCTCCTTGGATATCATCATTTGCATAATTGTGATTCTTTTCAATAAAAAAGGGATTATATAATCTCAGAGAAGCAAACATCATAAAATTTAAATTTACATGAAATTAAAGGAATAAGTGCACCATGGTAACAGTACTATTAACTTCCAGCAAAAGAATAAAAATCTTTAATATTACACTCCCTGTATTTGTGGAGAGGAGAGAGGGGGAAAAAAATCACTTTCAACCACACTATTTCTCAAATGTCACAGAGAATTAAATCATCAGGCTTCACTTTGAAGCTCCCATATTGAAATGCATATCAATTGCAGCTTCAAGGAGATATCTGCAGTGAGTTGTTTTGAGGTTAGCTTTAAAGTTGACGGACAGCTATCACCAAAAGAGAGAGAGAGGGAATAGTTAAGAATCAGCA
This sequence comes from Lerista edwardsae, assembly GCA_029204185.1. Lineage (NCBI taxonomy): Eukaryota > Metazoa > Chordata > Lepidosauria > Squamata > Scincidae > Lerista > Lerista edwardsae. The sequence goes on along the minus strand of JAJKFI010000023.1, from coordinate 8,133,844 downwards.
CTCTGGATTTGGCATCTTTGGCTGGCGGAACCATCTCCTCTTGCCATAGCGTCACAGTCTTGATTTCCTGAATGGCAGTTCTTCTAGCCAGGGGCATAGCTAAAGATGTGCAGGGGGGTGCAATTGCACCAGGCGACAAGCTTTAGGGGGGGGCAACAAGCTAAGCTTGACGCCACTGGCCACAAAATGTGAACTTGGGGCTCCACTGTCCGGGGATGGGGGTTTGGATGTGGCCTAATGGACTGCCCCCCTTCCTGGTCCACCCCACCCACCGAAACGCCCTTACCCACCCCTTTCTAGCCCCCACCTGCCTCCCCCCTTCTGCTGAAGGTAAAGGTAAAGGTTTCCCCATGACCAAATGGTCTAGTCGTGACCGACTATAGGGGGCGGTGCTCATCTCCGTTTCAAAGCCTGTAGAGCTGGCGTTTTTGTCCAATCATGTGGCCAGCATGACTCTACGCCGTAGCGCACGGAACGCCGTTACCTTTCCATCGAAGTGGAGCATCTAGTAAATACTACAAATAGCAACATGCAATAGGTGCCATTTTCCCATCATCAAAAATGGGAAAACAATGGAGGTTCCCACATGTTGCCATTAGTACAGTACCTTTCTGTACTGCATCCATAGTTAGGAAGCCAGCTTGAGTTGGGCCCAAGACTGCAGCCTAATTTCGGACTATTTTGTATCTTTCAGTCTTGTAAGAGAGAATGAAAGAAAAACCCTCTAAAACTGTACCAAAGTGTCTCTCGGGGAAGATAGGGCTATCAGCCGACGTAACAGCAAATTGCAAAGCTTCTGACATGTCCAGCTGACAGCAGGATTTTCCAGCGCCGGGCATTAGCGACTCTAGAAAATTGCCCAGCGCTAATCTTCACACTTTTTATATACATTTAGTTGTCAATGACTTTGGGGCTCGTGGAAAGAGAATATTTTCTGAATCAAAATGCAAGGCAGCCTCTTCTGACACAGGACAATATTTGTTGAGAAGGTCAGAAAAGAAGAAGGTTGAACAGTGGTAAGGCCGCACCTGGAATAGTGTGTACAGTTCTGGTCGCCGCACCTCAAAAAGGACATAGTGGAGCTGGAAAAGGTGCAGAAGAGAGCAACGAAAATGATTACGGGGCTGGGGCACCTCCCTTATGAAGAAAGACTGCAGCGTTTGGGGCTCTTCAGTCTAGAAAAAAGGCGCCTGAGGGGGGACATGATTGAGACATACAAAATTATGCACGGAAGGGACAGAGTTGATAGAGGGATGTTCTTTTCCCTTTCTCAAAACACCAGAACCAGGGGGCATCCACTAAAACTGAGGGTTGGGAGAGTTAAAACAGATAAAAGGAAGTACTTTTTTACCCACCGGGTAGTTAATCTGTGGAACTCTTTGCCATGGGGGGGGGGTGATGGCATCTGGCCTAGATGCCTTTGAGAGGGGATTGGATGGATTTCTGGAAGAAAAGTCCATCGTGGGCTATAGGCAATGATGGGTTGTAACCTCCTTACATTAGTAATAGGCTACTTCAGAGTACCGGGTGCAAGGGAGTGCCAACAGGATCCAAGCATCTTGTTGTCTCATGCCTCCCTGGGGCACCTGGTGGGGCCGCTGTGAGATGCAGGAAGCTGGACTAGATGGGCCTTTGGCCTCATCCAGCAGGGCTCTTCTTATGTTCTTATGTTCTTATGTAACAGCACAAGTATAGCTCTTTGACGCTTAAGACATTTCATTGAAGGAAAGTTCAGATTAGGGCAGGGTTTCTCAAACTGTGGGCGGGACCCACTCAGTGGGTCGCAAGCCCATTTCAGGTGGGTCTTATAGCACCTAGCACAGACTTCATTGGAAGGTTGGGAAGATGGGACAGCCCAAGAAGGTTGTGTCGCTTGTGTCAATGTTGTAAATAGGCCTTTTTTTCCCCTTTGTGATTCACTTTGGAATCACAAAGTGTTGGAAAATGGCTGAGAAAGAGCCCAACTTATTGCTGCAACATCAGGAAAGCGGCAGGCTCTGGCATCACAATGTCGGCACTTCTGGCCAAGACCTCATTTCTGGTGGTTCCCAGACAGATTGTCGTTCTAAAAAGGGGGTCCTGGTTCTAAAACGTGTGAGAACCACTGGCTTCAGGTGGCGGAATGTAAGTTTCTAGGTATTACCTTGAAACAAGATTTAACATGGGGTGCAAATACTTCAGCCCTAGGAAAAAAGGCCCAACAACGACTGTACTTTTTGAGACTTTTAAGATTACATCAACTGTCAGAGAGTCTGTTGGTTGCCTTCTATCGAAGCTCTATAGAGAGCATCTTATTGCCTCTGTGTGTGGTATATGAGTTGTACAGGGATGGAGAAAAAGGCACTCCAAAGAGTGATAAAGAGGGCACAAAAGATCATTGGTTGTCCTCTTCCCTCATTGGAGGATTTGTACAATATGGGATGTAGTAAGAAGATACAAAAGATCTTGAGAGATTCTTCACATCCGGGTCACTCAATGTTTGATATTTTACCGTCAGGAAGAAGATATAGAGTGTTGAAAGCTAGGACAAGTAGATTTAAACATAGTTTTTACCCAAGTGCTGTGATCAGGCTAAATGCGGAGTTCTGAATCTGGTGGTTTTAACAAATGTATACCTCATGTTTGTATGGTATTCATATTTGTATTTTTTTTTTAATAGTGTTGTTTTAATTGTTATTTGTATATGTTATTTGGTGTTGTCCAGTTGTATGATGTGAAGAGCACCTCATTTCGTTGTCCTCATACCTTGAGTACAATGACAAATAAATTTCTAATCTAATCTAATCTAATCTAATCTTAGGGTATGAATTGAGGACACTTGAGGACAAGGCGAGCAGAATGGGAACTATCATTTCAGAATGCAAGTGTGGGTAAAAAGCACTTTTTAAATGCACAGGCATGCCCTGGTATCCACAGGGACTACTTTCCTGGGGCCCCTGTGGATGCCTGAAACCGTGGATGAGAAGGAGCCTATGTTAAGTATTGGATTCTTCCCTGTACTCTCCTGAGCAAGAAGGTTGTTAGTGACCCAAAGTAAGAATAAAGGAAGGCGAGCCCCCCCCCTCTCTCACACACACACACAAAATCTGTGGATAATTGAAACAGGAAATATGGAATCTGAGGATGCGTAACAAATTACTTGCAGGTAGAAAACTAGACTAGCAATGAGAAGGCTGGACTTCAATCTGTCTTCTTCCAACCATTGGTCCAATTAGCTCAGTATCATTAGCTCAGACATTCTGGCAGCAGCTGTCTAGGGTTTTGGATATCCGCCTTTGTTGGTCTTATCTGGAGAGACCAGGCACCGAAACTGGGAACCCCTTCAAGAAAAAAAGCAAAAAAAAAAAAAAAAAGCTGGTGTCTACTACAGAGCTACAGACCTTCAATAAGAAAAAAAGTGATTTCTTAGGGAGTTTCTTCATGTCCCTAAGTCTGACACCAAAATGCCATGCAAAGTAATCTGAAGTGAATTTCAGGAAGTTCATCTGAGGATTTTCAAGGAGAGCCAAACAGGTTTCTATAACTGCATCCCCCCCCCCCCCGCCAGGGGGTTCTTCACATGAGACTGGTCTCTTTCACCTTTTTTTTCTTCCTTCTTTAGATGACATTTGGATGATCTTTGGAAGACTACTGTGCATTGTTCGTGATCATTTGAGAGCACAATCCGAACTTGTTCGGCGACACAAGTTAGGCCAGCCAAGTTTGGCTGGCACAAGGGCCACCATAAAGCAGATTTGGACCACTCTTGGAGTCAGAGAGGCCAGCACAGAGATGTGCGCCATCCTCCCTGACTCCGGGAGTGGTCCAAACGTGCTTTATGGTGTCCTTTATGCCAGCCAAACGTAGCTGGCCTAACTTGTGGTCTAACTGTGCCGGCCTAGCTGCAGGTTAGGATTGCGCTCTCAATATCAACCAAGCAAGCAACCAAGCAACCAAGCAACCAAGCAACCAATCAATGTAATAAGGACTCACCAGTCAATCAGTAGTATTTATATACTGCTTTTCAATGAAAAGATTCACAAAGTAGTCACAGTACAACTCCTGATTCTGAGAAAAGGTGGGTGGGAACCTCTGCACCCACACTTTCCACAGCAGGAATAATCAGATAAGCTGCACTCCTGGAGAGGCAGATCAGAGAATGACACCTGTCAACTCCAAGCAGGCTTTGTTCAGCTTCCCAAGGAACAGGCGAGCAGCTGGCCATGCAATTCAACAGGGTGAATAACTCCTTTGGCCCAATGGGGGAACCAGCCTTTGCCTCAGGCACAGAAAACCTTTGCAAAGAACTGCCGCCGCGGTTAAGTAGCGTTCCTATCTATTTTTCACAGCTATCAATAAGCAATTATTGTTCAGCCCGGCACCAAGCTGCCGCGCACTGCTTTGTGCAGAGCCAAGGTGTTATCTTTAAATTTAAATTTTAAGACGTCTCGGAGATAGAATCGGCGCACAGCATTCAGGCACGTCGGCATGAAGAAACGTCTCTGCATCAAAGCCAGTCACGAGCGGCTGGCATGACAACCGCTTTTGGCTTCCAAATGCCGCCGCCGAGAAATTAAAGGTGAGTTATTGCTGCCACCACCAGGGCAGCCCAGGCTGGCTGCGTTGCATTTTGGTGCTTTGCTGCACACTGCAGAGAAGACACCGAATCGCAACGGGAGCTGAGCTCAGAGCTCTCTCTTTGGTGCAGACATGGGGGAAGCCCTTGTTAGGGCAAAAGCCAGCATGACCTGATAATGCCTAGACTGGAGAACGACAGAAGCATGGTATTTGTAGCTAAATTTGGGGGTGCTGTCGGGGTGCAGAGGGAGGGGTGAAACCAAGCTGATTTGTGCAGGTGAGGACCAGATTCTTGCAGTTTCACAGGGATGGTTTCCTTCTGGTTCGTAATGATGAGGGGTGCCATTTTTTTAAAAATATGATTTTACATCATGCCCCTATGTAATGAGAGATGGGGATGAGAGCATTTCTCTGAACACACAGGAGACTTCCAGATGATTTTCTGAAGGGGGGCATATTTTACTTTCTGGAATGATGCACTGTCAAATGTATATTTGGGGTTGGGGTGAGATGGCAGCAGCATGCTATAGGCGCACAGTGGCATTCTTAGAGGTGGGCAAAAGGCTAAGTTTTGCAGAAGGCCTAGGTGCCTTCAAAAGGGAATTAATTGGACAGATTTTTTGAGGAAAAGTCCATTGCAGGCTACAGGCCATGGTGGGTAGTGCAACCTCCATACTTTAGAAGCAAGCCAACTCAGAATGCCAGGTGCAAGGGAGTGGCAACGAGATACAGGCATCTAGTTGCCTTGTGTGCTCCCTGAGGCATCTGGTAGGCCACTGTGAGATACAAGAAGCTCGACTAGATGGGCCCTTGGCCTGATCCAGTGGTTCTTTTTAATTATGTCCTCTCTTCTTCACAGCCATTTGTGGCCCAGAGAGCAAAGGCTCCAAGCCAGAGGCTTTACACAGGAGTTCAGGATCCTGCAAAGCATTTTGCCCTTCTTTTAGGACCACCACTGCAGGCAGATGGAGCTACTGCTTCATGGAGTGGAAGACTCAAAGTCCTTGTTGCGTTTTCAAACAAGGCTGGGTGGCTACCGAGGGTGTAACGGCTGCTTGCCTGAGCAGGGGATTGGGCTAGATGATCTTCTAGGTCCCTTCCACAACTAAGATTCTGTGTGATGTCAAGCTGAAAATGATGGTGGACCTTGGCAGGTCAGGAGAAGAGCATTCCTGAATTCCTAGCATTCCTAGCATTCCTAGAAGAGGGGCAAAATGCTAAGTTTTGCAGGATCCATGGCTGGGTCTGGTGGGGTAAGGCAGAGTTGGAGAACAGGGGTGAATAGCGAAACAACAAGAAAGCAAAACAAAAAGCAATGCAGAAGATACCTGGAAGAGTTTTCTGACCACCAAAACAAAGGTGTTGGTCCCCCCCCCCGCGAGATCTCCAACAGGGATGTGTGGAACCCATCACCACCATCACGTTAAGGATTAACTGATCAACCTCCTTTTCACTTTCTTCATCTTTGATGTTTTGCCTGATGAAGAAGCTCCATATTTGCCTTTAAAACTCACTGTTGACAAAACTAAGTGGCAGATCTACTCTCAACCTTTTTTTTTTTCCTCCATCCTGTTCCTTGCTTTCACATCTCACTTTCTCTTCCTTTGCTAAGAAGTCTGGAAAAGCAGGTGCTACCAACACTTCCGTTAAATGCCATCTACACCTTTTTTCTTTTTATGATTTGATTCATTTTTTCCCCTCCTTTCCCTGCTTTATACTGCAGTGGCTTGATAGCGATGCCAGATACAGCTCAATTAGCTTACACTGGCACCTACTGGACTGTACTCTTCATTACATATTAAGTTGCCGATTGTGATTATTTGTGTGTGTGTGTGTGTGTGTGTGTGTGTGTGTGTGTGTGCATCCTTACGTCTGCAGTAATGAAGTGCTGCATTGTAATTACCCACTTTGCTCTGTGCTTTCATTTAAAAAGACGCCTTCTGTTACCTAGTTTGAACGGCTTTACGAGAGTTCATTTGAGAAAATAAGATGGGTAAAACTAACGCAACTGATGCAAGCTTTAAGTGGCCCGAAGTGTCAACTGAAACTGGATAAAACTGGTCTTGCATCTGTTTGGAAATGGCAGGCTTGCGCTCAGAGTCAAAGGAAACCAGCACGCTTCAGAGAATTGGAGTAAACACTTCTGAGAAGGAAAACTGTAACTCAGAACCAGAGGCAGATCTAAGGGAGGGCAAAGCTCTAAGTTTTGCAAGAAGCCTTACCTTGCAGTGGAAATCACTCCTCTCCTGCACCGTTTTAGCCAATCCTCACAGGGAACAGCAACATCTTGGCATTGCTTACTGGCTACAGCAGCAAGGGAGAGGAGGGATTTATATGACAGGGTAAGGTTTCTTGCAACACTTAGAGCTTTGCCCTCCCTGTAGATCCGCCTCTGCTCAGAACAAACCTATTTTATTCCATGGAGATGGGCAAAATGTTCATTATTCTTCTATCAGCAACCCTGGCCTCAAAAGGCTTGGAGATTTTTCCCAGACACCCCTAAAGATGCCAAGAATTGAACCAGGATCCTCCTGAATGCCAAGGAGAAGCTCTACCACTTCTACCACTCTACCACAGGATTTGACGCAATCCTAACCAACTTCCCAGCACTGGCGTAAGGGCAATGCAGCTCCAAAGTATGGGAGCAAACATTCCTTGCCTTGAGGAGGCCTCCATGACTACAGCTCCACTGCAGAATGCAGCACATGCCCCATTGGAACAGCTGTTTCAGTGCTGGGAAGTTGGTTAGGATTGCCCTCTTAGTTGCTGGCCCTCTCTGTTAGGCCAGCACAGTTAGGCCAGCAAAGTTTGGCTGGCACAGGGGACACCATAAAGTTTGTGTTCACCACTCTCAGAGACAGAGAGGCCAGAACACAGACATGCATCATCCTCCCTGACTCCAAGAGTGGTCCAAATGGGCTTTACGGTGGCCCTTGTGCTGGCCGACCTTTGTTGGCCTAACTGTGCTGGCCCAACTCTAGGTTAGGATTGCACTCTCAGTCTTGTTCCTGCAGATTATTTCGGTGAGAACACCAGGGGTTGAACATGGCATGTTCTGCATGGAAAAGTACACAATCTCCCATGAAGCCACGGGGCTCTCCCCGCAATTAGGATGGATTTGACACCTAACAGAGAGGCCTTTTTGCACCGCATCCCAAGCCCTGAACTCTGCCAGGGCAGCTAAAAGGCATGCATCTGTCTAGCGCCGAGCTGCCGCGACTTCATTTCACGTCGTAAGCTGCCATTGACACAGCCCTGTCATTGCAATTGGTCACACATAGTAGAACAAGCGCTCACTCAGTATCTTAACTGGGGGAAAAAAAATTTAATCTCGCCCGTTGCAATTGCAGGCTGTTAGTCGAAGGTGAGGTCTTTTCAGACATTATGGAAAGATGAAATCTCAACAAGAGCGTTAATAGACAGAGCTGCTGCCCCGAGAACTGCATTTGCAGGTTTAGTTTGGGAAAGTCTGCCTTATGCAGAGTGAGGCCATTAATCTACCTGGTTCAGGAACGCCACCACTGACTGGTAGTAGCTCTTTAGGATTTGAGGCAGGGGGCCTTTCCCAACCCTATCGACAGGGATTGGGTCTTCATGCAAAAGTGTTAGCTCCAAAACGGAGCAGGATAACCCTTCCCCTACAGCAGTGGTTCCCAAACCACTGGTGGGTCACAAGCCAATTTCAGGTGAGTCTCGAAGCACCTAGAGCAGCCACATTGAAAATACGGGAAGCTGGGGCCCTGGGAAGGGGGAGGACTGTGTGGTTGTTTTGCTTGTGCCAATAGCTTCATTTTTCTTTCTGATTCACTTTGTTGTCGGAAAATGGCCAAGAAACAACCCAAGCGATTGCCGCATTCTTAGGAAAGCATTGTGGCGTCGGGAACCCAGAACCAGCCACGGAGCCCGTTAGGATCCGGAATGCCCATTCTGGTCCGTTCCCCCTGAATGACATCATTGGTCACAATGGCGGTACTTCCGGCAATGACATCACTTCCTCTATTCATCCACATTGGTCTGTCTCTCCTGGCTTTATTGGGTGATGATGCCCTACTAACAGAGACATAGCACAGACTTCTCCCATCCCTTCTTCCTCACCCCAGTTCTCTATTTGCTTTTTATTTAGAAGAAGCAACAACTCCCAGAACCAACAGCTAATGCCACTGTTTTTTTCTTCTGATTTCATGTTCCCGCTTTTGTATCTAAAATCCCACATCGCATTTATGAGCTGAGCAAAAAACTGTCCCTTCGCATTACTGTCTGGCCAGGCCCTGAAAAATTCACCAAGTAAACAGAAAACTCTTGAAACGCTGCAACACATGATTCTCTCATTGTTCTCCCCCCCCCAATAATACTGAAGGTTCAGCTTGCCCCAGTTGCTGACAATGATGGACTTCGAAGAGGTTATATTGCAAAACTGCCAGGCAGGCTTCCTTATAATTAGAAAGCATTCCATCTCCTGGACAAAAAATAAAATGAAAGAGTTCTTCTGTCCTCTCCCTCTTGTCCTGTTCTTAAGCAGGTGACCTTCAGGCTCTTTCATGAATACCAAGGCAAAGATTGCAGGCTCTTAGCGATATCAGCCCATCTGCTCCGAAGTTCACACGTGCGTCCCTGAATAGCCCCAACTGGCTTCATCCCCAGCCTTTCCTGCTCTTTAGATCCGCAGTTCCCAAAATCAATTTCTTTAAACGGAGATGAAAGGGAAATGACAAAAGCAACAGCCCCCGTTTTCAGAGCGGGCGTAAAAGGCATCTCAATGGGGGAAGAAAAAAAGAAAAAGACCACAGGTCTGAAAAAGACCACAGAAGATTTAGCCGAGAGGGTTAATGCCTCCATTTGCCCGAAGATAACACCTGAAGATCTCAAGGTCATGAGCTCGGGACTGCCGGAAGTCTCTGCGAGCAGCAGACCTTGGAAACTGCGGCGGATTACAAGCTGAGTTCCAGCTGCCTCGTGGGAGGAGGAGTGTGCTGAAATCAGCTGCATCTCTGGTGGCAGCAGGGAAGCCTCATCAGCCAGCAGACGACAGACGGGTGGCTAAAGAAAGAAGGCTAAATCCAGAAAGAAAGATCTGTAGGAGTGTTGTTCTTGGAAGACAGAACATTCTGTAAATTGTAAAAACCTTCGGGTTTGTGAGAAAGTCTGCCTATGTAAACCGCCTTGAGTTCAATCATTAGAGAAATCTAGTGATCTTAAGAAAGGCGGTATACAAATAAATGTATTATTATTATTTATTATTATTATTATCTGAGCACACTACCTACAATTCCTTCTCCTCTTCTTTTTAATGCAGCCATTGTCGTTGTTTGCCTTTGTGTTTCACATGATGGTTGTGTTTCCCTGCTCTCTGTTGCGCTAGAAACCTGCATTTCCCTATTTATGACTGCTTCAGATGAACCCCCAAAAGCATCTGGCATTTATTTTTGCAAAGGCTGAGAAGCCATTTCGTCACAGCAGCAGTAGCCAGGTGAACACATAAAAACGGCCTTGGAGTCCATCAAACCATCAAACCATTGGCCATTCATGGCAGTCTTGTCCTTGCTATTATGCAAGAAGAGGCATATTATGCAAGAAGAGGCCTCTTCTGTGTAGAGGGCTCTTCTTTAGAGCCCTCACTTTGCCCGGCTTGAGTCTAGTCATGAGCCTTCAAACCATGCCCTGGGCCAAGGACATGCCACAGCCCTGCTCTCCCTCTGCTAGAAGCTCCCCATTTCATTTCAATGGCAGGAAAGCTATCCTTACGCGTGTGTGTATTTATTTATTTACATGGGTTTATGTCTTTTATCCAGCCAACATGGCTCCATAAAGCCCTCTGGGTGGCTCACGATGTCTCATAAAAAAACAACTAAAAACAGCCATAAAAAGCCATCATTAAACCGATAAAATAACTACAGTCGTAAATCCATAACAACGGCAGTGAAAGCAGCAATAAGGCACCGCGGTTCAGGTAACAGCAGGCCTTTCGCCAAATCTACCCAAAACCTATCAGAGAAGAAAAAAAAATAAGATTTGAGGCATTTCTTCAGAGTCACAAAGCTACTGGCTAGCCTGCTTCTTGAAGGACACTCCATGTTGAACACTGTCGTAAAATCCTCATGTCTGCTGGACAAGTTGCAAAGAAATAAATCAGGTCTCCTCTACTTGGACCATACCTCTCCTTGGATCACAAAGATTTGGATCACAGAATTCTACCAGAATTCCCACTGGAACAAATTAATTAAGGATGCAACCAGTGGTGTCATTCAAATGATTTAGGAACAGGAACTCACTTTTGATTGGCACTTGTCGGGAACCCGGAACCAGCCACGGAGCCCGTTAGGATCCGGAACGCCCGTTCTGGTCCATTCCCCCTGAATGACATCACTGGATGCAACCCTAACCTGGAGTTAGGCCGGTACAGTTAGGCCGGCAAAGCTTGGCCGGCACAAGGGACACCGTAAAGTACGTTTGGACCACTCTGGGATTCAGAGAGGCCAGCACACAGACGTGCGCCATCCTCCCTGACTCCAAGAGTGGTCCAAATGCACTTGATGGTGTCCCTTGTGCCGGCCAAACTTTGCTTGCTTAACTGTGCTGGCCTAACTCCAGGTTAGCGTTGTGCGCTGAATAATTGGGCAACCCAAATGTTTGGGATTAGAAGAAGAACGAGAACAAAACAGAAGCCCCCATTGTTACGGTTAAGAATAGTACCATACTGCTTTTTAAGAGCAAGAAGCTTGCAATAAAGTTTATACACAGCACAGTTTTCAAGCAGCTCTTCCACAACACTATCTGGAGATATCAGGAATTTCAACTGGCACATTCTTCATGCAGCATTGGTGCTCCTCCAATAAGCCCGAACCCCTTCCCTTACAGAACAATGGACAATTACACTGGACACTCTCCGGGTCAATGGAGAATTCCTTCAGAAAGTAATTCAGAACTCTAAATCAAGAGCAAAATCCCAAGGAGGTGGATTTCAAAAGCATTCCTACAATTCCCCACCACAGGGCAGCTCACAAAACACACATATGCCTTATAGGATTTGCATTTGACAGCAAAATCCAGTGCAAGGCATGCTTTCGGTATGCCTTGCCAATAAGGACAGTACTTCACAGAACAACATTCAACAAAAGCTCTCAGGCATGTTAAGCACATATTTTGCATAAGTTTCCAACTTAGTCAACACAATGTTTTCACTGCCTTGACTCCTCGTATGCAGCTGAAGAGCACTTTCAACCACTTATGCTTTCTGCATTGTCAGTTTTATGGCCTCTGTTCAACATCACCATTTAAATATGCATTGGACAAGGGGAAGAAGAGACAAGATTCAGCTGAATGGGAGGGACCTTTAGAAACAGTAAAAAATAAAATTGCCAGGCCTCGGTGTTGCAGGGGTTAAAATGAATAATAAAGAAATGAGTATCTGTCAATATAAGATGGGATTTTGTTTATTTGTTTCTTTGTTTTCCTTTCACCCCTGAGTAATCACAGCCAGTTTAATCATCAGGGATTAGAAACAAAGGCTTTCAGAGTATTACCTACTATCTTTCATTTAGAAAGTTGGTATTGGTTTTCAAAATCCTTCCTACCAAAAGCTCAGCATCCTGATTTCCACAGAAACGTGAATTTAACCAGATCCTTTAAAACCAACACTAGTCCAGCACTTCCCAAACTGTGGGTCTGTGGCCCAACAGTGGGGCCGTGTCCCAATTTTTGCTAGGTCGCAAAACTGACTAGGCAGATTAGATTATGCGCATCAAGGGTTAAACAATTTGCTACTTGGGGGGCGGGCGGAGAACTGCTGCCCAATCCCCATTATAGCACAGAGGCTTGAGTGAAGTGAAACTTATTTTTTTAGGTGGGTCCCAATGCTAAAATGTTTGGGAATCACTGATCTAGCCTGTCCCTAATAGTAATTTTAGTTCGTTTGGTTTTTAAATGGCTTATTCTTACAGTATCAAAGAACTCCAGAATCCAGGGGAATAGATTTGCCACATAATTAGTCCATGGCAAAATGGAACTTGCACCCAGATCGTCAAGTGGATTTCTCCTTTATTTATATATATGTCTAGCTATATAGATGCAAAGTTGCTAGTTATGACGAATCTGGATGAACTAACTTTCCCAACAACACACACATCAGAATCATAATTACAATTCCGTTTCTGTATCAAAGCTCGCTCAACAAGAGATCCATTCCTTGTGAATGCTTTTTGGCAGCAAAAATTAGCATCCATCTGGGTGGGTGGCTTAGATAGCCTTAAAATGTTGATAAATGCCCTCCATCACCATCAATTCCAACTGCAGATTGACCATGGAACAACTGCTCTCTTTCTAATTCGATAAGAGCCACCTTAGAAAATAGGTTTATCGAGCTAAATCATTTCAATATACATTTAGAGAGAGGCTTCCTTTAATGGGAAGCGAGATTAAAATGGCCTGATGAATTTGGAGGCCAACTGGTTTGCAGGCCGTTTGGACGCCGAAATGGCTTGCCGTTCCACAAGATGCCAAATGCATTTGTATTTATGGTAACCTAAATTTGCTCGTCCATTTATCGCTAGCAATTTGTAGCACCGCAGGTGTTGTCTGGCAGTTTGAAAAACACCGTATGTGTGGTCGGTAGGAAGAAGGGGCACACACTAGGGTTTTTGGAACTCGTTCAAAGGATCGGCAGGTAGGGATGTGGGCATAAGCAATCAATTTGCTCAAAAGGACAGCAGCCAGTTGCCAACTTTCAGCTTAAAGCCCTCCAAGGCAAACTGCTCACCAGTGAAGGTGCGGAGGACAGGGGTTAGCAGAGACACTTTCAGGGGACTGATAGTCCCCGTCTGTGAATCCCTGGATGATACTGAAGGTTATTTTGCATCATTTATATCTAGAAGAAGACTCTGAAGGCCCTCTCCCAAGTGGAAATAATTCTGATAGCATCCTGGTGGGGATTCTGGGGCTGGTAGTTTGCATTTCCAGGAAATTTTCAGTGCTGCTGTTCTGTGCAGCCGTGGGGCAGTTTAGGAGTGGGCTACCTGGTGCTCGTGGATATTCTTAGATGTTGCACCTTGGAAGGAATCCGGAAATTCACTTTAAAACCCATTATTTTTTCACTCTTAGCAGCACCAACCCTATAAATCACTGGTTCTTCAAACTCTTCAGCACCCAGACCCACTTTTTAGAACGACAAACTGTCTGGGACTCACCGAAAGTGATGTCATGGCCGGAAGTGCCGTCATCGTGACACCAGAGCCTGCTGCTTTCCTGAGAAGGCCGCAAGAAGTTGGGTGATTTCTCAGCTGTTTTCCAATCGCAATGTGAATCAGAAAGGAAAAGCTGTTGTACATCCTTGGCACAAGCAAAACAACCACACACCTTTCCCCCTTCCCAGCATCCCATCTTCTCAAGACGGCTGCCCTAGTTGCTTCACGACCCACCTGAAATTGGCTCAGGACCCATTGGTGGGTCCCAACCCAGTTTCAGAACTACTGCTATACATTTTTCACAGCCCACTCTGGCTGTTCGCCTGTAAATAAAAAGAAGCCAACCACACCTCTCTCTCAACTGTGCTCTTTTAATTCACCCCCTGTGGGTGAGGGTTGGAGAGGCCTGTAGACCCACTACAAGAACATATTCCTTACCCTTGATACTCTGAAGCAATTAAAATAAATGCAACAAGGTACAGGATACTCAGAGGAACATAACCAAGGTGCAGCCACACAAAGAGACCTACGTCTTTGTTTCCTTCTCATAAAGAAGCCATCAGTAGGTGAGACACATCCACCGCCGAGTGTTACGTACACCACTCGTTTATCAAGTAGCTGTTTCCCGCACATTAGCCTTTGTACACAGCTGCCCGGAAACTTGAAGGACAGAAAGGTCAAAGTGCAAGAAGAAAGGTCAAGTGAGATAAATAAAAGTCCATATTTCATGGAATTACTGATTTACTTATCACTTTTCCTTGTGGGTTGACAGGCATCCGAGTGATTAGGTTAACTCCTTCAAATAGATTTCACAGGCTCCAGAGAATTTTTATTCAACTTACCCTTGGGGGGAAGTGTAGGCATAACATCTTTATTGCTGGCGGTAGTGATTTTTTAAAGGTCTCTGGGAATAATGAGAAGCAGCCGAAGAGAGAGGTGTCAAAGGCATTTGGCTACATCCAGAGTTTCAACAGCAAATGTTTACAGCAGGGGAAGGCATCAGAATGCAAGACTCACTGCCCTCCAACCCTCAGGATCTCAAAAGCCATGTGTGCCTTCATTCTACATCTCATCCACATGTTCTAACCTTTGCTCCCTACAGTGTCATACACCTATTTCACTCTCCAGTACAAGGACAAACCAGCTTGGCACGGAGCAGCCACCAGGGGAAAAAAAAAAGCATATTCATTTGTTCCCAATCTCTTTGGAAAACGGGGTTTAAAATATATCTACCCTGCCTTTCTCCTTTCATCAGGAGGCGCCCAAGGAGGTTTACAAAGGAACTTGAAAACAATAATACAACCCCAGCTTAAAACTGCCAGTCAGAACAGCAGCAATCGCGGCAGTAAAAACAAAATTTCAGGCAGTGGCAAGCAGAATAAAACAAGGAAGGCCAAGGGGGGAAAAAAAACCAAACACACGCTAACTTGCCAAAGCAATAATAAGCAAGCCCTTTTTCCGGTTTGGCTTTCCAGATTTGCCAGTGCAACGGGCAATAAACATATTTTCAGGAAGGACAAGGGGAAAAAGACGCTAGCTTGCTAAAGCTGTACGCAATACACAAGTTTTCAGGTGCCATTGGAAAATGGGCAGAGATGGGGAGTGCAATACTCAATTGCGGTGGAATGGCGAGGCCGGTGGGCCTGCTCCATATCCCACACACTTTTGTGCCCTTGCCCCTGGGGAGGCTCCAGTCTCCCCATAGGGTTCCTCGGCTCTGTGCCTGCCTCATTTACGTTAAAAGCCCACACCAAAGGGGGGCAGGTTTGAGGAAGGATCCACTGCTGATATGTTGAGATGCATTAGCAATTAGCAATAAATGTGGCCCAATATTACCACAAATAATCTCTCTCTCTCTCTCTCTCTCTCTCTCTCTCTCTCTCTCTCTCTCT
>JAJKFI010000023.1:8076953-8118209 GCA_029204185.1 Lerista edwardsae | reverse complement strand
CTCTCTCTCTCTCTCTCTCTCTCTCTCTCTCTCTCTCTCTCTCTCTCACTTATTGGGGGCTCTAAAATCAAAGCTTTATCCTTGTCAGTTTGAGTGTTTGGGTCTTCATAATGGACGCTCAACACATAATCAACACCAGAGGCAATTCTTCCGTTGCTAGATTTGGAGGAGAATCCATATATTTTGCCAAATTATACAAGATGCTATGATACTAGATTCGTCCCACATGAGTCTCGGTTCAGAGTTTCTGTGGCCACCCACAATATTCATGTTTTATTGAGGGGGGGGGAGGAACCCTGACATGTGCCTTGAATTTCGTTTTCATTGGTCCAAAATGCTGCTGTGAACCCTGCTTGGCAGCTATCCTGAACTGCAGAAGCTGCAAGTACACAACCTTCATCCTAGTTGTTGGGTGCCTGCAAACAGTCGGCTCTTTCCACTTGAGATGTTTTGCTGGTTCATTAGAACAAGCCATGCTAAGTGATGTTCCTTCACTGACATCTCTCATTCCTGCAGGATCTTTTTTTTTGTAATCAAACTCAGAAATAGGAAGGATTCTAACATGCACCGCAGTCCTTTTCTTCTGTTTTGAACAGCAGAGGCTCCTACCTGCTAGGGGAGTGCAGCAAATAGTAAAACTGTAGTATCCCCCCAGCTTGATCCAATGAGACTGACCATTAGCCAGTATTCAGACAATTGGCTGTTATTAAACCTCAGCCCCCAAGTACCCCCGACGGTGCTTATGCGGACCACAGATAACCAGTCAGCAGGAACTAAAGCAATTATAGATAATTTCATTGTAGGAAAGACCTGTATCACGAAACTCAGGGTTAACTGCGGGGCTGGAGCTCTGGGGAAGTGCAATGGTGAACCTGGATTATAAAGAGACCAAAAAAAAAGAACAAAAAAGTAAAAGGTCAAAAACTGAACTATGTCTTTATGTGCTGTGAAATCTAAGAAGCTGCTGTCCTGGGTTTTTGTTTTGTTTTGTTTGAGTTTTGTTTTGTTTTAAAATATTTTGGGAGTTATCCTTGCCAGTTCTGACCCCAAACTTATCAGCCCATCTCCAGGTAACTTTTAAATCAGATTAATTCAGCGGCTAGGAAGCAAAAGGCCATTTCGTTTTAAGTCCTTGTTCCTCTCCAACAAAGCAGCTTACAGTGCAATGCAAACCTGGAGTTAGGCCGGCACAATGAGGCCAGCAAAGTTTGGCCAGCACAAGGGATATTGTGAAGTATGTTTGGACCACTCTTGGAGTCAGAGAGGCCAGCACACAGATGTGCGCCATCCTCCCCAACTCCGAGAGTGGTCCAAACATGCTTTACCGGGGGCCCTTGTGCTGGCCAAACTTTGCTGGCCTAACTGTGCCCGCCTAACTCCAGGTTAGGAATGCGCCCATATTCAATCACCTTGGAAGCACTCGAGAAGGTCATTAACAGGCAGTGACATCATTGTACCTATAAAACATATATGTAGAATACCATAGGTTACAAACAAGAACAGTTATTTTCAAATATGTGGAAGCACCTTGAAAAAAAAAATTTCCAGAAACATTTTTTTTCCTGTTTGGAAGTTCCCTGAAAATGTTGCAAAAATTGTGCAAATCCATCTCCATTAGTAAATCAGGTCTCCATGACCCCTTCATCAGCTCACAATCCCCAGGTTGCGAGCCACTGACATAGACGGACAAATGGTCATTTGCAGACAACCATATACTTTGTATAACATCAACACCCAACCTTTGAACGGCCTGTTCTATCTTTCAGCACCGCCCTGGGTGAACAGCTCCCTTTCCTTTGCCTACTTGCCTTCTCCTGCAGGAGAATTTTCAAGCAATGCTCCTCACAGCCAGCGGTGTTATCCGGCAACGAGCTGCCGGAACGCTAGGCGGGGCTTACCGCCTGATTGGCTGCCCGTCCGTGATGCGTCACCGCCTGCCCGCCCACTGCGCGGGCACCCCTGGCTTCGGAGGGGGTGCCCGCTTGCCTGGGGGGCGCACCGGGTGCCTGGGCAAGCAGCGGAGGGGCGCGCCAACCGGAGGGAGCCCGCGCGGCGGGCGGGCAGGCGGCGATGTGTCACGGACAGCTTGTCAATCAAGTGGTAAGTCCCGCCTACCGTTCTGGCAGCTCGTTGCTGGATGACACTACTGCTCACAGCTGCACACGAACCACAGGCTAAATTTTGTGTATATATCTAAATAAGCACATCAAGCTACCCTTTATTATTATCTGAAGTGCAAAACTCAGAATACCCATCACTTTCTGCATGTCAGGTTCTCCAGTCTGAAATCACCTGCCGGCGACAAAAATATCAGGTGTGCAGCCTTGCCCCCCCCCCAAGTCATTGTCCTCATTTTTCACAGAAACAATGTGCAGCTCCCCTACCTCTAACAAGCTATAATTTAGGACACCGAGCCTGTCTTCAACCTAATCCCCAGAACTCTGCCCCTTCAATTATTTACTCCTCTGGCAGACAGTTTCATTAACCCCCTCCTGAGCCATAATTTGCTCTGTCACATGCGAGGGGGGGTGGAAATTGCATTTCCAGCTGCTCCATAAAGTGACCGCAGTAAATTGAATTAAAAAAGGGGGGTTGCTGGTAGGACGCTGAATTCAACCAGGAGGTGGTCTCTGAACCTTTGTGCCCCACGGCTTGCCTGGTAGGTACTAGAATTCGGGGGGGGGGAACGCAAGGAAGAATATACTCCATTTGCAGGGCTTTCAAGCTGAACACAGGCACAAATTAATTGCCAAATGTCACGACAATAAGGAACACTTCTTGTCCCAAAGGCAGCTGCAGGACATTAGAGGCCTTCTGCTAACCTTCTGCTGAGCTTGTCCTTCACACTTGTGGATGAGCAGGAATTTAAATTGAACAGTTTGTGGAGCCTATGAAGGTTTCAGGCTCAAAAGTCACAATGAAAATGGTTTTCATGTTGACCAGTGACATGAAGGTCGCAATTCTAACCTGGAATTGCATCGGTGCAGCAATCCGCAGGGCAAGGGGGATGGATGGTGCACATCTGTGTGCTGGCCTCTCTGACGCTGAGAGTGGTCCAAACATACTTTACTGTGTCCCTTGTGCCGGCCAAACTTTGCTGGCCTAATAACTCTGCCGGTCTAACGCCAGGTTAGAATCATCATCACTTTACATGCTAACGTTGTTGGAGAGAAAACATGGATGAACTCTGCAGAAGGACTGCTGTAGCACCCACAAACCACTGGTTGTAGTCAGCTAAGTTCAGAGACTTTACGCAGAATAGCATGCAACCGTTATACAGAATTGCACCGCTTGGCCCCGAAGTGCTATAGACCATCAATGGTTTTTACCAGGTAATCTTCTGTGGGTTGACCCTGAGAGACCTACTCCCTGGTACATGCATGCACAACCATAACTGGAGGAAGTCATTTCTTGTTTCACAGAGTTAAGAAACTCTGTAATAAAACCACACTCGTTGAAAAGGGAAATTATTTAACCTGCATTCAGAACATTTTAAGGTTGCAAGCACACACCACTGCAGAAACCTTCCAAGTCATAAATTTTATGTTTGAAATTCTGTAACTTTTAGGAGATAGCAAACTTCCATCTTTGGGGCTAGGAAAACAATTGTCTGCGCAGTAGCACTGCACACATACATGCAAAAATAAATACATTGCCATAAATCACTTTTATCTTAATTTTATTGATTGTAATTGTGAAATATGTTCCCCAAGAATATGAGGGTAGAACAGATGTTGAAGGCTTAATTTTTAGTATTATTGTATTCCATTAAAATCCATTCTTTTGGCAATTCTGCATTGTAACAGGAGTTTAGTGCAATGGGAATTGTTTTATTAACCACCAAGATCCATTATAAAAAGAAAAGGTTCAAACTTTTTGGAGAGAAATGCAAGATCTCCATGGAGACTACGCACTTTCTGAAACAGGAAAAAAAAATGAAATTCTTGATGCTTCTGTAGTTTGTTAAGAAGAGTTGGACAGACTACATTATGACTTTTTTTTATTTCTATTTGCCTGGTCTTATTCCATTTTTAATTGGAAACTCATTATATAACAAGATGAGACTCAAACTTGCTTTTAATTTCCTGCATGTTTTGTCATCTTAATTTGAATTGCTTTGCATCATGCTACAGTAATCAGGCGTGATGGCAAATGCACACCTTGTGGCAAAATGGTGCACATGTTGAGAAAAGAAAGAGAAGAGGTATGCACACACACACACACACACACACAGAGAGAGAGAGAGAGAGAGAGAGAGAGAGAGAGAGAGAGAGGGACGGACGGACGGACGGACGGACGGAGTATGGTGGTTTGAGATTTTGGAAACTGGGGCAAGTTGTGGTGGTGGAGGGGCAAATGCAACAACACAATCAAGAGGATCATGCTGCCTTTTGGGGGGGGGGTGTTAGCCCATGCAGTGCTAGCTTGCTAGGGGCTTCAGGGAGCCTGCATACCCCTCTGCATGGCTCTCTGTGCTTCCAACCAGCTACAAGGATAAACAAAATAGAACAGTCGCAACTCAAATTCTGGACGTAATTGCACACTCCAGGGCTTGCGCATGGCAAGTTGGACACACATTAAAAGATCATTACTTGAAGGGCTTCTGAGACTCTGACCTTGTGAACTGACCCTGCTGACACCGCCAGCACTTGCGGACGCATTAGTAATTCTCTCCAGCGCAAGGTGTCAATTTTGCTCATCAGCCCAACAGAAAAGATGGCAATCAGAAAAGCGGTCGGACTGATCAAGTGAAAGAGTGCTACTTTATAATGCTTTCATTAAGGATCATGAAACACCCATTACATTCTGATGACGGAATAATCTTTTTTCGCTGCCTTTCCTAGCAGAGACGGATCAGTGGGAAAGTTGCTTAATGACTAGCTGTAAACTTCCAAACGAGTTCGTTTCTACATTCTCTTTTACAGCCCAGCGGTGTGGACCCAGGCTTGGACTGAGAAGTGATGGGGGCAAGTCTAACCACAGCCATTCCTCGGGACCAGGATTTAAATGGGTGTTAACGCACCTCCTTTGCATACAAAAGGTCCCCAATTGAGGGCCTGATCCTATGTGGCCCAGAGCGCAATCCTAACCTGGATTTAGGCTGGCACAGTTAGGCCAGCAAAGTTTGGCCTGCACAAGGGACACCGTAAAGCAGGTTTGGACCACTCTCAGAGTTAGGGAGAATGGCGCACGTCTGTGTGCTGGCCTCTCTGACTCCGAGAGTGGTCCAAACATACTTCACTGTGGCCCTTGTGCCGGCCAAACTTTGCTGGCCTAACTGTGCTGGCCTAAATCCAGGTTAGGATTGCACCAACCCATCTACACAGACACACACCCAAGCCCTTACCTTGCATGAGAACTGACCTTAAAGGAATGTTTCAACTACACCCTTCCCAACCATTTATTTTTGGAGACCACCTCCAAAGCACTTCCACTTAGCAACTGTGCCAATTTTTTCCCCCCAGCAATCTCACTTTTTAAGTCACTGAAAAGATCCTTTCCCCAACTCTATAGCTAGTTCCAGGATAAACGACTTGTCACATGGGTTTTTGTACCTGCATGGAGTTTGTCTAATGTCTTATCGTTCGGGAGTTTTAAAAAAAAATACCCCATGTCAGCAGATGTGGTATTAATGAAACGGGAACAGTCAACATTAATTAGCAGTAATGGAAAATTAAAACTTGATTATAATTGCCACGGATCTGCGACACTCTGCCCTCACTAGAAATATATAAGGAAACTAATTAATTAGTGTAGTGTTACATTATTTTTACAATGATTTCATTAAACATAAAAAAAGTATTATAAGAAGGAGTGGAATGACATTAAACCTTAACAATGCAGGGAGGGGGAAAACATGGCATATAAACTCACTCTGTCAGAGTACCACCGGGCATGAGAATTCTGGAACACCGTCTCATTTTATTTCTGCTCCACTATTTTCCCCAAACTTTCAGAGCACTGAGTTGGAGAAATCAATTCTCGTCGTCCCCACACCCAGCAAGTCTCTATTTTTGTAAGACATTTGTGCAACAGCACACACATGGCCATTTACCCAACATGCAATGTTACACTTCGGAGCTTCCATCAGAAGGATGCACATTTAAACAGGTTACCTAGGCTGCATGTGTTCTTGCACTGGAAGAGGGGTCTCCAAACCTTAGTCTGAGGGCCAAATAGGCCCTCCAGAAGACGTTTATCCAGCCCTTAGCAGGTGGTGGGGCCATTCCACAGCAACCTCCTGAGGAGGGATGAATACATTGTCACAAGTAATTAAGCTGTGGAACTCCTTGCCACAGGAGGTGGTGATGGCATCTGGCCTAGATGCCTTTAAAAGGGGACTGGACGGATTTCTGGAGGAAAAGTCCATCGTGGGCTATATGCCATGATGGGTGGTGCATCCTCCTTACATTAATAGTAGGCTACTTCAGAATGCCAGGTGAAAGGGAGTGGCCACAGGATGCAGGCATCTTGTTGCCTCGTGTGCTCCCTGAGGCTTCTGGTGGGCCACTGTGAGGCACGGGAAGCTGGACTAGATGGGCCTTTGGCTCGATCCAGTGAGGCACTTCTTATGTTCTTAACTTCAGTACCTCCTGGGGTTCTGTTCCACAGTGCCCAACAGATACCAGGGCCACCATTTACATGCCCTTATATATTATGTGGCCCTTGTGCCAGAATGTTTGGAGACTCCCGTACTAGAAAACAGCTGGAAGTGATCAATCAATCAACCAACCAACAGGTACTTATATACCGCTTTTCAACACGAAGTTCACAAAGCGGTTTACAGGTAAATAGTAATAATAAAGTTGAACGGCTCCCTGTCCCAAAGGGCTCACAATCTAAGAAAAAGACAGACCACCAGCAACAGCCACTAAAAAGACTGCACAGGGGTGATGAGGGACAATTACTCTCCCCTGCTAAATATAAGAGGAACACCACTAGAAAAAGTGCCTCTTGCCCAGTTAGCAGGGGTATGATGTTTGTAGCATGAAAAGTGGTTCCCCTGGAACCACTGTACCTGCAGGACAGGCAGGCAGGCTACCCCTGAATCAAGCCACTGACTTCAAGTCAGGGTCAAGTGGATCATGCTCTACCATGGCCCAGATGTGTCACTGTAGGTAAGGGAAGGCTTTAACTGCAGCTGCCATTTTCCCCAGAAGAGAAATTCTCACTGCAACTCTTGAGTAGGAATGGGTTCCCAGTGGGCACAAAGAACTACCGCCCCTCCCCACACTGCAGTTCCATTGTAGACCAGAGTCCCATACAGTTGACATGTACATGTGAACATCGAACAAAAGGTGTACCATCTAGTTGGCCCTAAGTTCCTCAGGAAGGGGAAAAAAAAATACCCACCAACATTTTTTGGCGCATTCAACAAATTCATCGCACATACACTAACTCACTTTAGGTGTCGAGCTGCTGGCTTTGTCTGGATGTAGATGTTGGACACAACCGTGTGGATAACTCATGACTTAATAAGTGCACCGCTGTCAGGCTGCACAAAGGTGGTCAACGGAATGAATAAAACAATAGACTGAAAATCTATCAGGCGTCTAGGGATATTAATATCACCGTCAGACTCAAATAAAATTCCACACTCCGACACGTTTTCTCCAAGAGAGAATACACAATGGGGACGTAGAGGAGGGAGGGAGTTAGTTTCATTACAACCTTCATTCACAATGAGTACGCCATAATTACTTTCTAGCGTTCTTGCCGTGTTCCGTGAAAAATGGGCACTGTTGCATTTGAGCGCTCTGTTGCATATAAATGAAATACACCTATGAATAATTGGCACCTATCCCCATATTATGCTACAGGGGATCGCCACGCAACCTTAAGGTTTGGCAGTGGAAACTGTCTTAGATGGCTTTAAAAAGGAAAAGTCCACCCCATGGAAGATCATTCTTGCAACATCTAATCGCGGATAGCGGATAATGGAACAGATCTTCCCTACTCTCCCAGTCTCTCCTGGAACCAGCACCAGATTTTTTTTTTAATGTTTCCAAGCAAGAGTCTTAATAGTTGGGTCTGCAACTTAATCAGCATGTGCTACAAGTTGCCAATTCAACAACAAACGAACAAGCAAACTTAGAATCGGCACATAGGAAATGAAGCGCAAACACACACACACAAACTCTACATTTTTTGATAGGGTAATGGCAACATAGAAAATGCACTTGGCAGTCCTCGTTTCTGGGACAGAAGGCTGGCCATTTGATGCTCTACACCAAAGCCTTCCAAAGCTAACATGCAGACTATTAAGCTCTGTGTCCTTTGGCTGAGATGTTTCATTCAGATTCATGGCTGCCATGGAAACGGAAGTTCTCTTGAAACATTTTGAAAACAAGCAAGCCAATTTATTATGTCCAGCATTCCCACAGTCAACAAAAAGTAACTGCAGTATACTTTCATGGACAGACACCGCTTTTGGCTCTGGTACTGTTGCCTCCTTCCATAGAAGAAAACACGTTTCCTCAAATTATTTCCATTCATGTCTTCCCAGGATCATTCATTGCCACAAACTCACCTTTTGGTAAATTGTACTATACTGTGTATCTTAGAGCAGTGGTTACCAAACTGTGGGTCGGGACTCACCAGTGGGTAGCAAACCAATTTCAGATGGGTCGCCAAGAACCTAGGGCAGCCCTATTGAAAATATGGGAAGATGGGATGCTGGAAAGGGGGAGGTGTGTGGTTGTTTTGCTTGGGTCAAGGTTGTAAATAGGCTTTTCTTTCCCCTTTCAGATTCACATTGCTATTGGAAAACGATTAAGAAATATGTTTGGACCACTCTTGGAGTCAGAGAGGTGAGCGCACAGACATGTGCCACCCTCCCTGACTCCAAGAGTGGTCTGAACGCACTTTACAGTGTCCCTTGTGCCGGCCAACCTAACTATGCTGGGCTAACCCCAGGTTAGGATTCTGCCCTCTTTTTGGTGCTAATTATTGGTCCAGCTAAATCTACCAACAAGGCTAACCTTGTAGACTTCATTATAACACCACCACCACCACCCCCAAAAATGCATAATTGCAATGTATAGGGAATGGCAGTGAAGACCTGTTACTCACGGCACAGTCCTATACTAAACTCTTTGACTCTAAGCTCCTTTCCTTAGGCATTACTTCTGAGTCACTAACTGATACTCCTCTGCAAACTGCCCACCTTCCTATAAAATCTAGACTCTGGCAGATTGAATTGGAGCATCTGAATGAAAATCTCAACCTTGTTTGTTCTCCTGTTTTCTTTGGCCTTTCTGTTTCTGGTGGTCGCCCGTCCAATTATTTTGCACAATTAATCAATCCCTTCGAGCTTTTCTACTTGCTCGTTTAAATATATTTCCCTCAGCTTATCATTTTGGTCGTTTCTCTAAAATTCCTCGAGACCAAAGACTTTGCCTCTTTTGTCATTTAGCTCCAGACTGTCTTCCACACATCCTATTACACTGTACTTTTCATTGTTCCCTTTGCTCTTCCTTTCTCCAACCTTGGCTTTCTTCTCTCTCTGTTGTTGTCTCTGACCCCTTTCCTATGTCCTTCTATCACACTTGCGGTAGCAACCTTTCTTGCCGAAGTGTTAAAATTAACTGTTTAATTTAACTGTTCTTCTTTTTGTGTATATTTCTTTAATGCCAATAAAGGTTCTGAAATTGATTGAGTCCTATACTTGTTGAGTTGAAACTCATTCCTCAGCAATTTAGCACAGGATGGCAACTTTAGCATATTTTCCCCAAGCTCAATCCTCTGTCCTTTCTACAGGCATAGTTTGAGATCCTTGCTTTGGTGAAACAACCAAGAGGAGCAACCAGCCTTCGTAGAACACCCGAGCCGAGTTTCCCAAGAGAGACTTCACACAGGCCTCGCTTGCGCTTGCTGCCTTGGATCCGCCGACTCATCCTGGCGCCAGCTCCGGCCAAGGTGAGGTGCTGCTGAGCATCCGTCACCCTGCCTCATCATCTGCCACCTGACATGGAAAATTTCAGAAGATTTAGTAGAGAGGGTTAATGCCTCCGTTTGCCTGAAGATAAGAGCTGAAGATCTGAAGGTCGCCAGTTCGGGACAGCCGGAAGTCTCTGTGAGCGGCAGACCTTGTAATTGCGGCTGATTGAAAGCTGAGCTGTCTCCGGCTGCCTCGTGAGAGGGGGAGTTGTGCCGAAGTTCAGCCGCTTCTCTGGTGGGAGCAGGGAAGCCATTTATCAGCCAGCAAGAAGACAAACGGGTGGCCAGAAAGAAGGACTAAATCCAGAAAGATCCATCTGTATGTGTGTAGTTCTTGAAAGATAGAACATTTCTGTAAAAATTGTAAAAACCTTAGGGTTTCTGAATAAAGTCTGCCCATGTAAACCGCCTTGAGTTACAGTCATTAGAGAAATCTGGCGACCTAAGAAAGGCAGTATATAAATAAATAAAAAAATTATAGCTGGTTTCTCAAAACGGGATGTAGAAACAGTGACAGGGTCCACATTTTCCTGCTCCAAGATGGAGGAGCGGTAATTCCCTAAGGCTGGCTGAAGCGAGGAGACAAAGCAAATCTGCCTTCTCTGTCCCTGCTTCTCTTAGCACGTCCTGCAAGACGCTCCTCGCAAGCGGCGCCATTAGTTTATTATCCAGGTGCCGGAAGGTTCGCATTAAACGGATATGTCAGTTCGTTGCCCACCAGGTGCACTTACCGTTCCAGATTATTTATTTAAAACGGAAGATCATGTTTTCAGCAGCGGGATGCTGATGTGGACAGACGGCCTTTCCAGTTCCTTAATATGTTAAACTGCTACTTGCTCGTACCACGCTGGCACCTACAAGGAAGCAAATGCGCCACCAAAGACCAGCTGCACTGTGCCCGCTGCCTCGCCAAGCCTGAACTAAAATGACATTTCTCCTCGATTGCTCAAGGAGGAACAAACTTCCTCCTGCAGCAACCTCAATTAGGAGAGAGGCCGGCGTTCTATCAAGGCCAAATTGTGTAGCCAGAGGGCAATTCCGTGGAAGCCTGGGAAAAAAAACAAACCCTTGGGTAATAAATAGAACACTGAAGTAGAAAGCTGAAGAAGGAGGCCACTGACTCATTGTCTGCAAACAAGGATGTCATTAATATTCATGTGAGTCATGGAATTATACCACATTTTAAACAAAATCCTCCTTCATGCTAGGATAATATTTGCCGAGATGAAGTCAATTTGCAGATCTCCAAATTCTGAGATATGGAGTCCCACACCGAAATTTCAAACAGACAAGCCATCTGGTGGGCCACTGTGAGATACAGGAAGCTGGACTAAATGAGCCTTTGGCCTGATCCAGTGGGGCTGTCCCTCTGTTCTTGCCTGTGTCTCAGAGCAGGCTCAGAAGAAAATCGGCTCTAGCAAGCGCATAAGGGTGTCTGAAGAGAAGTGTCTGCTTCTGGTGGCTGTCAAAGAGAAATGCCTTGGAGAATCTTGACTG
Source organism: Lerista edwardsae (assembly GCA_029204185.1). NCBI lineage: Eukaryota > Metazoa > Chordata > Lepidosauria > Squamata > Scincidae > Lerista > Lerista edwardsae. Next base: position 8,106,773 of record JAJKFI010000023.1, on the reverse strand, counting down.
GCAGTGAACAGTGTGCTCACCTCAGAATGCCAGATGCAGGGGAGTAGCAACAAGTTGCAGGCATCTTGTTGTCTTGTGTGCTCCCTGGTGGGCCACTGTGAGATACAGGAAGCTGGACAAGATGGGCCTTGGCTTGATCCAGCGGGGCTCTTTATCCAGAGAAAATATTTGTATTGGGCTAACACCCATATTTTTGGCTCTTACCCATATTCCATGCCAATCCATCTAGGTGCAGCATTGGCCAATGCACCGAAGACCCTGAACACATGTTCCATGTGCACATGTTGCCTGTGTCCCAGAGCATGCCCAGAAGAAAATCAGCTCTAGCAAGCGCATAAGGGTCCCGACGCAATATCCCTGCAGTCCCACAATAAATCTCCCTGCTTTGATAATGACACACTACCACCACGATTCTTTTACAACACCAGCAGGGTTATATTCTTCAAGCATAACTGAAAGGATGCTTAGTCAAGACCTATTCACACTGTTCTATGCCTAGGATAATGCATGACTTCATCTGAAGTGGCACTAGTTAACTCAGCGATAATTAGCAGTGTGCGTCTGTCTTTCAGAGCACATTAAGTGCTCGAGAAAGGGCAGCATGTCCTTACCAGAGATTACTTCCTGCAGATGGAAAAGGGCAGCCTTTTCACCAGCAAGCATGCTTAGGATCAAAGCCTAAGCATTAACAACAACGAAAAGGTTGAACTGACTATGGCAACAGGGGTGCCGGAGTCTTTTTGCCAGCTAAGGCTGTACCGTGAAGGCAAGGAAGGAGCCACACCATGTGGCAAAGGACGGAGAGAAAACCAATTTAACCTGGTAATGGCATAAGCTCTGGTAAGTTCCAGAGCATAAGCATAAGTTCCAGCATCTGCAATCTGAACCAAGGAGGAAAAAAACAGAGAGACACAAATCCAATACATTTCATAGCGTCAGCGTGGGGGATACGATTCAGATATGAAACCCCATTTCCATCTCTCCACCCCTACTTGCACATTTGCATGCATAGTGTAATTTTTTTTTTCTGTCTGGTCTGATATGGGAGGTGTTCTATCCTGGGCATGATACAATGAGCTCTGGCAGCAGGTGACACAAACCCTAGTGACACCACTGGGCTTGGGTAACGCAATTTAGTACGTTGCGAGCAGAGGCAAGTTAAGTCAAGAACTGAGGCAGACCCTGATTCCCAGGCCAGTCTCTTTGCTACTGCGTCCCACTAGCTCTAGATGAAATATGTTATTGTTTTCCTTTCACAAATCAATCTTGTAAGGCAAAAGTTTGCACCTCTGAGATGCTCGTTGCCCCTTACATCCCCCCACTATTTTTGTTTCCTGGTGCCAGCGATGTGAAATAAAAAAAAAGAGAGACACAAATATGTGACACTCCATTTAAGTGAAAGCATCCTAATTAACCATTGGTCTCCATTAGTGGTGATGAACTTGTCAGTTCGAGGAATAAATATTTTACAAGCTGGTGGCTGAACATATTGACAGGAGCAAAACATCTGCAGTCTGTCCATGGGCAGTTTCTTATTGACCTTGCGATGGGACTTATCTGCTGTCGCCATGCTGGCAAGCAGCTCTCTCCTCCCGGCTCCCCTCTTTTATATACAAAAAGCAACTAATTTGTCACCTTGCCAGCTTTAACTAGCTGAGATGAAGCTAAGCTAATTTAATAGGAACAGTTCAATAGCTTCGACCCACCTGACACTGTCAGTTAAGACGGCTCCACGCCGTCTTGTCTTTCATGATTGCGAGCAGCTCCTTTGGAATACCTGAATACCAAGTCAAACCATGTGAATCAGAGTCGATAGACCTGACTTTTTCTTCAAGGACACTCTGTTTTGATGCCAGAAGCTGTCAACTGGGAAAACATGGATTGTAAATGAAAGAGGATGCTGATTAAAACACGTAGTTTGGGCCACAGAAGCAGGAGGTATAAATACTCAGGTATCTACCTCGCTGAAGTCAGAATTGTTGGCCTTTCTTCAGGTGTAGTTGCGGTAGAATCAGGGATCTACCAAAGCCACTAAGACCAAGGCTGCAATCCTACGTACACTTTCCTGGGAGTAAGCCCCATTGGACACAGTGGGACTTACTTCTGAGTAGACATGCTTAGGATTGTGCTCCAAGTCACGGATCGAGTCAAACGTCAGCAACCCTGCAACTCAAGCTGACTGGCAAGTCATAGCAACTCAATTCACATACATTTTTGAGTCATTTTTTACTTGAGTCCTGAGTCATTTTGAGAAACGAATCAAGTGCTTGGAAAAAAAACCTTAAGCCTTCCTCCTCCCCCTACGTTTCTCTCGCCACATCTACTACTGCCAACAGTCTGAAGGACAGCTTCTGGATCTCCCATGAGGTATTTCAGGGCAAAACAGAAGCGACAGTGTAAAAAATTAAGGAAGAAAGCGTGTTCACACTAAAGAGAGTCAGAAATCAAGTCAAATTCAATCATGACTTTTCCGAGTCATTGGCCAGAGTCCTGAGTCACGTGATGGTCATGACTCAGGTTGTGTATGTGTCGTAAAATCTCACGTTTTCAGGACTTGAGTCAGCGTCACGATTCGAGTTCCAATCCCTGAGTAGAATCTGAATCAACAACATCTGCCCCCCCTAAAAAGTGTTCTATTATATGGGGTACTACAAACATCATCTGTGTGTAAGGCAGTCATCGGTGATATCTAAAGGTTATCCAGGGATGCTCCCTTGCATTGGAGAGGATTGGGCCCTGAACTCACTGTTCACTCCGGAACAATGGCTGTATAGAAGAACAAAGAACATTCTACAGAAAAGTTTTTGACTCCTCCAAATGACGGTTTTGTAATTAGTTCACCTCAGGCACCTGACCCACTTCTAGGGGGAAAACGATGACAGCAAAGCCCAACCTACTTTGTGTGTCTTCATCACTTCAGGGCAGGCTGAGTGTCACGTTTTGTAAAGTGTTATCAAAAAAGTATTGGGCAAAGGCCAGTATTATTAATAGTAAGGAGGGAAAACATTCCGTTCCCTATTCATGTCACGGGAACGGAGAAGGAGGTGTCCTTTCCGGCTATCTAGGCAGTGGCATCTTCCACTGAATCCATCTTCTCTGGCTTGCCGATATGCAGCAAAATGTTGAATTAAGTTCAACATGATAGGAAATTTGGAATTTATAGTCTGCAGCAGCACAAAGTTAAGAGCAGGAAATATGTGCCACACTTCCCGCTAGTGGTGTCACCAAATTTGGGGAGGACACCTAGTTTCAGAAGATAATTTGGCACACTCACATCTGCAGTGTAGCCAATAGAGGCCAGCACTTCGAGGGGTAGTAATGAACGTGAACATCACACACTTCTGGGTTGGAGGAGGACGATGGCAGCTTTGCGATGTTGCTTCCTTCGGCTTCCTCAAGACCAGTGTAGCTCAAACTGTGGAATGGGATCCACCTGGTGAGTTGCAACCTGATGCCACATGGGCTACAGAAGGCTGGGAGCAGCCATCTTCAAAGCTGCACATCTTACTCTTGCTATATCCCTGTTGTGTTAACACTTTGGATTTTCAAGCATGGGTGCCACGTCACAGTGACAGCACTTTCTACAAGATGATGTCACTTTCGGGCTATGACATCACTTCCAGTGGGGCCGGACATGGATGCCATTCTAAAACATTCTGCAGTCATGAACATTTCCAAATCCGAATAAAAAGGAACACTAGTGGGCCTCATTCGGACCTGTTCATTTATGACATGAAAAATCTGCCTCTGCATTTTCGCTTTGGAAACTGAACATGCACCAGTGGGCTGTCAGGATTCTATTTTTGTTTTACAAAATGCCATGGAAGTCTGAATTAAGCCTTATATTAATGCATTTAATCTCCTGTCCTCCCACAGTGTATTTTACTTAGCTCTTTTTTGGCGAGTGAATATGGGTACATAAACCTACAAGGACCACCATGTTCATAATCAAGCATTATTTGGGGTCTTGGAGGAAAATATGTTTTTCAGACTTCACACAAAACAATAACAGAGCACAATCTTTCTGACTAGTGCCTCCGACACTGCTAATGGTAGATTTATTGGGCTCCCTTTTCCACCTGCATTCTGAACAGCAGTGTATTCCCTTCAATTTGTGAGAATGTTCTTGCTTTTCCACACTTCTTTAGATGCTTCATTGTTAGCATAATTAATGTAATTGCATCTAATTATGCAATTACTGTAAATATGTGTAATTGGTAATTTTAATGTGTAATTATGTAATTCTGATGTTTACTGATGTCAAAAAAAAAATTCCTTACAAAGCTTTGGGAAGGTAAAAAAAATCTGAACATGTGTTGGGCACCGTTACAGAAGTTTAATATTTGGGGGGTTGTTGTTGATGCCACACTCCCCCTTCCTTTTACATGCCAAAGAGGAAATCAATTTGCATTATGTACTAATTGGCTACAAAAATGTGACTTCTTAAAACAAGTTAATTATTTCATTACAAAAGCTTGAATTTTTCTCTTACCTTTTCCTTATATTAGAGCACTAGTGGATGGCCAAAAAGCAAAGGATCTTCTCATTGACACATGGAATAAGAAAAGATGTTCTAATAAGAAGCTTTCTAGCCTAGAACAGATGATAAGAACATAAGAAGAGCCCCACTGAATCAGGCCAAAGGCCCATCTAGTCCAGCTTCCTGCATCTCACAGCGGCCCACCAGATGCCTCAGGGAACACACAAGACAACTAGATATGTGCATCTTGTTGCCACTCCCCTGCATCTGGAACTCCGAGGTAGCCTAACTCTAAAGTAAGGAGGTTGCACTAACCATCATGGCCCTGAAGCATCCCTGAGGCATCTGGTGGGCCGCTGTGAGATGCAAGAAGCTGGACTAGATGGGCCTTTGGCCTGATCCAGTGGGGCTCTTCTTATGAGCTGTGAATGACTGCACAAGTTGCAGGGAACTTCAGATCTTGCTGTTGATAATTTACATGAATAGTTCTACTTTAATGACATGTCTGTGTCACAATGATCCACTGTTGGGTATTGCGCTGGGCCCCTGCGCACTCACAACAAACCAGCTGAGACAGCATTCTTTTCGGGGTAGGTCTCTAAACCAAATCTGTCTTGTTTGAGCTCTCTTAGGGCTAAAATGCTCTTAACGCCACGTTCGTGGCAAAACGTGGCTGACGCAAGTGGCTTGCGTCGGACGAAGAGGGGATTGAATTGTGCCATTAATCACAGGCCTCCACAGTTCAAATCTAACCCAATGGGACACAAACTCATGGCTAATTAGAAGACTGGGTGAAGTCCCTAGCAGAATTTTGACTTGAAACAACGAAGGCAAAATCTGGACCAGAAAGACGCCTCAGGAGCTTCCAGATCTACTTATCACTCTTATATCAGCTAGGCCTGCAATTCTGGAGAATTAATACACTGCTAATTATCAAGCTAAACACACTAATGAGAACGCAGCTCCAAAAACGCACAGAATGATGTCCTAACTCGGCATAATTTAATTCAGTCAATTTAACGGGGACATGACAATCATTTGTGAAGTATCTGCCTCCTGGTTCTGGGCCCGAACGCCCAGACACCTTTGGCAAGAAAATAATGCAATTTACTGTTAGTTGTAGTTTTAAAAAGTAGCACAACCCACGGCTGTTGTTTTGGGGAAAAAAATACATTAAACACACTTCAATTTGGTACATCTCGACAGTTTTAGAAATGTCTGGTCAAACCACAACATCCAAACTCATCCTGGACCTGGTAAATTTCAGAATACTTTGTGAAGGAATGACATAATGGGTGGAGCTGGAAAGAGGGGTGGGGAGACAACCCATAAGACTAGTTGCATTTCTCAGGGGGGTAGGAAAAAGGACTGGCTTGCTAATATAAAAGAAACACCGGAGTGTGAAAGAAAAATAAATGCCTTTAATGCAGACTGTGTAAGCATCTGTAAACTCAAGTTGAGAGCGACTGAAAGCCTGCATCATTTCAAAAGATAACGATTTATATAAAGATGCAGCACTTGTCCCGTCTCTCTGTGACCTCCTTTGGACCTGTTTTTTCTGCCAGAGGTCAAAATGCCAAATCTGTCTGAGAACAATTAAGGCTGCAGTGTGGAGCTGAAATTTCATTGCCTGCAAAGTTATGACAAAGAAAGTTTTTTTTCCCCCTTTCTTCTTCTTCTTTAACCTCAGTATCAAGAAATAAAGGAAAAATTCTACACATATGACTCTACTTGAATTCTTGAGAGGTGTCAAACCGAGCCTTTCTACCTCCCTTCACAGTTGAAAGAGGAGGTCAGGAAGGAGTCACTGATTTAACAACTCTCCAAGGAAAGTGGAAAGGGACCTCCTTTCAGACACTGACGATGAGATAAACTTTAACTCAGTCAATTTGACAGCTGCCGATCACCATGCATACTCCTTCTCCGCTCCAGACAAGGACAGAAAGCAGGTGGAAGGACTATGCCGGGGGTGGCCAGACTTGCTTAACATGAAGAGCCACATGCAATCAACTTCAAAGGATGGAGACTCAAGGCTGCAGGCAGTCTTCCGAGCTGCCTGCAGCCTCTTCCTGGTCATGCCAAGCAGAGGCATAACTAGGGCAGAGCTTGAGAGGAACCCACCTCTGGGCTACACCAACAGGGGCGCAAAGCCGTCAGTACCCTTCGGGGTGAACTAGGATGTGACAGCCTTGTGCAGCTTATCATTCTCCCGGAGGAGGGGGTGCTCATTACTGTTGCTTTGCGCCCCCATTTCTTTTCCTGTGGAGGCTCCCTTTTGAAGGGGTGCCCCTTTAAAGGGGACCCCTTACAAGGGAAAGAATGGAGGGAACAAAGCCGCCAGCACCTCCTCTTCCATGGAGAGCCTGGAAGTGACATCACAATGTCATGTGACTTCCTGCTCAAGCCCGTTCCAAGCTCAAGCTAAGGGAGTGGCAAAGATCACAAAACGAAGGGGGCAAAATGCAGTAAAACAAAACAAGGCCAAAAAAAAAATCACACTTCCAAAACACTTCATCGTTTAGCCTGGCAGAAGACAATAGCCATCTCTTTCTTCACAGCCATGCGCTAATTAAATACAGCTGGAGACCGCATCAAAAAAAAAGAGAGAAAGAATTTCAATTAAGTAATTGGCAACCTGCTGACACTGTAATTAAGTTATGAAAATGCAACTCCCTTATTCCAGATATTAAAAATTAGCCCATAATGTCCATTGGGAAAGTTCCTTCTGAAAGTTTATCTCAAGGTACAAGAGAAGAAGATGGCTTTGGGTTCAACTTACTTTCTGCCCAGACAGACAACTGGATGACTTGTGACTGATGACATTAAATAAACGTTTAAAGAAAGGATGTCCTTTTAGCTCTAAGGCAAGCCAAAGCGTCCACATGCTAAGGAACCCCTGGAATAATGGTCCCCACCCAAATTTGTACTTTGCGGAGAAAAGGTTCCTTGCCAATGTCTCTTGCAAAGAGCTCTGGGGCCAGTGGTGTTCCAAGGTGGGAGCAAAGCACTGGGTTTTCCAAGTGCCTGAAACGGTGTGTCAGGTGGCCCCTCCCTCTCACCAATGGTGTTATCCTACCGGTACACTGGGCGGGACGTCCGGGTGATCGGCAGCCCGCCCATCGCATACCGCAGCGTTACGCCGTTTGCGTAACCAGTTACGCCGCTTGTGTATGTTACGCAAACGGCGTAACGCTGCGGTACGCAACGGGCGAGCTGCCAATCACCCGGACGTCCGCCCAGCATACCGGTAGGATAACACCACTGCCTCTTGCCTTCAGAAACGGAAATGGAAGCAAGTAGTTCAGAATGCCAGCTCCAGGGAGAAATTCAAATAAAGGGGCTCTCAGAAGCATTCCTACTTGGCCTCAATACAGCCGGTCCTCCAGGACTGCACTATTGTCCTTCCCACCATGTGCAACTTGCACTTTTGGGGTGGGCGAACAGAGGTAACCATGTATTGCACTGCAGCACGTTTCATATTTAAATAGATGCAGGAAAGAGGAGAAAAATCTCTGTTTTCAGCCAGCACTTTATGAGAGACTCGGAATAAATGCTCACTTAATGTTCTGACAGTTAAAACAAGTTTTAACAAGAGGAATTTGCACTTTCCTCATGTTTCACTGCCTAATGGAGCAATACCACTGCTTCAGCTGAGTGGACATTAATGGAAGCCATCTGGTGCGCTCTCATTCCCTTTCAAAAAGCCATTCCCGCCCCCCCCTCCATCTTCCTTCTCATTGCATCCCTTGGAACTGTGAGTTGCAAATAACGCCTTAATATATTTCCTCCAGTTTTGAGAAACGAGGCAGAAGTCACACTGACTCTAATTGGCACACAGGTCCCTTCTTAGCCATATGCACAGACGACTAGAAGGAGAGCGTAAAGGGTGCATGTATCTCATAATGCGGTCTGCTTCTTGAAATGTCTTGCTTTCAGGTGTCAAAGGCGCAAACAATGGCAATAATAATTCTAGAGGGGGATTACCTACTCCAGCAGTGATGAAAATGTAGGATGCGACACAAGATATCTGCAGATTTCAGGAAGGCAAAGGAGATTTGAAAAGGTCAATAAAATTTAAGAAAATGCCAGGCTGCCACCAGAAATGCAGGGTAAAGTGGTTGAATTCTGGACTAGTTTGATTCGTGGCTCAGGTGGGGAACCGTATTTCTCTTCCATGTGGCACACCTGCGCATCATGGGGAGATCCTTTCCTCCAGTGTGCTCATGTACTATATGCCAGTGGTTCGCAAACTTTTTGCACCGGGACCACTTTTTTGAATTGCGCTAAATGTTGGGACCCACTGGAAGCGATGTCAAAGCCAGAAGTGACAGACATAATCAAACAGGAATGCTGCCATTGCGACGTAATCAAACAATACTCCTGGAATGCAAACTGTCATTCTTGGACTGCAGCAATTACACAACATCCGTGAAACATCACAGACAGAAACGAATGTGCGCCACCCTCCCTGACCCCAAATGCGCTTTATGGTGTCCCTTGTGCTGGCCAAACTTTGCTGGCTTAACTGTGCCGGCCTAACTCTAGGTTAGGATTGCGCTCTAAATAAATAAACAAACCTGGATCTTTCAGGTCCAAGTCTAACTCCAGAACCACCATCGTGACTCTCAATGCAGGAACAAACTGCAAGCCAAAATTATATTATGCATGACCTTTCAGTTGAAGAGACTTCGGGCAACACCTTGAACATTCCAGGAAAAAAAAAAAGCACAGGATTAGGAAGATAATGAAAAGGCTGTTCAGGGAAATATACGAAAAAAGGTCCAATATAAACAGGATAGTTTATAGCACCACTTCTGATAAACAGAGCGTTTACACCCTTGGAGACAATACACCGATCTAGCTGTCACAAAATCTAGCTCTGTCTTTGGATCACAAAATTGGCACTTGGCTTATCAAACTTCTCTCAGTTGTGAATATTACAATGTTATTGACTCCAGGAAGACGCAAAGTGCACCCAAGTCACAAAAGAGTGGTTGCGTAATTGCCTCTAAACCCACATTCCTTGGCGATTGTCTCAATCATTGCTGCTCTTCTGCAGACTGACTAAGAAGTGTCCATCTCTAGAGCTCATCATGCAAAAAAATAAAGGGGGGGGCACTCCAGCGATTGGGTTACCCTGACCGCCAAATGCTCTCAAGCCCATCTTGTCAGAGTCAAGCAGCGCAAACCTTGGGAAATTAATAGAACTTCAGCAGCCAACGTCTGAGGTATGCAAGCGTCGAGTTTTCCATCACAATTAATGATCCTCTCATTTCTTTTCTAGCTCCTGGGATACAAAATATACTCAAGCGATTAAGAAGATTCCAAGCAGTGATGCTGAGTCAGCATGTGTTGTTAAAAGGTAATGATAGTAATTAGGAACAAAAAAAAAAAAAACTTACTTTGCTCCGTAGTGCTCATTTTTTATTTGGGGAAACCCCACCCACATCGCCAGATGCATCTTGCAAATTGTAATATTGAAGAACTAATAGCCTAATAATTTTCCAGATGGATGTTGTCTCATGGGCAACTATACTGAAAGAAACAGATCTTAAAGTGAAAGGAGTAGCAAAAGCAGCTAGGCGTCTTCCACTGGGCTGGCCAATATGAGATTTCACTGCGTTCCTCTCAACCTGAATCGACATAATCAATGGTTATTATAGCATCTGCTAGCTGGAAGAAGCCCTCCCATCTACCCTGGGGCGTGGCCGTCGGTGTTGCATCTGGTCGCCAATCCAAAAGTAACTGCCAATCAAATTATCACGTTACTTCTAGTGGTACTTCCATGATGGACCAGGTGGACCACGCTAAGTGGTGTGGCGAAGGAAAAACATTGAGAAACACTGGCCTAAAACCTTGTTAGGTTAATACTACTAACAGCATCATGATTGAGATGTCCAGGCAGGATTGGTGATTGTAAGTGCAATCCTAAATTGTGCTCAGACATGTCATGTAGCGGGTACACAGGGGTACGCAGGGGTACCTGTTCCTAGGATTAGGGCTGGCCCCGCCCATTCGCCTGTCCACTCGTCGACTCCATCGGCGCTCCGCTCCGCCCCTGTAACGTTTGAATTGCCTGCACGTTCTCAGAGCCAGCCAGGCAGGCAGGCAGTGGAGTGAGGGAGACCAACGGCAGCAGCAGCGTGAGCAGGCGCGGCGGTTCCTGGGGGGGGGGAATTGGTAGCCCGCGTGGCGGCCCTGGAGAAGGCCCAGGACTGCCGGGCCGCTGCGCAGCCTACCGAGGAGGCACGGCGGTTCCTGGGGGCGGTTCCTGGGTTCCGGCTATGACCTCACTTCTGGTGGGTGGGCCCTGACACAAGTGTCAATCAAAAGTGAATACCTGTTGCTAAATCATTTAGAAGCCATTACTGATTGCGCTGGATTGGCAAGGCCGGTGGGGTCACTAGGGAGCCTCCCCGGGGCAAGGGCATGCTTGTCCCCTTGCCCCAGGGGAGGCTCCAGTCTTGCTGTAGGGTTCCTCGGATCTGCTCCTGATATTTAGCAGGTGCAGAACCAAGGAAGCAGTGTGGCCTGAATTGGGGCCGCATGGCCTCCTGACGGGGCCTTGGATGTTGCCTAACAGCCAGTGCTACGTCAAGGGCAAGATTGTGCCCTGAATTAAAGATTCCAAGAACAAAGTTCAGAATCAACGAGGCTTCCCATTCAGTCCAACGGAATCTGCCCAGCAATGGACTTGCCATTGTTTCCATTTGCTTACACTGTCTTTACTCCAGCCAAGCTTTCAACGCCTCCGCAGGACACAATGCTTAACATCTCGTGACGTTGGTACACATATGCTAGCGATTGCTCGTGCACACCTGTTTACACCTTCCCTGCTGTTTAGACCTTTCGCAGCTACCATCTCAGATCTGTTTACATCTTTCTCCGCAGTACTTAAAGACCTGCTCAGAATTAAACAGGCTGCCTTCTCTTTTTGCGCCCGAGGCATTTTGGCCTTGGATCATCATTGGCTCTGCGAAAAATCAATAAGCAGAGATTATTTTGTTGAAAAAAAGGGGGAGGGTATTCACAGGATAAGGCTTTAAACACGAACTGCAGAAGCCTATGTACGTTGACTAGGAAGAAAGTCCCTTTGGGTTAAGTGGGATTTGTGAGCATGTACAGGACGCATAAAATGTATAGGATGCACAAAAATAACATGAGCACCCCTCCCAAGCTTTGGAACCTTTGAGTGCACAAGTTACCCCCTCCTCAAAGATTCCATGGGATCTACACTGCAACCAAAATGACATCCTCCTTTATTTCCTCTACCCCAGTCACAGCGGCAGAAAGCATTCAAGGTCCAAAAGGTATATGGTCATTATCCTCTAGGGTTAGGTTGCAGGAAATCCTCGCAGATAACAATGGGGTTAGATTCAAGGGGCACCTTCTCTGCCATCAGAAGAATCCAGCAGAGACCCTCAGGAAGCCAGCAGAGTGCAGCAGGAAGTGCCAAAAGATCTCTGAGTGCCGCCGAGCGCCTCTGTGCAGAGGCTGCAGAACAGCACCTGCAACCAGCATGGACCCATTAAACATGGCCAGTGGATGCTTCTGCTGGCCATTTTAAATGGGCCAGTGCTGGTTGCTGGTGCCGTTCTGAAGGTCCCCGCAGCCTTTGGAAGGCCTCTTCATAGGGGATAATGAGGACAGAGGCACAGATAACAAGGGAAGTAACCATTCTGCCCCGTAAAGGTAAAGGTAAAGGTTTCCTCACGACCGAATGGTCTAGTCATGACCGACTGTAGGGGGCGGTGCTCATCTCCATTTCAAAGCCTGTAGAGCTGGCGTTTTGTCTGAGGACAAGCTTCCGTGGTCATGTGGCCAGCATGACTATATGCCGTAGTACACGGAACACCGTTACCTTCCCACTAAAGTGGTCCCTATTTATCTACTTGCATTCAGGTGCTTTCAAACTGCTCAGTTGGCAGGAGCTGGGACAAGCAACAGGAGCTCACTCCGTCGTGCTCGAACTCCCAACCTTCCGGTTGGAAAGCCCAGCAGCAGTGGTTTAACCCGCTGCGCCACCACGTCCCTACCCCTTGCAGGTAAGCAAATTTGAAGACATATAAAGAGTTCACATATAAAGAGGCCTGGCCATATCTTTGTTGCATTTCAGCAATGACCACAGATAATCAAATGTTATAAATCTCTGGATTCAGAGAAGAGCAGAGAAGGAACAAAACGGTGGAAGTGAAGCTGTTCAGATGTCATCTTAATCATGCATGCTTTGAGCAGCTAGACAAGCCCAGAGTTTGCTGAGAAATAATATTGACGTCTCGTCTGACAACGCAGCCACCCTTAAGTACTGTATTCTCTTGGGGATCGTCCCGGCCACCTTAAGGAGGAACGCTTGCCGCGCTTTACAGGCTGACAGAAGGCGATGAAATTCCAACAAGTCAAAACAGTCAAGGACCTACTGAAAGGTCCGCATATATTTCACACAGTGTTTGTTTATTTCTTCCCTGCTGTTGCGCTAGTAACGCATAACTATAAAATAAGAGCTGCGCTGTGGAGAAGATAAAATAAGCCACAAGAAGTCGGGCGTTTTGCCAGCATTTGGATTTAACCCTTCGGTTGCTGTTCTGTTCTCAGAGACGGTTGATGGGATTCATTCCCAGTTGCGACAAGATGGGGAAGTTACATTTCCAGAGGCTACTCAGTAACATCCATTCTGCTGGGTCAATTCGTTGATGCGTCTAGCTCAGAATTGTCGACCTTGATCAACAGTAGCTTCTGGCAGGTATCTTTCCCAGTCCTAACTAGGGACTCCAGGGTTTGAACCCAGGGCCTTCTGCAAGCAAAGCATGTGCTAAACTGGTAAACTGTTTATCAGTGGTAAACTCCGCAATACAGGCCTTCCTGTATCTATCCTTGCATCTATCATGCTGCTGTAGCACAATATTTTGGGTGGGTGGGTCGGGGAGACTTTCCCTGCTTTCCCTGCTACTGGAGTAATAACAGAGGTACGTTCAAGAAGAAGGGGCTTGGGAATCAGGTAGACGAGCAAGGGATGACAGTTGTATGCTTACTGGGGTACTTAGGGATGAATCTGACTCCATCATGATCCTAAGTAGTATCTTATAGGCATGGTTGTAGCCACAATAGGCTTGGAATCATCCAAAAAGCTTTGTAGCACACGTCTGTCTGTCTGTCTGTCTGTCTGTCTGTCTGTGTGTCTGTCTCTCTGTCTCTGTCTCTGTCTCTGTCTCTCTCTCTGTGGGGCACAATCCTAATCTGGAATTAGGCCAGCACAAGTCCCTTGTGCCGGCCCAGGAGTGTCACAAACGTGCCATGCGGCAGCCTCTCGGACTCCAAGAGTGGTGCAAAAGTTCTTCATAGCACGTTTATGACATTCTTAATATCAAGTTAGGATTGCACCTTGGGTGTGTTTTCCTCTGAAATTAAATGCATACACGTCTTTGTAGCTTTTTGTTTTTCTGGTTATTTCTGAGTATGTCGTGAATAATAGTAACGACAAGGTTTTGAAAAGCGGGACGCCTGTTTGTGGAGCACTGCAAACTCAGCACGTTGCACAAGCAACGCGCATCGTTTTCTTTTGCTTTTCCAAATTCTCGATCCTAATTCACCACCACCTAAGAGGAACAGAAGTGCTCTTTATAATGTTGTAGAACCACATAAATACAGTGTGAAATCTTACTGTGTAGATAACTCAGCAATCAATGGAAACCCAGCAGCTAATCAATGGGCAGTTTCGTCAGTGATTATTGCATGTATGGTCAAGCCTTACACAGACCTTTGATTTACAGTCCTCTGGTCAATATGCGCACCTGGACGGCGTTCAAAAAAATCCTGTCTGGAGCATTTGGGATGGACCAGATGAGAGGGAGAAGATATACTTCACAATGTTTTCTTACATACCTCTACAGAAATCTGATATTAGCTTCAAACATTCACTGAGTGATGCAATGTTTGACATTCATAAAGGAAATAAGACTGAGAGCGCAATACTAACCCGGCACAGTTAGGCCAGCAAAGTTTGGCCACAACAAGGGCCACCATAAAGCACATTTGGACCACTCTTGGAGTCAGGGAGGATGGTGCATGTCTGTGTGCTGGCCTCTGACTCCAAGAGTGATTCAAACATACTTCACTGTGTCCTTCGTGCTGGCCAAACTTCGCTGGCTTAACTGTGCCAGCCTAACTCCAGCCTAACTCTATTGCTAGTGATATCCCAGGTAGACTAACTCATTTTTCCTCTAGGGGAACTAGTGTTTTAGATTATGCACTTACCACCTCAGACCTTCTGTCCCTTTTCTCAGACTTTACTATCGACCCTCGATCTGATAGTGACCATCTGCCTATTCTTCTTGTTCTAACTCTTCCTTCTTGTAATACATTGTCTACTTATTCCCGCCCACAATTTGCACCTCGCCTTAAATGGTCTCCCAAGATTGAGGAAGCTTTCAACATTTGGTCTAGAAAGAGTGAATCTATAAATCTAAATCGGAAGTTGACTGAGGCCATCTTGCCCTCTACTGCTATTGTTATCTATGAGTCTCTCTCCAAATCGCTAGTCCAGTCTCTTAGAGCGTCTCTTTCCACAAATTCTTATAAACAAGCTCCTTCCTGGTTTGATACAGAATGCTGGATCGCCAAGAAGTGTGTTAGACAGTTCTTTTTCTTAGTTCGCCATGACCCCTCTCCGGCCCTTCTAAAATTATATTTCCAGATCAGGAAGTCATGTCAAACCCTTTTAGAAGAAAAGAAGCATTTATTTGCTCAACGCAACTGGCAATTACTTTATGAAGCGATTCATTCCAATAATTATAAACTTTTTTGGTCACTTGTTTCTCGCACAAATTCCCCCCCAGTTTGTAATGTCCCCTCTACCATCTCTGCTTCTACCTGGGTTACTCATTTTTCCAGAATTTTTTCAGCACCAGTCATATACAAAGTTTCTACTCCGTGTCTAACTGACTCTCCGGAATGGCCACCAGTCACTCCTGATGAAGTCATAGAGCTTATTAGTACTTTGAAACCTGGGAAAGCTTCTGGTCCTGACGAAATTTTAGCTGAAATTCTTACTAGTAACCCTTCTTGGTGGTCGAACCCCTTATCTAACCTATTTACTCTAATTAATCAATCAGGTTTGTTCCCCGACTCTTGGCTTTCTTCAACAATTGTACCCATCTTTAAAAAGGGTGACCCTGCTCTTCCAGACAACTATAGGCCAATAAGCCTACTCTCAATTATCGGGAAGCTCTACTCTAAATATCTACTTAATAGACTTACATCTTGGGCCCTCTCAAAAGGCTTGCCAGGTAGGGAACAAATAGGTTTCCGCCCGGGTGCCTCCACAGTTGACCATGCCTTCACGTTGTCTTTTTTGGCCGAAAAATACTCTGCCTACTATGGAATCAAATTGTATACGGCCTTTATAGATCTCAGAGGAGCGTTTGATTCAATCAATAGGGATATCCTGTGGAAGAAATTGACCAATTGGGGGATTGATCCTCGCCTTCTTTTTTTAATTCAGTGTCTCCATTCTTCTAATTCTTGTCGAATTCGCCTTGATGGCATAGGCTCCATGACTGATGAAATTCCTATCAACAAAGGAGTCCGTCAAGGCTGTATACTTGCTCCTTTCCTTTTCAATCTATACCTTGCTGACTTGCCCTCCTTTCTTTCTAGTTTAGAAAACTCCCCTCCTTCGCTTAATGGTGTTCCCGTACCTATCCTTCTCTATGCTGATGATGCAGTCCTGCTGTCAGTCACAAAATCTGGCCTTCGTCATCTGCTATCTTCTTTTCAAGAATACTGTCTTTCTAATGAATTATTAATCAATTCTGAGAAAACCAAAATTTTGGTCTTCTCGAAATCTTGGGCCCCGATGGTCTGGAAGATAGGTAAATTATCATTCCAGCAAGTTCAGACTTTTAAATATTTGGGGATTACTTTTCATTTCCGACACAGCTGGCTTCCTCATCGCAAAAATGCCATTTCTTCAGCCTTGTTACGCTTAAACGCGATCGCTCGATTTCATTATACCAGAGGCAACCAGTATATTCCTGCTGCTCTTCATATTTTTCAAATTAAAATTCTCCCCCAACTTCTATATGGAGCCCCAATCTGGATCGAGGCTGCAAATCAAGATCTAGATAAAATAGCTGCCTCTTTCCTCAGAAGGATTCTTGGGGTCCCTAAGATAATCAGATTGTCTACCCTAATACTTGAGCTAGGTATCCACCTTCCTTCAACTACTGCTTGGTCCTTTACTTTTAAGTTTTGGCTTCGATTGCATCTTAATATTCATCCTGATTCTATACTCAATGATTTACTAAAAGACCCTTTTCTATCCAAGTGGTTCAAACTTCTTGACGCCAAACTCTTATCTTTAGACCTTTCCCCTGAATCTCTCTCAGACATTAATCTTCATAGAGCGCATCAAATTATCAAATCTAAACTTTGGGAACAGGAACTTAATCGATTACTTCCCAATTTAAACCCCACCTGTTCCCCTCATTTTTTTGGTCTCTCCCCCTCTCTTGGTGGCCCTTCTAATTATTTCAGTAAATTAATTAATCCTAGCAAAAGGAGAGCATTTATGCTAGCGAGACTAAACATTTTTCCATCAGCTGTTCATTTTGGCAGATTCTTAAATATTCCGCATAATAACAGACTTTGCCTCTTTTGCTCTTCAGAACCAGATACCCTAAGCCACATACTACTTCGTTGCCCGGCTCATCAACACTTACGGAATAATTTCCTTGAACCCTACTTGTCTTCTCTTTCTGCCTCCTTTGTTGACCCTTTGCCTATTCTTTTAAGCGATAACTCGGCCATCATTTCCAACTCGGTAGCGGATTTTTTACTAGCGGTATCTAAGTCAAAACCCCTCCCCTAACCCTGTTTTCCCAATATATTTTTTTTAAAATCTGTATCTCTATGACTACTTCAACCTTGTTTAATGATGCTAAGGCATCAATTACTATTGTTGTGAATTCTTCCTTCTTTTGTTTACCATGCCAATAAAAGGTTTTATAAATTGAATTGAATTGAATTGATTGTGCCCTTAGAGAAAAACATGCTTAGTTCAGAGAGCTAAAAAGATATCAAAGAGCTAAGGTGGTGCAATAGAAATGTGCAAACTCATCAATTGGGAATTGGAGAAAGCACTGCGGGGGCATATCTAGTTGGAAACAGAAGTCCCAGTTTCAATCCCTGGCATCTCTAGGTTGATCAGGGCTAGGTCAATTTCTGAAACTCAAGAGTTTGATGGGCCCTGGTGTCTCAGAGGAGGAGAAAAGGAAACCAACCTGCCCCCTGGCTGGAGTATGCACTGTGCAGCTGACTCCTGGGGAGGCAGAAGTGGGAAAGCCAAGCAGAAAAGGACTGTTTGCCTTGAAGGAAGAGTTGCAGCTGGGAAATGTATCTTCATGCGCTTTCTCAGAGATCAGTAGCCCCAGTGGTGTCATCTAAATGATTTAAGAACAGGTACTCACTTTTGATTGGCACGTGTCAGGACCCACCCACCAGAAGTGACGTCATAAGCCGGAAGTGAGGTCGTGGCAGGAAGTGACATGAAAAAAGCCCTTTTTGAGGCCTCAGACAATTTTAAACAGTTGCAACAGTATTCCACAGCACCCCCAGAACATGTTAAGGAGGCCTGGCATCATGTTAAAGTGACCCAACAGTTCCAAAACCCCAGAGCAGCTCATTTTTCAGTGGCAAGGCAAGGCAAGCCTCCGCTCGCTGCCTGCCTGCTCTGAGAACGTGCAGGCAACTCAAACGTGCAGGAAATTCAAACGTTGCAGTGGGCGGAGTCAATGAGTGGGCGGGGCCAGCCATAATCCTACAAACCAGTACTCGCATACCCCCGCGTACCCCCTGCATGACATCACTGAGTAGCCCCCAGCCTCAGCCCTTTCCGTTGGGATTGTGGAGAGCACTGATGAGCTCTGCACCCCACAGACGAAGAAAACGTCATCATTCCTTCCAAAGGGAATTTGCAAAGGAAGCCAAATGATTTCCTATTTTTTTAAAGAGCTTTTTTGAACTGTCCCTAAAGTTGGCCCCAAACGTTCACCCAAAGTGAACATCAGCCTGAATTTTCAGGGGTACTCCCATGGTGAAATGCCAGTGTTTCAAAGCGAAGCAAATGACTTTGCTACAAGTTGAATGGAAATGCCTTGGGGGGTCCGATGCACCTCTCTCTGGAAATGGCAGGATTCTTGATTCTCTATCTGTGCAGTTAACGGACTGTGGCTGTCCCACCGCAAGGTGTGAGAGAATCAGGAACCTAAATGAATTAATGACAGAACTAATGGATACAAAGAACTGCCAACTGTTCCCTTCAACGTCTGGGCATATGGAGTGTCGTAACAGAGGGACGGACATCTTGTTCAGCAGTAAAGCCGTGCTGGAAATCTATCATAAGCCAGAGTAACGCTGCTAATTGCCTACTGAGTTACCCATAATTAACACCAATTGCGCAGCATTTTTTTTTTTTTTGGAAACCTGGCAGATGCCAAACCACATTGTATGTACTTTTTTCACAAGATTTGCCGACAGAAAACTGGTACCTTTGAAAGTGAGAAGCATCACGTCAGGCCCTAAACATTTTTGATGGTGTCGATTTTGAAAACCCAGATTTTTTTCTTCTCTTGAAAGTTTTTATTTATTTATTTATTTATTTACTTACTTATTTATTTATTTATATCTCCCTGGCATCTCTAGGTTGATCAGGGCTATGTATGTATGTATGTGTGTGTGCGCATATATATATATATATATATATAGGTATGGGGAATGGAAAGGGTAGTACATAGGAAAAGGGTACAAAGGTTCACACAAAGGTCCACACTGATTATAGCTTAGTCATTTTACCTAACACAGATTTTTGGAAGAGAAAAAAAAAATCCATCGCCTTCCAACTGATTTCTGTTCGCAATGCTTTCACAGTTCTTCCCGCTGTGTTTTCAAATGCATCTTGGCAAACAAAAGGAGACCATATTGTATTTATCTAGGCTCTTTTTTCTCCCACAGGATCTTCCTGCGAGTGATGTCATGTCACAGAAAGTTATACTGTATATCTCAACTTAGAAATATGCATTTCAAAAGCTGCAGTCCGATAAACCAGTAGTTCTCAAACTTTTTAGACCAGAACCCATTTTTCAGAATGGCACTTGTGTTGGGACCCATCAGAAGTGATGTCATAACCGGAAGTGCCATTATCAAGCAGAAAGTGTGTCAGTGTGGCATAATCAAATGCCACTCCTGGTATGCAAACTGGCATTCTTGGACTGAAGTAAATGGACAACCATGAAACATCTTTGACTGAAAGCAAATTAGTACAAAATATTATGTAAAAGCACTGAACTAAAAACAGACGTGCGCCATCCTCCCTGACTCCGAGAGTGGGCCAAACATGCTTTACAGTGTCCCTTGTGCCAGCCAAACTTTGCTGGCCTAACTGTGCTGGCCTAACTCCAGGTTAGGATTGCACCCTGAATTGTCTAGGGCAACGAATAAAGTGGTTTCCATTTTTATGTTTTGGTGGGGAGGGAATGACTCAGTTCATTTCCAAGTCAGCCCAAGCTCATCCATCTCCCAAGAACAGAGCCTATTTTTAGATATTTACCAAAAAAAAAAAGGAAAAAAAAAGATAAGACGTGTTACATAATAAGACTGCCATACAAACTTCTAAAAGAGCCTTTTCTAGGCTTCTTAGTCACATATTTTGATTTGCTGAGAAACCCTAGCATTGACACTAGTACAATGTAATCAGATGATTAATCCGAAGCCTAAAATAAGTTCATGTGACACGTATAATTCAATACTATTTTCCCCACTGAGAACGTGCCACTAGACTAGAAATTAAGGAAGGAACGTAAATGGCATGCCACCTCTCCTATGTTCTTTGTTCTGAAGAACATCACATTCTATCTGAGTCCCACACGATCCTTTGCAGTTTGGCTGAATACGCAACCTTTTAAGTACTGGGTCCGCACTGTACAAGGGAGCCTACAGAGACCACAAGAAGTCTGGTTTGCATAAAAACTTCTGCACACAATGTAATTCAGGCAAGGGACAGTTTTGCATGTATGTGAAACGATGCAAATACGGAACTGGCAGGTCCGGAAAAGTTTCTGTTCCCTGGGATCATCAGATCGCCATGGGTTTCTGGTACATGGTACCTGCGGGTAAGACCATAACCGTGCCCTTGCTCCTAGGAGGCTCCTGTGCTCTCCCATGCTGTGCTGGATACAGTGCTGACCCACTGGCCTGATTGCTCCAGGGCAGCAGAGGATTGAGCTGTGAATGATCTTCTTTTGGAGGCAGATACAACAGGCATCTAATGGGACATGGTGGCGCAGTGGGTTAATCTGCTGCTGCTGGGCTTGCTGATCGGATGGTTGGGAGTTCAAGACTGCACGACGGAGTGAGCTCCCGTTGCTTGTCCCAGCTCCTGCCAACCAAGCAGTTCGAAAGCACCTAAGTGCAAGTAGATAAACAGGGACCACTTCGGTGGGAAGGGAACGGTGTCATGCCGGCCACATGACCACGGAAGCTTGTCCTCGGACAAAACGCCGGCTCTACAGGCTTTGAAACGGAGATGAGCACCGCCCCCTACAGTCGGTCACGACTAGACCATTTGGTCGTGGGGAAACCTTTACCTCTACAGCAGGCATCAAACATTCTCCCAAAGAAGAGTTTGCACAGCTCAAGACACACTGGGAGTTTGGTTATTCCAACAAACAATCCGCATTGTGCCCACCTCCTCTAGTCATCTTTGCATCAGTATTTGGGACGCACCCCTCTCCCTTGCGGCTCTAAATAGGCTTCAAAGCAAGTGTCCCCATTTAAAAAGAAGTCGGGACACCTCCTTCTCCTTTGCTCATTGGATTTCAATACACTGTCATTGAGCGCAAACCTAACCTGGAGTTAGGTGGGCACAGTTAGGCCGGCAAATTTTGGCTGGCACCAGGGCCACCACAAAGCGCGTTTGGACCACTCTTAGAGTCAGGGAGGATGGCATACGTCTGTGTGCTGCCCTCTCTGACTCCGAGAGTGGTCCAAGCATACTTTACAGTGTCCCTTGTGTTGGCCAAACTTTGCTGGCTTACCTGTGCCCGCCTACCTCCAGGTTAGGATTGCGTCCATCATTGCAGCTCCATCCCCCTCCCCTGGTATTCTCAGAAATGCAGGGACATGGCTGTGCCCAGTGGGCATCACGCCGGCTAACAGAGAGCTGTCTTGGGAGGAGATGCTGCTTACCAACAGGTCCTTTTGAACGGTATTCCCTAGGAAACTGGAAGGCAGCCGCATCCGAGCGCTTCCCGCAGCACTGCGCTTTCCCCACAGTTGGCATGCATTCCTTGATAAGTCATTAGATGAGATGACATGTATATCTTGGCACAGCCAGAGCCCAGGGAGAAGCTGACAGATGTTAGGAGCACAAATCCGTTATGACGCAGGAGGCACAGCCTCCAGAGGCGTCTCCTAGCCTTCCGCGAAAGGTTACTGAACCGCAGATAACGCGAAGATGCAGATACAACTGCGGAGGGGCGAATACAAGGTGCTTTCCTTCTCCACTTAGAGAACCCTAATGCATGAATTATCCTCCATCTGCATGACGGCCAAATGCAAACCGAAATTGATTTTCTGTGTTCCGGGTTCGGCGCCACTAACTTAACACGCTCCCTGACTTGAGGGACCCTGTCAGGGATCTGTACAAAATTCATGACACAAGATACTTCTCTTAATGAGAAACTGGGACAACAGTGTGGCGGGAGGGAGGGAGGGAGGGAGGGTGGAGAGTGGCAGTGCACAAAAACTTCTGTAGCATCTAATCCAGACCAATCAAGCACCCTCAGCATTTGGAGGAAAAGTTCAGGAAAGTTTTGTCAGATAAGATCTTTTCTCCGAGCGCCAGAAATGTGTCAAAGGCCGTTGAGCTGCTGTGGAGGCCTCTGTTAAACCTCTCCAGATGCACAAATAAGATGAAAGCCGTCGTCTCGCCACTAACAAGGTTAGCTGGGTGGTTTTCCGCCTGTGGCCTCAACCATCCGGGAATCCCCTGTTGTCTAAATCGAGGCAAGGAGCAAGACCCTCCTGCACCCACCATATCTTGCATTTGCTGCGCGTCCCCTAATGTCGTTCTCAAGATGCTGAAGGATGCTTCGAAAGCCCCTGATGACAGAATAGATGGAGACCGCAGCACCAGGGCAATAAGTCTATCATTCCTGCTCATGGTACCAACTTAATAGCACATCTTTCTCAGTCCCATTACTCCATCATGTTCACATGTAATGACCTCTGTGATCATTCCATTCAGTCATATTATCTAGGAGGAAAACTTCGCTTTGTGTGTATTGTCTTCCAAGACTGAAGTGGTCATACCATTGTGAGGATAGCTTAGACCTTCACATTATTATTATTATTATTATTATTATTATTATTATTAGTATTAGTATTAGTATTAGTATTAGTATTAGTATTATTATACATAGCATTCTCAATTTGCCCCGTTATAAAGACTCAGGGGAGTTCACCCATGAAATCCCTGCCTTTCTCACACACAATTTCAACTCTGCACGATGAAGAAAAAATAATAATTTCCACAGCCAGCTAGACAGGAGTTCTGGAGGAACAGCTCAAGGAAGAGGCCTGAATCTCCTCTCCCACATTAACCGCATTACATTGTGAATACCTTTTTGAATTTATCCACACCTCAATTCAGCGTGAACGTCAAACCCTTTGAAAACTCACCACTTCCCTGCTTGAAGGCAGCAGCAGCCCTCCAGACAACTGATATGTAAAAGTAATGACTATTTTTTCTTTCCATACTGGAAGTTAAATAAATTTTCAAATGGGGACTATTCACCTCAGCTTTTTTTTTATTCCATTTTTTTTGTTCCCAATCATAAATGGGCCACAATTTTCATCCTTTGGAGTAAAGGGGCACTTCCTCCCCCCGCCCCAATTTTTAAAGATGTGTGTGTGTTTTTAAATAGAGATTTATTCAAGAAGGGCTGCAACAGCTTGGAAGATGGAGGCTAATAAACAGCAGCACAGCATGAGCCTGATTTTATGCACAGAAACTTGGCAGCCGCCGAGCTTTTGCTGTGGAATATGGATATGTAAATGCACCTCTCTTGCGAGGAGACTCCTTAGCTTAGCTAGAGTCAAAATTTCTGCCTGGTACTTAGCTAGGCATCCTTGCAGAATTGGCTTTCTGGAATCGAATCACCATCACTGCTGCTAATAATTTGACCATCATAAATGATGTGGAAATGTCGGGCTAATTACCATCCCTTTCACAAAGAGGGAGGGGAGAACTGAAAGTGTGGGCGAGAGCACTAAACTTTGAACGAGCTTGTTTAGAATCCTTGCACCATATTGCAAATTAATGGGGAAAGGACATGGTGGTTCTTTTTAACATAATGGCATCATCATTGTGTGCAATATTCCAGACGGACACACACACACACACACACACACACACACACACACACACACACAGAATGGCTGTTAAATGTACCATGTTTTCTTTTTGAGGAACACATGCTAATTTATGTAAAGATTTAGATGCAACTTTTCTACCCCCATTAAAGGCACTCAAAGCAGTTAACAAAGATACCAAAATCACATTTAAATTGCCACCCTAACATGACAAAAAATAAAAATAAAAATCACATCTCCATCAATAATTCCTCCAGGTGCAAGGAAGTGGCAACAAGCCACAGGTGTCTTGTTTGTCTCGTGTGCTCCCTGAGGCATCTGGTGGGCTACTGTGAAAGATACAGGAAGCTGGACCAGATGGGCCTTTGGCCTGATCCATTGAGGCTCTTCTTCTGTTCTTAAGGCCCAGATTGGGTTGCAAGTTATTATAGCTCCCTCCTGACAGACAGGATAGCAAATTCTGTTTTGTTTACCTTATATTTACCTCAGAATTTTACCTCAGAATGCCAGAAACAAGGAAGTGGCAACAGGATGCAGGCATCTTGTGGTCTTGTGTGCTCCCTGAGGCTTCTGGTGAGCCACTGTGAGAGACAGGAAGCTGGACTAGATGGGCCTATGGCCTGGTTCAGCAGGGCTCTTATGTTCTCTGCCCCACATCACTATACCAGGCTACATTTCCTATGGAAGATTATCTTTTTGCTGGTCCTTCAAAATGACCCAAGGAATTAATCTAGGTATGAGTAGACCTTACTAGGGAGACAGTAACAACTACAGAGAAAATGCATATGAGGCAGGAGGTGTGGTCAATTTGATTGAGCCAGTGCCCTGCCTGAAGAAGCCACACACACACACACACACACACACACACACACACACACACACACACCTTCTTCTTCCTGGCTCAGCCAGATGCTGCCAACTTTGATCTCATGAAATCCAAGACGGTAGTGCAAAAATCTCATGAAATTTCACAACATAAAAAAATGGTGGTGCTCAGAAAAACAGCTAGGAGGAGCCACTAGTGACATCCCAAAGTGCCCGTGCAAATGCACCACAATGCCCTAAGGCATGTTGCGAACCCCTGCTTCACAGGCTGGTGAACACTGGTATCGATCACATTTACCAAGATATATTGGTTTGGTTCAGACAATAAGACCCACATGTTATTGGGTGACACATAATAAAGGTGGCTCTGTTTTTCCTTTGTTCTCCCCCCCCCCAAGCAAAATGTTTGGGTGAATGAAGATACTACTCAGCAGGTGTTAGGTTGGGATAGATTTGGACCTGACAGAGTGATACCTTATATGTCAGTGTGATACTACTGTAAGAACATAAGAAGAGCCCTGCTGGATCAGGCCAAAGGCCCATCTAGTCCAGCTTCCTGTATCTCACAGCGGCCCACCAGGTGCCCCAGGGAGGCATGAGACAACAAGATGCTTCCATCCTGTTGCCACTCCCTCGCACCCAGTACTCTGAAGTAGCCCACCACCTTTGTAAGGAGGTTGCACAATCCATCATTGCCTATAGCCCACGATGCACTGTAGAAACAAAGCAAAGATTTTTAGAAGGATAGATTTCTCTGGGGATTTGTGCAGACCTAATTCAGAACAACCATAATCTGGATAAAATGACCCCTCGGAAACGTATGTACATAGACAGGCCGTCCAACTAGCCAGTCAGCCAAATATAAAGCAAATGAAAAGTCTGTCACCTCTCTGAACCTTTAATGAAAACCGAGAGGCAAAACAAACGTTTTTAATTAGTGCAATGGGAAGACACATTTTCATGTTATCTGAAGTAGCAGATTTAAGTTGCTGATCTCTGAATGCCTGTTGCTCATTTGATAGGATACAACTTTTCGATGAGAATATTTGTACTTTGGCTAGGACTTGCCTTCTCCCAGAACTGCTAATTACTCTAGCAGATTGCTCTCATGGAATAAGTCACGCCTAATTGGTAGCAAGTTGTTGTAGGGGTTCACGACGAAGAAAGAAAAAATGCTACAGAGTATTATTTAATTATATCCCATCTCTTCTTTTTATTTGAACTTGGTGAACATTATTGCTATGTGTGATTATAAACAAATATGATGACAACCAAGGAAAGATGAAGGTAGAAGGCTTTGCACTGTGCAGTTTCTTGGAAAAGAGGAATGGTGATATTTGGCAGAGTATCATGTATAATGTAGGTTGGTTTGAAGACCCTAATATTTCCGTCATATCCCAAAACAGTGCTGATGTCCCAGTGGGTTCTAGGAAATAAAGTGGCACCTGGCGTGAAACAGCTGGACCAGGCAGAGTGACGTATTCACTGTTGTGAATATTCATACAAGTAAAGGCTTTTCAAGTTAAGCAAGCTAAGGACCCAATCCTATCCCATTTACCAGCACCGATGCAGCAACGAAGTAAGGGAACAAATGAGGAGGCCTCCATAACTTCCCCAGCACCACAGAATTCAGTACATACCCCATTGGGATGGCTGGAAAATTGGATAGGATTTGGCCCTAAGAGGTCTTCTTCCATTACCCTGATAACCCTCCTCCCAGTGCCCCAAAAGAAAACCACTGGCAAAATCATTCTAATTGGAAAGGAGGAGATGTTAAGAACATAAGAAGAGCCCTGCTGGATCAGGCCAACGGCCCATCTAGTCCAGCTTCCTGTATCTCACAGCGGCCCCAGCAGGTGCCCCAGGAAGCGCACAAGACAACAAGATGCCTGCATCCTGTGGCCACTCCTTTGCACCCAGTACTCTGAAGTAGCCTACTACTAATGTAAGGAGGTTACAACCCATCATTGTCTATAGCCCACAATGGACTTTTCTTCCAGAAATCTGTCCAATCCCCTCTTAAAGGCATCTAGACCAGATGCCATCACCACCTCCTGTGGCAAAGAGTTCCACAGATTAACTACCCACTGGGTAAAAAGTACTTCCTTTTATCTGTTTTAACTCTCCCAACCCTCAGTTTTAGCAGATGCCCCCTGGTTCTGGTGTTTTGAGAGAGGGAAAAGAGCATCCCTCTATCGATTCTATCCCTTCTGTGCATTATTTTGTATGTCTCAATCATGTCCCCCCTCAGGCGCCTTTTTTCTAGGCTGAAGAGCCCCAGACGCTGCAGTCTTTCCTCATAAGGGAGGTGCCCCAGCCCTGTAATCATTTCCGTCGCTCTCTTCTGCACCTTTTCCAGCTCCACTATGTCCTTTTTGAGGTATGATGGTGATGGACCATCCGTGCCTAGGTTGAGCAACAGTCATGGTAAAAGGTTTGCTGATATGAGGGGATTCTGCATTCTGTACCCAGATATCCATGATCGGGTTGCAGATCACAATGAAACAAAGTTCTTTTTTTTTTCCTTGCACAATGTTAATGTTCACAGTTCCTGCTTTGTCCCTTCCCACTTCTAACAAATGCTGAGTTTGTACTAAATTCAACGTTTCTTTGTAGGAACAAGGTGATAAAAAAGAGGAAGAAGGGAATAGCTTGTCTGCATGAGAGCTCAACCTGAACCCACCCCGTTCCCTTTTCCTCCCCTGGAACATCTGTCTAGCATAATTATAATTAAGCATGTTTTGAATATTAATTGTTCTAATGTCATTGATATAGAGGCCCAGGATACAAGGAGTCGTTACTCTTCTAAACTACTGTTTTATTTATGGGCTCAGCCAGATGTTCCGATCATTTGACTTAGATTTTTCCACCAGGAAAACAGTTGCAGAGATTGTGAATCTCTCCCCCCCCCCCACCAACTGTCAAGGAAATAATGTTGTCCCCATACAGTGGAAGAAATCTCCAAGAATCCCTTTACGCACACACACAAGAGCACACACACAAGTCTGCAACATTTGTATTTTTCCTGGCTTAGAAGGGATTTTGGCGAGAATAATACAATGATAGCAATTATCAGCAACTGCATGCATTTAGCGGGGGTTGGATATAAAGGGAAAAATATTAGATAATTACACTGTTTCTTATATGCATATTACTTTCTCGTCAGATTATTCTCATTGTAAACAGAATGTGCTTTACTTTATCAGCTCAGAATGAAATTGCATATCTTCACTAGTTTCAGTCACCCGCTATGAGATGTGCTTTCTTAAATAGCCGTGTTCACCCAACTCCATAAGAACATATAAGAACATAAGAAGAGCCCTGCTGGATCAGGCCAAAGGCCCATCTAGTCCAGCTTCCTGTATCTCACAGCGGCCCACCAGGTGCCCCAGGAAGGCATGAGACTACAAGATGCTTGCATCCTGTTGCCACTCCCTTGCACCCGGTACCAGTAGCCCACCACCTTTGTAAGGAGGTTGCACAATCCATCATCGCCTATAGCCCACGATGGACCTTTCCTCCAGAAATCTGTCCAATCCCCTCTTGAAGGCATCAAGACCAGATGCCATCACCACCTCCTGTGGCAAGGAGTTCCACAGATTAACTACCCGCTGGGTAAAAAAGTACTTCCTTTTATCTGTTTTAACTCTCCCCACCCTCAGTTTTAGCGGATGCCCTCTGGTTCTGGTGTTTTGAGAGAGGGAAAAGAACATCCCTCTATCGACTCTATCCCTTCCGTGCATTATTTTGTATGTCTCAATCATGTCCCCCCTCAGGCACCTTTATTCTAGGCTGAAGAGCCCCAGACGCTGCAGTCTTTCTTCATAAGGAAGATGCCCCAGCCTAATTTTGTATGTCTCCACTTTGAAATCTCCTTCTCCCTCTCCCCCCTCTGCACACAATATCTCACAATGCACAAATCTGTTGCTGGTAGCAACGCACATCACAACAGCAGCAATCAACGGCTGATTTTGTTATTCAATCACTGCGGAAATGAAACACGTAATCGCCAAGCCCCTTAGTGCAGGATGTGTTAATTTGGGTGAAGAACTACAAAATTCTATTGGTACCTAGGTAGGTTTAATAACAACTATAGCACAGAGAGTTTTTGGTGGGTTGTGAAACGGACAAGCTGATAGCTGACAAGGAAAATGTATGGCGCCCTATGGAAAGCAAAACTGAGCCACATTTATTGAAGGATAGGCAAGCCTCCCTCAGCTCTTATCAAAGGCCTGGCCGAACTTGGCTGGCCTAACTCCAGGTGAGGATTGCATGCTCAGTCTCCTGCTCTAAGCAAGCTCTAAGCAGTCTCGTGGCTTGGAAACCTCTGGCTACCATCAATAAAGCTCATATAGGAGGAACACAGTAAATCAAGAACATGGTAATCAGTGGCCCAACCGTCAAACTGCTGAATCCCTGCACACACCATATAATAACAATGAAAATAATAAAACATCGTTATCTACCCTGTTGAGATTGATGAATCCAGTTTTCATGAGACATTCAAATCAAGCTCTCATGAGGCTCCGGGAGAAATTCCAAAAAGTACATCTCACGGTAGAAAAAAACACGGAGCAGAAGAAATATGAGTGGAAGGATTTGTTTGACATCTAATTAAAGAATAGGCAATGTCTGATCAAAGATCCGAAGATGCTGACTGTTCTACATAGGTGTGCCTTCGCAGAACAAGCATAGTTAATAGTGAAGATTCCCCAAGGAGTTCTCCTGCTCTTTCCTGACCGGCTAATTTTGATTTGGCTGGTAATTCATGAGCTGTTGGATGCCAGCCAACTCCAACTTTTCTTTCTCTGTCTTGTTACTAGAAGCTTTTAATTAAAATTAGAGGACTTGGCAGAATTCCTCTCCAGTACAGAAACTGCCGTGTTGTTTTGCAACTTTTATGAAGCAAACCGATCTCAGCCATTTTGTCTGTCTGCAAATCGGGGCATGTGCCAACTGGGGTTGAGGAAAATCGTCGAGGACTGCTTTATCGATGGCTACTGGTCCTGATGGCCATGCACAAGGGCAGATAGTAAGCCACACTAATAATAATAATAATAATAATAATAATAATAATAATAATAATAATA
>JAJKFI010000023.1:8040483-8076943 GCA_029204185.1 Lerista edwardsae | reverse complement strand
TAATAATAATAATAATAATAATAATAATAATAATAATAATAATAATAAATGTATTTATATACCGCCTTTCTTAAGATCACTAGATTTCTCTAACGACTGTAACTCAAGGTGGTTTACATAGGCAGACTTTTATTCACAAACCCGAAGGTTTTTACAATTTACAGAAATGTTCTATCTTTCAAGAACAACACTCATACAGATCTTTCTTTCTGGATTTAGCCTTCTTTCTTAGCCACCCATCTGTCTTCTGCTGGCTGATAAGAGGCTTCCCTGCTCACACCAGAGATGCAGCTGACTTCAGCACACTCCACACGAGGCAGATGGAACTTGGCTTTTAATCATCCACAGTTTGCAAGGTCTGCCGCTCACAGAGACTTCCGGTAGTCTCAAGCTCATGACCTTCAGGTCTTCAGCTGTTATCTTCGGGCAAACGGAGGCATTAACCCTCTCGGCTAAATCTTCTGCTAAGGGTGCAATCCTAACCTGGAGTTACGCTGGCACAGTTAGGCCAGCAAAGTTAGGCCAGCAAAGCCATCCCACCTGTCCCTGCCCCCAAACAGCCCAAAATGGGCCTCCTGGAAGCAGTTGGTGGTGACGCCATCATGTCCGACACTACCTATTCCGACATTCTACCCCCCTTCACGAGGTTCCAGGGACTTAACCATAAACTCCAGAACCAGGCAGGGTGGGTACATAACCTTTTCAACTAATCCAAGTATTGGAATGTCAAGTTATGGTCAACATTAGTGAAGCTCTCACCTAATTCCCGGTTACCTTGACGTTCTTTTGTCAGCAACGTCCAGCTTCCCCCAACAATAAATCTGCGTGCAAGCTATAAACCTCATTTGCTAGTTGGAATAACATCGTAGTTCAGCCAGGTTTTTCGCTAATACAAATGGGGGTCATAACGTTCAACATCCTTTGAATAAAACGCATAAATAGAGGTAGTAAAGCAACTGGGACCGGATGATTTAGAACTTATTATATTTCTGCTGGCCGTACCACATCTAAACGATTGCTCCTTCAGTCTTTTGGTCTGTGAATTCCCTTGGAGATCTGGGCAGCTTAAGAGGCCTTGTAATGCAGATGAGAAACATCAGTGAGTTACCTCCTTGGAGAATACAAAATAGCAACCCAGATTTGTGGATGCATTTCAAATTGATGCCAAACAATGTTATACTAAAATGAGGCATATAAAACCAATTCATGTTGTGGGGGGACCTGATTAATGAGAGGGAGGAAGTTTGTGATAATCGGGGTTTCAGAATTCATGTGGCTGTAACCCCTTATCCTTCAAAGCTGATAAGTAACCCAGTTCTGAGCAGCTACTCCAACTCTGGACCTGAGAAGGTGGGACAAGCAATGGTAGAGCTGGAGAAGAGAAGGTCATCAGAATGGGTGTAAAGGGGCAGGAGAGCCAAATGAGAAATGGGCAAGGCCACCAAGGGCTTAATTGTGCCTGGACCACGAGAGGGGGGCCATTGAGGTGAAACTCTGCAGTTGCCCATGAGCTAAGTAAGCCAGGGTTTCAGAACCATGGAGAGCTCTAAGGAAGCAAATTGTTCTGGCTACAATCAGAGCTAGACTGAGGTCTTAGGTATTTCTCCAGACTATCCCCCCTGAATACTACCTCTCTTCCTTAACAATGGAGACCTTACTGGGGGTGGGGGGATTCGGGTTTTGAAACTTTCACTTTAGCGCTTGGTCACATCCCAACTTGTATTGCCAATGGTGACAGGCGGGTTCCAGAGAACATAAGAAGTTTCTAAGAGGGGCTGTTTTCAGGTGATGTCCAGTGCTAGCCTTGCCTCTCAGGTGTTGTTCATCTGCATTAGAAGGCCTCTTACGCTGCCCAGACATCCCACAAAATTCACAGACAGAAAGGCTTTTCTTCCAAAAATGAGGAGCAATCACTTGGCTATGACACAGCCAGCAGAAATATAATGAGTTATAAATCATCTAGTTCCCAGTTGCTTTAATATCCCTGATTTTACTTTTTACTGAAAATGTGTTGAATTTTATGGCTTCCATTCATACCATAAAAAATAATCATACCATGGTCTAACTACGATGCTATTCCGACAACAAATGAGAGTTATAAATTATAGCTTGCACAAGAATGTGTTGTTGTACAACTGGAAGGCACGTATGCCTTCTATCCCTGCCGTTAAGGGGATGGGATTGAAGTACTGAAGTTCTGGGGATGAGTCTCTGCTTCGCATGCAGAATGTTCGATTTTCAATCCCTGGCATCTCCAGATTGG
Organism: Lerista edwardsae; assembly: GCA_029204185.1. Taxonomy (NCBI): domain Eukaryota; kingdom Metazoa; phylum Chordata; class Lepidosauria; order Squamata; family Scincidae; genus Lerista; species Lerista edwardsae. The sequence continues at coordinate 8,074,680 of JAJKFI010000023.1, read as the reverse complement.
TCTGGGACAGCAGCATACAAAGAGGGTGGCTGGGTGGGGGAGGGGGTGCTGGGTGCCAGCCTTCAGGGGGGTGTCCTAGAGACTGGCCCAAGACGGCAGTGGCAGGAATGACCCTGGCTGAAGCTACGATTTGGGTAGCAGTGTCTGCAGCTGCCTGCAAGAGAAGCCTGTTTGTTGGTACGCAGAGTCACAAAGTTTGCACAAATATTGGTAAAGTTTGCAAATAAATATACAAATATAAATACGCAAGCTTACAAAGTCGGTGTGTGCTCACACATACACACTTCTTCTCTTGACATTGTTTTGTTCATTTCATATCATTTACTATTACTGAAAATAATTCTGTCACCGGGGATGCCAGAATTTTATGGGCTCCCGGTGCCAAATGACCTTGGTATGCCGCTGGTTTAGAAAAGACCATCTGGCTGGACACACTGGAAAATTACTACAATACAATAGCCGGACTCAGCAGAAAAGAACGTCCTATGTCCCCTTCTTGCATTAACACAAGTCTTGGAACCCCAGTATATGACACACTATTCTTCCTGCTGCAGCACCAGACATCTTCTGATGGCCCTGCTTTGCAAAGGAACAGGTGATTATTTGGGAATTGCCACTGTCCAATGAGCTGTATTGTTCAAGGTAAGACTTGATTGCAGTTGCTGCTGCTGCTGCTGCAAAAGTGTATCTTTCCAAACAGCAGCTGAAGCAGAAGCACAGGGAGCTAGTTTAAATGCTGCATTTTACAACAGCAACAACAAAAACATATCCCTTACAAAACAGGGGAAGAGATTGTTCTTTTGCGTGTGTGTGTGTGTGTGTGTGTGTGTGTGTGTGTGGTCGGTTTAATGAAGATAAAGACTTCTGAAGTCAAAAGGTGGTTGTTGAGGGGAAGTAAGTCAAGCCAGGAGACATAATCCGAGGCTTGCGAACAAAAGACCTTCAAGAATAAATCACGAATACAAAGTGATAAATACCTGCGATAGTAGGACTGACAGCCTGATAGTGTATACATCACAGTAATCCAAAATGAAAACAGCATCATTCAATCTTCCATCGCCTAAAAGGCCCCAAGCTATTATTAAGTGATAGGTAATCTCTCTACAAGTTACTTTTTGGACAGTTTCTCGGGTCTACATCCCTCCCCCCCTGCCCCATCTCCTCCATACAAATAAAAAAGACATGAAATCTGCTAACTCAGTTATCAGGAGCTCAGCATGGAAGCACAGTGAGGGAGCCAAATGGATTGCGTCAACAAATTGATCTGGGCCGAGGGTGTTCAGCTGCTCTTGGAGCTATCCAGCAGGAAGAAGCACAATATAGGTAGTTCATTCAACCAGACTACCATTTAGAGTGCAGTCCTAACCCGGAGTTAGGCCAGAACAGTTTGGCCTGCACAAGGGGCACCATAAAGTATGTTTGGACCACTCTTGGAATCAGGGAGGATGCAGCACATCTGTGTTTGGTGCATCTGTGTTTGGACCATCTTGAGTGGTCCAAATGTATCTTATGGTGTCCCTTGTGCCAGCCAAACATTGCTGTCCTAACTGTGCCACCCCTAACTCCAGGTTAAGATTGCGCTGAGAGATGTTTGATAATTTTATCAATGCAGCTTTGATGTAAGGGAACAATCAATCAATCATCAATCAATCGTATTTATATACTGCTTTTCAACATAAGGTTCACAAAGCGGTTTACAGGCTAATAATAATAATAAAGTTAAATGGTTCCCTGTCCCAAAAGGGCTCACAATCTAAAAAAAAAAAATGCAGAACACCCCCAGGAACAGCCACTGGAAAAGATGCCGCGCAGGGGTGAAGAGGGACAATTACTCTCCCCCTGCTAAATATAAGAGAAACACCACTTGGAAAAGTGCCTCTTGCCCAGTTAGCAGGGGTTAACAATCGTTCCTCACCTTGAGGAGGCCTCTGACTGTTCCCCCAACAGAAGGATGCAGCACATGCCCCACTGGCAGAGCTACATCAGCGTGGGAAAGCTGTTTAGGATTGTGCCCTGGGTAGCCTTAGGCAAGCCATTGCTCTCAGCCTCAATTCCTCAGCTGCCGTATAATATACTGTGATACTACTACTGCTTACTTTTGCAGGGCTGTTGTTGAAACAACATCAAGACAATGCATGTACATACACTTCGTATATGCAGAAGGCACAACTACAAACGTGAAGTCTGATTATCGTAGCTGGAAGTATCTGCAGCCCCCCAGTGGTGGCTAAATAAGAAGAAAATCCTTTCTTAGCCTGAGCTGTGCTTTTGAATTTACATATATAGTTGGCTGAGGTGGTGCATGCAGTTTGCAGGATTTTAACATTCAAGGGCAGATTTGTCTGCGTCTCTCCATAATGACATCTGGGCAGATGATAACCTGCTGTTACCTGCCAACAGCCGAGCGAGTCTGTCATGCATGAATCTCCCAGTACTGAAAACAAGGCGCACAATGAAGCAACATCACATGCTGTTATGATACTTACAACTCCCAGGTCAATGTTAATATTTGCTAAGCGTTTTCCGACCGTAGCAGGTTCTTGAGTAATGGGTAGTTAAACTGTTTTGTGTTCACCTTTGCATCCTCCTTGGAGACCAAAAAAAAAAAAATAGTGAAGAAATGTTGGGCTACACTAAGGACATATTGGGCTCTGTTCCGGGCCCAATTCAAGGTGCTGGTTTTGACTTTTAAAGCCCTTTACGGCTCGGGTCCGGGGTATCTGAGGGACCGCCTCCTTCCATATAATCCTACCCGTACTCTTAGATCATCTGGGGGGGGGGCTTTTGACTGTGCCGCCAACAGGAGAGGTGAGAGGGGTGGTGGCCAGGAAGAGGGCCTTCTCAGTGGTGGCCCCCCAACTCTGGAACACCCTCCCCTTAGAATTGAGAACTGCTCCCTCTTTGTTAAGATTTCGGCGGGGGCTGAAGACCTTTTTATTTCAAAAAGCTTTTAACTGTTGACAGGCTATATCTTGATTACATCTTATGATCCACAGGGCTTTTTTTTAAAAAAAAAAATTTTTAATTGTATTGTTTTAATATTGTTTTTAAATTGTTTTTAATGTTAAATTCTGTTTTTATTGTTTCTTTTGTTGTAATGCCGGCTTGGGTGCCTTCGGGCAGAAAGGCGGGATATAAATCCAATAAATAAATAAATAATGATGATGATGATGATGATGATGATGATGCTGTGTGATTAAGGGTGAAAGAGACCTAGGCACACTCACTCCAAGGTGAGGGAGGCAGGGGCAAGCAGTTCATACTTTCTCTCCCTCAGTTCAATTTCTCTGAATTGAACAGAGGCAACTCTGCCTGCTGCCTCCCCTGCGATTGCTGACACAGGACCCAATGCTATCCAATTTTCCCAGCGCCAATGCGGCCCTAAGTTAGGGGAACAAACATCCCCTGACTTTGAGGAGGCCTCTGTGACGGTACTCTCACTGCAGATGCATGCCCTGCTGGTGTAGCTACATCGGTGCTGACGGTTGAACAGGATTGGGCCCACAGACATCCTGCCTGCCTGCCTGCCTGCCTGCCTGCCTGCCTGCCTGCGTGCGTGTGTGTGTGTGTGTGTGTGTGTGTGTGTGTGTGTGTGTTTCCCCGTGGGAAGCCAGTCACAATTACCGCAAATTAACTGCAAGCTGCTTCCTGGTGAGTCCTGGGCATCACTTTGGGTGAGTCCCGGACAGATTGCCATTCTAAAAAGCGGTCCCAGTGCTAAAACATTTGAGAACCCCTTATCTAGTAGTTCCACTGGACAGTAGTAGTAGAGAGACCCACTGATCTCGATGGACTAAGGCTGCAATCCAATAGTTGCTCACTTGGAGTAAGGCTCACGAGACATAATGCAATGTGTTTTTGAGTGGACATGCCTAAGTTTGTGCTTTAGTGGTCAGAACTATCGCTGTGGTGCCCTTGCCTCATGGAGGTCCTAACCTGTGTTGGATACAGCACAGACCAGCTGGCCTGTCTGTTCCAGTGCAGGTTAGGATTCTACCCTCATATTAACATACCAGTTTGCACCTGAAGAATTTATGGATTCTCTCATACCAGAATCCTTCCTCTATTGGAAGGATTCCAATTGGTCTGCTGAGATTGGTTCTGGAAGAACTAACATGTTGAAAGCTACCTCCCTGATGTGCAACATTCACAAGGGTCCTACGTATCAAACTGAACCTTCTACAGAAGTTCCCTCCACTATTCTGACCCCCCAACTTTACAGAAACTTCACATTTTATTCTTTCTTTCTTTTTTTGTATATACTTCCCTTAACACTAAGCTCGCTTGCTCCCTCTTATTTTCTTGTCACACTCATGACTATGACCTTATCAAACAAATTCATGTTGACAATTTTCTCAGACTTTATTTTCCCCTGGGAGCTACAACCACGTGTGTGTCTAAATTATCAGACGTAATTTAGAAATGTGTGAGGATGATTACTCATTAACTTTTGTCTTTGCAAAACTCCTCACAAGTATGGTCTTTCATAAGAAAGAAAAAATGGATGGAGGGATGGATGAGATGGAATTCTTAGAGTGTGTTTGTTCTCACATTTACATGCACGCTTAAAATGCATGGCTGCATCATTCTTATGTTGGAAAGCTTTACATCACAGAACAGCAAATCCTTCGTCATGAAGGAAAATAGTGAAGTGATGTCACAGCCAGAAGAGCTGTCATTGTGACGCCAGAGCCTGCTGCTTTCCTGAGAATGCAGCAATAAGTTGGGTTATTTCTCAGCCATTTTCCAATAGCAAAGCGAAGCCGAAAGAATAAAAGGCTTTATTCACAATAGTTACAACCCTTTCCCCCAAGCAAAACAATCACACAGCCCTTCCCGTTTCCAGCATCCCATTTTCCTATATTTTCAATATGGCCGCTTTGCGACCAACCTGAAATTGGCTCGCAACCCACTGGTGGGTCCTGACCCATGGCTTGGCAAGCACTGCTTTAAATAATTGTAATGGATTCGCAGGGGTGGGTGCACTGTTGATATAGGCGGCCCACATAACCACGATTTCTGTATCCCTGTCAGATACTGATTGCTCCTGATCCCTCTCAGATGGTGGGGCATCCCTGTGCAGTCAAGCTAGGTCTCTGGTCAATGAAACAGGTGTACCATACAGGTGCAAACACTTTTTGTCACCCTAAAGACCGGTTGTTTTAGGACAATGGCCAAGCCAGAAAACAGATAGGCCAGCACAATGCATGCTAGCCACAAAGTCTGTGCCTGAATGGTGAGCCGCAGCCATTAAAAAGCTGACTAGAGTCAAGAGTGCTATAGGTCCAGGTGGATTCCTATGGGTCCCTTCTATCCACTATGTGGATATCTTCCACTGCAGTACCAGTTGGCTTTTCATAGTGTTAGCACTGAGAAACCCAGCAGTTCCTCCTCTGACATGTCAAGCTCTCCGGGTAGAATGTTTGCAACAACTCTATTTTCAGAATCATCCTTCTCATCCTTTCAATCAAAGCCAGCGTGCCCCTATTAAACTTTTAGAGCTGGGCCTGTTGCTTCCTATCAACTTGGATCAGAAGCTGGCCTTTACTCTTTTTTTCTTTCCTCTCCCCCCATCCTTGAATATTTCTCCAATAAACATGGCAGGCATCAAGGTCAATGAGCTTCTCTCTCCGAGGGGTGTGTGGCTTGCTGAATATTTTATACGGCAAGGCTGAAAGGTGACAGAATAATGCAGGGCACTTATCATTATAGATGCACAGAAATAAATAGTCAGTCGCAAAAATAATGGATTCTCAATAATGTATTGGACCTGGCAGCTTTTAGGATGTCAGACATAAAACCTGCCTATATAAATGAGCTATTGAAGATGCTACCGCTGTCGAACACGGTGGCCATTCTAACTAGTCAGAGACGCCGCGAGACGGGCCGTGCCAGCCTACCCCCCCCCCCCCGCAACGCCACAGGAGCAAAATGGCTTTTGGTATTGAATCTTTCAACATTGAGCTCCTTACTGATAGCAGGCCATTCCCCTGCAGTAATAGAAGATTATAATGTCTCAGATAACGTCAGGGAGGGTGAAATGCACAGCATTAACCAACCGAGAAACAAGTCGGCGGGGTGAGGTGCTGCTCCAAGTTACATGCCCAGCTTGGGCATTTCACAAACAGCTATTTGGGATAGGGATGATCCCACAGTTCCCCTTGTCTAGGTAGTTACCGTTTTGTTTTTATCCTGCCTGTCTCCCCCTATGGGCACCAAAAGGGACTGACGACAATTCAAACCAAAAGTGCAAAGGTAATAAAACACAATTAAAAATCACAATACAGACATGCCCCCGTATCTGCTGGGGTTCCGATCCGTACCCCACCTTGGGTACCTGAAACCGTGGATACTGGGGACGCCTTTTTGAAGATAGGGGAACAGCAGTGGTTTTGCGGCAACAAGGTAAAGAAAAAGAGAGATTTGTTTACAGTTCCTTCATCTTTTTTAAGAGGTGTCCCAGTATCCATGGCATCTGTGGATAACTGAAACCATGGATACAGCATATTCAAGGGCCCATGTGCACCAAGTCGAAGCCCTGCTGTGCTGTGTGTGTACCAGCTGAACTTGGCTGTGACTTCCCTATGCATCTGTTCTACCTTGGCACAGTTGGAGTCCTGCTGCCATCCGTACTCTCCTCCACAGGAAGTCTGACCAGACCAAAATAGTCCTGGGCATCTCCTTTTTGGATTGGCCAAGTACTTGCATGCTTGGAGCCTCGGGAAGAGACTAGACCTCCTGAACAAATCATTCTCCTTGAGATGAATCACCGTATCTGGGGAGGAGAGCTCTTCAACTGGAACTCAACTGCCATGAGTAACCGCTGGCCCCAAAGCATGCCCCACCTGACCCCCACACTCCAGGCCCAGACTGAACTGGGTTCTTAGGCTGCAAGTGGCCACCTTCTTGCTGGCCCAAAAGAGAATGGACTGAAAGTCTAGTCTAAAAACAGACTTTTGATATCAATCACTCCAAAAACAAGATTCCACACTTTTTCTGTTGCAGGCACAGGAGGCTATTAGAATGCCACCATTTGTGGGGAAGAAAAAATATTAGTGGGAATTCACTTTCCCTTGCCACATTTATATCTGCCAATCTTCAGTTCAGAATTTGTGTAATGATTAGCTCCTTTTATCCAGGGATGTTAGATAAATGTGTAAGATTGCCATTATTAAATGCTTCTGAAAGTAATTCTGAACCCTACAACTGCTCGGCAAATTTATTAGAGCACCCGTTAGCATTGCTAATTTGCAACTGGCTATTTTTTTAATGACAGGCTGATAAAGCGATGCGTTAAACTTGAGCTGGAAATTTGGTTGATGTAATACGTTCACTTCTGCAGGGTACATTTGCATAAACATTTGGTTGGAGAAAATGAGTCCACGGGCAGTTTTAAGCACATTCAACTTGATGGGTTTTGAACTGGGTTTCTGCAACTTGAGTGATTTCTGTTACAATATTTTCATCAAAAGTTTCACAGAGGATAAGGAACTTGCTGACAGAATGCCTGCAGACAGTCAGATGGGCATAATTTATGAGATGGCGAAGATGAAAAGAGAGAAGACATTTCCTTTTTTTCAGTTATTAGAAGTGGGAGAGGAACATCGCTCAGCTAAATGTTTCATGTAATTGTCTCTTTATCGAACTAACGCAAAGCAACATACACACTGATAATTATTGTCTCTATTATGCAAACGTGGGTCTTGTGGGCTGCTGGGAATGCAGCCCAAACAGGACCACTCACAAGCAGGATGGAGGTCGCTGGGTAGTCTGCGAATTCCAGATGTACAAAACTTTAAAAAATGTCTTGGAAGGGGAGAGAGAATTACCTTTTCCTTTCCATCAGACGTTGCTGAGAAAATACCCATACATCCCAAGAAGACGTTTTCAGTGGTGTCATCTAAATGATTTAAGAACAGGTACTCACTTTTGATTGGCACGTGTCGGGACCCGCCCACCGGAAGTGACATCATAAGCCGGAAGTGAGGTCGTGGCAGGAAGTGACATGAAAAAAGCCCTTTTTGAGGCCTCAGATGATTTTAAACTGACCCAACAGTTGCAACAGTATTCCACAGCACCCCCAGAACATGTGAAGGAGGCCTGGCATCATGTTAAAACCCCAGAGCAACTCATTTTTCAGTGGCAAGGAAAGGAAAGGCTCTGCTCGCTGCCTGCCTGCCTGCCTGGCTCTGAGAATATGCAGGCAACTCAAACATGCAGGAAATTCTAATGTTGCAGAGGGCGGAGTCGACGAGTGGGCGGGCGAATGGGCGGGGCCAGCTGTAATCCTAGAAACCGGTACTCGCATACCCCCTGCATGACATCACTGGACATTTTGTCTAAGCATATATACATATTGATTTAGGGGGCAATCTTAACGTGGAGTTAGGCTGGCACAGTTAGGCCAGCAAAGTTTGGCCGGCGCAAGGGACACCGAAAAGTATGTGTGGACCACTCTCGGAGTCAGAGAGACCAGCACACAGACAGGCGCCATCCTTCCTGACTTCGAGATTTGTCCAAAAGTGCTTTACAGTGGCCCTTGTGCCGGTCAAACTTTGCTGGTCTAACTGTGCTGGCCTAACTGCAGGTTAGAATTGAGCACTGAGTCTATTTGGCCCAAGGACACCTCTGCCCTGGTGAGGCACTGGAATTTAGAGTCCACAGAAAAGTCAACAGTAGTTTCAATTCAAGATTCTGAACGCATGAACTGCTTGCGGCCCTCTTTCATTTCAAAACTATCCAGTAGTGCAGTTTGTGATACTACTGCAAAGCGATGGAAAGAGGTTGGGAGAAGACAAAAAGTCTATATTTACTGATTAAAATATGGGACAAAGATGATCACAATTTGCCTGTAAATCAGATTAAGCAGTACTTTGCTAAGACATCTTAATTTTCTGGGCTTATTGATCCCAGCAATGAAATGGTAAAGACTTCTCTCATTGTCTTTTCGAATTGATTTTTTATTCATTCTACGTGACCAATCTCTCTAGGCAAATTTTTATCAATCTATACAACCTTTCCCTTGACTTTTTTTAAAAACAAACAAAAAATAAAAATAAAGGTCAATTAAATAATGTTCTAAAGAACATACCTCTGCCCTCCTCCGATCAATGGATATATTTTTCTTCATCAGCGCATTTTAGAGTTTCACATTAGTAAAAGGTCATTAGTAAAGGAGGATGGTGCTTTCGAACTATGGTGTTGGAGAAGACTCTTGAGAGTCCCCTGGGCTGCAAGGAGATCCAATCGGTCAATCCTACCGGAAGTCCAGCCTGATTGCTCCCTGGAAGGACAAATCTTGAAGCTGAAGCTCAAGGACTTTGGCCACCTCGTGAGAAGAGAGGACTCTTTTGAAAAGACCTTCATGCTGGGAAAGACTGAAGGCAAAAGGAGAAGGGGATGGCAGAGGAGGAGATGGTGAGATAGTGTCACCGAAGCGATGAACATGAAGTTGGGCGAACTCCGGAAGCTAGTGGAGGACAGGGAGGCCTGGCATGCTGTGGTCCAGGGGGTCGCAAAGAGTCAGACACAACTTAACGACTAAACAACAAAGGAGGATGGGGCACCTGCTGCTGCGGCTTTGAACCCCCATTCCTTTTCCTTCAAAGGGGAGGCTTCCCTTTGAAAGAGGAGGAATGGGGCTGTGATGCCATCAGAACCTCCATCGTAACTAGGGCAGAGCCTTTGGGGCAGTCATGAGGTTCTCATTGGCATAGTGCAGTAGCGTCATTCAGAAACGATCTGACGGAACACAAAATTGGACTCACCGCCTGATTGGTCGCTCGTTGATGACGCGTCGCGACCTTGCTGAGCGCCGTGCGGGCACCCCTGGCTTCAGAGGGGGTGCCTGCTTGCCTGGGGAGGTGCGCTGGGTGATCAGGAGAGCCGCGGAGGGGCGCGCAACCCGGAAGAAGCCCCCGCAGCGGAGAGGCAGGCAGCAACGCGGAACGGGCCCCCTGTCAATCAAGGGGTAAGTCCCGCCTCGCGTTCCGTCTCCTTGTTAATGAATGACATTACTGGCATAGTGCCCAGGGCAGGTGCCCCTCAGCTACACTGTACTGTCTGGAGACACTACAACTGAAAGCTCATCCATCCCTACCCCAGAAAAGAACCCTCTGACTCCAACGGTTGTACTTCCCAGTTGGTTGAAATATCAGCACTCATGTTCCTTCCAAGTGCACAGGCCATGTCAGATCGTTTGCTTCAAGCCATCCTCGGAGTTGTAATATGTCCGTGTTGCATCTAACAGAGTTTGAATTTTCCCACTAGCCAGCCGTGAGTCTTTGGGGGCATTTCAAGATTGTTTGGCCATAAATAGTGAATGACTGGGAGTTTACTAATTAGCAAGAACAGCCACGGCTGCATTGCCTGGGAAAAAAAGAAAGAAATTCTCTGAACTTGTCAGTAGCTTAATAATGAATCAGTTGGAAATGACTAATTAACACTGTTTTAAAAGCAGCCAGTGGAGTTTGTGAACGACAACTACGTGAAACTATTTTTGAGTCCTAGAAATAAGTATGAAAGATGTGGTTTCATCCTAGCTAAACATTTAGAAAGCATCTTCTCTCCCGCTCCCCCACCTTTAAATGCTTTAATGGATCTTATTAATTAGGGACCATACCTATCTCCAGAAACCTGAAAACAATTTCTTCATCTTCTTTTTTTTTCCCCTTTTCAATAAATGCCATTAGCAAGGCATGCTAGATTTGTTCTCCAGGACTAAATTCCCACGCTGGGTGTTTGATGTTCAGCTGAAGTACAGTTGGACCACTTTCGGAGTCAGAGGGGCCAGCACACGGATGTGCGCCATCCTTCCTGACTCCAAGAGTGGTATGGTCCAAATGCGCTCTACAGTGTGCCTTGTGCTGGCCAAACTTTGCTGTCTTAACTCCAGATTAGGATTATGACCTCAGTGTCTAAACTGGCCAGCCTTTACCACCCCTTTTCCCTTGTGCTTCTTTTTCAAACTGCAATCCCCTTGGGCATAGGGAATCGTCTCCATAAGCACATAAATGACTAGAATAATACAGCTCTCCCATCTCGGTCACTGCTTAAACGCAATACTGGCCAGAGGCAACACATTTAACCATTGAAGAGTTCCACGCAGTTAGCATTTCATTTTATTTTCACCATGTACGCGAGCCCTTGGGTATGAGCTGTGTCAGTACAGCACTGGATGAGCCTTTATTTTAGCACCACATTAATGAAGATGCCTCACTAGTGTTATTTAAAAAACAAACAAGCGAAATGGGCAAAAGAAAGAAAGAAAGAAAGAAAGAAAAATCAAGCAAAATACTCTCGTATTTACAGTCATTAGCAAATGTATAACCTTTTTCCCACTTAAATATTAGAATCAGCTCATCAGCTGATGTGTATCCATCTAGCTGCCTTTTGATATCACTTTTGATAACACAGTAACACATTTAGGGTGAAATGCCACCCTACTTTCCATCTCCGAGGTAAGGGAACAAACATTCCCTTATGTTGAGGAGGCCTCCGTGACTACTACACCACTGCGGGATGCAGAACATGCCCCACTGGCAAAGCTATATCAGTGCTGGAAAGTTGGTTAGGATTGCGCCCTTAGTCAATCCGAATTAAGGCTTTGATCCTGTCCACAACTGGGATGAGGTTCAATTTAACTCAATGGGACTTGCATAAGAACATAAGATGAGCCCTGCTGGATCAGGCCAAAGGCCCATCTAGCCCAGCTTCCCGTATCTCACAGCGGCCCACCAGGTGCCCCAGGGAGGCATGAGACAACAAGATCCTGTTGCCATGCTGCTTGCATCCTGTTGCCACTCCCTTGCACCCGGCACTCTGAAGTAGCCTACTACTAATGTAAGGAGGTTGCGCAATCCATCATGGCCTGTAGCCCACGATAGACTTTTCCATCTTTTTACATCTGAGCAGACATGCGTAGGCTTGGGATATTCAACACTGAAAGCCCCATCATCACTATTTTGCAGAGATCCGTTCATTATTTACCTCTTTCCCATTTGGAAAACTGAAAACGTGAACACACACGCATGCAATTAGTCACCTAAGTAAAGTATCCAGGCTGCAATAAATTCCAACAGATGAGTTATTTATCGTGTTGTGTACTTATTGTCTATTTCTGTTGCATATGGGTTGGTATTTATTATGCACCATTTTAAGTGGCTGGCTGATGTGAAACAGTCGGGAAGGGGGAAGAAGGGACAGCATAGCAAATTTTGGGATGAGTCAATACCCAACCCTGAATCCTGATTACTACCGGCTGTATCACTTAGCTGGGAACAAGCTTTAAAATCTCTCATGAGAATATATGGCTGTGATTTTGCAAACTGGCATCTGGATGCTCTACATAAATATAGAGGAAAGAACATTTTCCTGGCAGTTACAAGCCTGACTAGTAAAGTAAGCAGTTTCTCTATTGCAGCTTCAGGTGGCTCATTATAGCTCTATTGACAACTCAAACATTTTTTTTCCGCTAAATCTCAAGATTGTTATGTTAAAACAACAGAGAAACTTTGTGGTGATGGGAAGAAGGGTGATGCATGAAGAATGTTAATCTTGTGGCCTCTTTCCTGCAAAATATAAACTTTAGGAAGTTCTTCCTATTGTCTCCAATCCTTAATGTTACCCTTTGGAGGTGCATGGGAATCCAAACTCAATGGTAGAATCTCTGTTTGAATGCAGAGTGTCCCCAATTTGATTCTCGGAAGAGACGAGAGGCCCCACCTGAAACCCTGGAGACCTTCTGCCAATTAGTACAGACAATACTGAAATAGATGGACCAATTATCTGGCTCCATAGAAAGCAGTTTACAGTACAGGTAGAGCACCCCTTATCCAGACTGCTTGGGATCGGAAGGTGTCTGGATTTTGGATCTGTCTGGATTTCAAAATAATTCCATACATATAATGAGAAATGCCTCCTCTTCCACACTCTATTTACTGTGACCCATGTGGGTGTCTGCTGGCCCCTGACATTTTTCAACAATGGCACATACCACAGAGTAGAGAATAGAGCGCAAAGAATAGATGCTTTTGAATTGTGGTGTTGGAGAAGACTCTTGAGAGTCCCCTGGACTGCAAGGAGATCCCATCAGTCAATCCTCCAGGAAGTCAAGCCTGATTGCTCCCTGGAAGGACAAATCCTGAAGCTGAAGCTCCAATACTTTGGCCACCTCGTGAGAAGAGAGGACTCTTTAGAAAAGACCCTCATGCTGGGAGAGATGGAAGGCAAAAGGAGAAGGGGGCAGCAGAGCATGAGATGGTTGGACAGTGTCACTGAAGCAACGAACATGACATTGGGCGAACTCCGGAAGCTAGTGGAGGACAGGGAGGCCTGGCGTGCTGTGGTCCAGGGGGTCGCAAAGAGTCAGACATGACTTAGCGACTGAACAACAACAACAGAGAATATAACTTACAGCCTGTATGTGGGAATGAACACAAGACCTTTTAGCATTCACATTAGCAAAAGTTTTTTAAAAGTCCCAACTTTTGGCAATGAAACCCAGAAGGGTCTTACAAACAGCACTATGGGTCCCCGGTAAGGTCTTTAAGATGGTAGCATCCCAGCCACAAATGCACATGTCTGCCCTTGTTGTCGTGACCCCTAGGCTGGGAACCACTGCCCTAAGATGCGGCATCATGGACATATAAGCTGCGCTCAGATCAAATCCCCTTTTTTTCAAGTTTTGCATGTTCCCCCCTTGAAAGTGTAGCACACCACCGATACTTCAATGCCTAATTTAAATGTAGGATGAGCATGGTAGTGAAATCCATCCTTGAATCACACAACCATCTTGCTTTAATGCGATAGATATGCTAGAATCAATAACAGGTACAAAATAAACATTCCATCACCATGATACCTTGTTGTTTAAAGATTAAGAGAAGCATTTTGGGATTTGCAGTATGTTGTCGCTTAACGTAACAAGCAGATGAGATTTAAAATGCTAAACAAAAAAGAATTAAGTCACAACATTACCTGAGTAAATCCAATTTGCTGAATCCCATTTAGTCAAGTTGCAGAGCTGTGTTCTGCCAACATCAGCTGCTTGGCTTGCAGTCCGTAATGAGATTACAATGGCAGATAATGGTTGTGACGAGTTCCATTACGACGCACGGGGCATTACTAGTTGCTGCAAGGGTGAAATTTAAGCAAAACGGTTCTTAAATGAATTGAGGGAGACCTTAATCCTTGAGTATTGGAAAAGGCATGGGTCAACCATAACCAATCTCTGCCATATTTCCATTTTTTTCCATTAATGTGATTCACTTGAGAGTTGAAAGATTCCAATGACACTGTTCTTCCAGCTTATAAAAAGGTAAATGTTTCCCCACAACCGAATGGTCTAGTCGTGATCGACTGTAGGGGGCGGTGCTCATCTCTGTTTCTAAGCCAAAGAGCCAGTGTTTGTCCGAGGACAAGTTTCCATGTCATGTGGCCGACATGACTATATGCCAAGGTGCATGGAACGCCGTTACCTTCCCACCGAAGTGGTCCCTATTTATCTACTCGCTTTTGTACCTGCTTTTGAACTGCTAGGTTGGCAGGAGCTGGGACAAGCAACAGGAGCTCACTCCGTTACGTGGGCTTGAGCTGTTTAACCCACAGCGCCACCACGTCCCATCTTATATTTAATTCTATATCATAGTGGTTCTCAAACTTTTTAGATCCGGACCCACTTTTTGGAGTGGCACTCATTCTAAAAGGGCAATGCAGCTCCCTGGGAAGGGAACAAACATTCCCTTTCCTTAAGGAGACCTCCGTGACTACGACTTCACTGCAGGAGGCAGAACATGCCCCCTTGGCACAGCTATGGCAGTGCAGGAAAGTGGGTTAGGATTGCATGCTAACATAGCCAGCCCTATGGAAGTTGTTTACAAAATGAACAACACATTTGAAAGTCCTCTGAAGTCCCTAGAACAAGAATCTGCCTTATAGTGAGCTGGATAAGTGAGCCATTTTGTTCAGCATTGTCAACAGACTTGTAGGTATCCATCCAGATTTTCAGATCGGGATTTCACCCAGTAATACCTAGAATCTTCCAGACTGAACCTGGATTGAACTTGGAATCTTCCTTCCCCTGTCAGCAACAGACATTGAAGCACATCTTTCTGATTTAGAGCACTTTTTCATATTTGTTCCCCTTTGTATTATTGTAGCTGTAATGAAAAACACTGTGAGCTTTACAGATAACTTCAAACGCCATTTTATCAGTTCTTCTACACAAAACAAATGCCTGACTTGATGAACCCTTCACAGAATGGTGATATATTGTCTTCAGGAGAACAGTTGATACATGAGAAATTGCATTCCTTGTGTCCAAAGTAGTGCATCATTTTTATATATTTCAAACAAGGGAGGCTCTAAACATGTCACGACAGACACAAATATGCCGTATGATGGATACAGCATTTGACAAGTGATAACAGATGTAAAATACTGTGTGGTATTCCATGTGCAAACATCCCCTTATGGAGTACATCTCTTTTTTTTCCCCTGCCATTATTTAGAGAAAGTTCGAATTCAACTACATAAAGTAGGTATTATTGCTATTTTCCCCCATGTAATGAGTGTCTTATGAGGTAAGTGAAAAAATGCCTTTGAAAATGTAAATAATAATTTTGAATGACTGTGGCTGGATCCTTAGCTAAAATCCCTCTGGGTAAAAATATAGTTCTTTGCTGCCCATTTCCACCTCTTCGTTTAGAGAACAGTTAATGCGAAGCCCATAGACTGAGAAGGAAATACTGGCTACTGTCCCAATGAAAAATACTTGCTTCTCCATTTCAGTTGCTCTAAGCTGTTTCTCTAGCTGTGGTTATATTAAAGGTAAAGGTTTCCCCATGACCGAACGGTCTAGTCATGACCGACTGTAGGGGGCGGTGCCCATCTCTGTTTCTAAGCCTATAGAGCCGGCGTTTTGTCCGAGGACAAGCTTCCGTGGTCATGTGGCTGGCATGACTCTACACTGTAGCGCACGGAACACCGTTCCCTTCCCACCGAAGTGGTTCCTATTTATCTACTGGCATTTTTAGGTGCTTTCGAACTGCTAGGTTGGCAGGAGCTGGGACAGGCAACGGGAGCTCACTCTGTCACGCAGTCTTGAACTCCCAACCTTCCGGTCAGTAAGCCCAGCAGCAGCAGATTAACCCACTGCACCACAACGTCCCATATCTAGCTGTGGTTACTCAGAGTCAAAAAAGGATTTTGTCTCTCATCAAAGATGTTTGTGTTTGGTCTGGGCCATCAGACATGGGCAGCACAATCCTAACCTGTGCTGGGACAGGTAGGCTGACTGGCCTGCACTGTATTCAATGTAGCTCACCATGGGGCATTTGTCCCCTTACCCTGGGGTAAGCCGCAGCAATGCAATGTTTCCTACGTTCACTAGGGTATTTATCCTTTTTTAGCCCCAAAGAAAACATTTTTGCAGCTAAAAAGCAAAAGCTTTGCCAAATGAACTTCCCCTCCCCCCATTTCAACCCCAACCTTAATCAAAACCATGCTCCTTTGATAAGTTTGCCCTAGCGGAAATCTCCTGGGTTTTTTTTTTTGTTGTTGTTCTTGTGCATAATTTCTATATGCATCAGTTGGTTTTCAGGGAGTTGAAAGGGAATTTTTAATACTCAATATTGGCTGTTAATGACCATTTCTTAGCATCTCAGGCATTCAGCATACTCAAGTTAAGTAAATTCTCCATGTTTCACATTTCTTAATTTTTTATTTTATTTTTGGACTGGAAGCCAGCAGTGATTTTCTGAGGACTTGCTGTAACAAATGCTTAAAGAAGAAAGCACCTCCATGCATGCTCAAGTGGAATACTGTTAAAGAGCTGCAGAGAGAGAGAGAGAGAGAGAGAGAGAGAGAGAGAGAGCTTTCCTCTATATCAGTGGTATTCAAACCTTTTGGGCAAAGACCCACTTTTTAGAATGGCACTCGTGTCAGGACCCACCGGAAGTGATGTCATTAACCTGGAACTCATGTCATAGCCGGAAGTGACATCATCAAGCAGGAAGTGCCGTCATTGTAACATAATAAAATGACAATCCTGGATTGCAAACTGGCATTTTTGGACTGCAGCAATGGCACAACCAGAAACGTCCCTGACAGAAAGCAAAATTAGGACAAAATATGATGCAAAAGCACTGAAAATTGTTTTTTAACTCTCACTTGAAAATTCAAACTGTTAACACTCACAAACGGAATATTGCAAGAGTAAGGCCTGCAGTCTCCAAGATGGCTGCTCCCAGCTTTCTGTGACCCATCAGGTCACGACGACCCACCAAGAGGGTCCCAACCTACAGTTTGAATAACACCGCTCTATATCTAGAAAACCTATAGCCTGTCATTTGTCTAGCCTTCACCATTTTCCAAAAATGGAGAAAGGCAGAACTAGACACGAGTAGTATGGATTATTTGCGGCCTAAACCAGATACAGCACAATCTAATAACCTGAATCCCTAGAAAAGCAGTTTTTAGAATGGGAATTGTAAAAACATGTGGGTTTTTCCCCTTCTTCAGGGACCAACAGGGTCCTTCTTATCTACATTAGACATCAGTTTTGCGTATAATCTGTGGATCAAAAACCAGTGTATAAAAAGCTTGGACGTGCTTTGCTTAAGAGACACAGGGCACAATCCTAAACTGAGTTAGGCTGGCATAAACTAAGCCAGAAAAGTTTGGCCAGTACAAGCAACACTGAAAAGTATGTTTGGACTACTCTTGGAGTCAGAGGGCAGCACACAGATGTGAGTCATCCTCCCTGACTCCGAGAGTAGTCCAAATATGTTTTATGGTGGCCCTTGTGCTGGCCAAACTTGGCTGGCTTAGCTTATGCTGTCTTAACGCCAGTTTAGGATTGCGCTCATAGTATCAACCATAGCTATAGTTCTTCCAAAAAAAGAGGAAGAAGACGCCCATAAAGCAGTCCTGAACAGAAGCATATTCCTTAAACAAAAACAAACAAACAAAAGATTTGCAAGCAATGATTAGATCTGTGTTCCTTGGTGTTTTTTGCCCCCCCCCCCCCGTGCATTATCACTTTTCATGTATCATGGTACTGGGTCGATCAAGCCAGATGGAAACTGTTCAAATGTTCATGACTTGTACTTATCATGAACATATGTTCTTAGAATAATGGGATGGTTTTTGCAGCAACTCAGATTCCCCTCCCTCAACACACACACACACGCACACATGACTATGATGAGACTCATAACACAAGAGAGACACATAAACACCAAGATGGGCTCAGCTGGATGAAAAGAACTCAGGTACTTCAGTTTGTGGCAGGATAAGATCAGTAATCAGTTCTCTACATATCACCCAACTGGAAAAGGTAGGGAAATGGAGTTCTGATTTGTTCCAACAGGTGCAGGAAGAGTGTATATGCCCCACAGCAATTACTGTGACATTTTCTGCAAACATTAGTTAAAAAATAGTTTCTCTGTGACTATAAGGGGTGGGGAAGGGTTTAGCTCCTTGTATCAAAGAGAGTGAGGGGAAAAACAACTCTCTTTTTGGTAAAGTTTTTTTTAATTTTTTTATATAGATATGGGTAAGGTAGTGGGACGTGGTGGCACAGCGGGTTAAACCGCTACTGTTGGCCTTTCTGACCAGAAGGTTGGGAGTTCAAGACCACGCGACAGAGTGAGCTCCTGTTGCTTGTCCCAGCTTCTGCCAACCTAGCAGTTCGAAAAGCACCTAAAAAGGCAAGTAGTTAAATAGGGACCACTTCGGTGGGAAGGGAACGGCGTTCCGTGCGTCACGGCATATAGTCATGCTGGCCACATGACTACGGAAGCTTGTCCTTGGACAAACACCGGCTCTACGGGCTTAGAAACGGAGATGAGCACTGCCCCCTACAGTCGGTCACAACTAGACCATTTGGTTGTGGGGAAACCTTTACCTTTTATGGGTAAGGTAATAGGGAAAACATGGGAAAGGGATACAATGGTCAACACAGAAGGAACACATCGATGGCAGCTTAATCATCTCCACAATTACTGTTTGCATACAATCTAATTCATCCTTTATCATCTTAAAAATTACGTATACAAATCTTAACTCTTATTCCTCTTTCTTATTTACGAAACCCTTTTTTCCTCTGCAACCTAAATTTTTCTATGCATAGAATATTGGAGAGTGTTTTATGATTGGATAGAAGAAATGAAATGAAGATTAGACGTTAAGGTACTATGTATGGAAAATTTTCTATTGACAGGAACCTCCTTCGCTACCACTGAGGCACCAGATTAAAAACTGTTTTGTTCGTTGCTCCGTTTTTTCACGGCATTTCCTCCGTTGAATGATGCTGCCTCCTGCTAAGCTGCGCTTTAGGTGTTTGTGCACACACACACACACACACACAGTTTATATATACACACTGTTTTGCTTTATAAAATTGCAACGTTGTATGACATTGTGAGCCACCTTAGTGACCATACGGTTGAAAGTTGGGTAAAAAAAAAGTTGTGAACAAATATTGACACCCATCCTGAGTTGTGCCCATTTGTAGAACTGAGTATAATAAGGCATAAGGAAAGTATACACGGGGGGGGGGGGGGTTTGAAAAAAAAAAAAAAAAACCCACCAGTCGTGTCATCTAAATGATTTAAGAACAGGTACTCACTTTTGATTGGCACGTGTCGGGACCCGCCCACCGGAAGTGACGTCATAAGCCAGAAGTGATGTCGTGGCAGGAAGTGACATGAAAAAGCCCTTTTTGAGGCCTCAGATGATTTTAAACTGACCCAACAGTTGCAACAGTATTCCATAGCACCCCCAGAACATGTGAAGGAGGTCTGGCATCATGTTAAAACCCCAGAGCAACTCATTTTTCAATGGCAAGGAAAGGCAAGGCTCCGCTCGCTGCCTGCCTGCCTGCCTGGCTCTGAGAACATGCAGGCAACTCAAACATGCAGGAAATTCAAACGTTGCAGAGGGCGGAGTCGACGAGTGGGTGGGCGAATGGGCGTGGCCAGCTGTAATCCTAGAAACCGGTACTCGCGTACCCCCGTGTACCCCCTGCATGACATCACTGGACCCTACCCAAATGCTGGGCCACTTCTGCCAAGGAATCACTTTGCAGACCATGTAAGCTCCATTGCTGAGCTGCAAAGTGACTCTTTGGCAGAAATGCTGCTATTGAAAGGACAGCCCATGAGATAACTGGGCTCTTTCATATCCTGAAAATATGAATCAAAATTTGCACATTTTCTCTTTTGTCATTGGCCACTAATGAGCTTCTATGGGAGAACTAAAGTGCTTTTTTTCTGGCCATCACTCACATCACTCGCTTATTTCATGATATCACTTCCTGTTAAATGACATCACTTCCAACTCTCAGCAGGCTCCATGAATCTTGTTCAGGCAGCTTTATGAAATGAGTTTGACACCCCTGCTCTTGAGACAGTGTCGTCCACCACTCTAAGGGTGCAATCCTAACTGGAGTTAGCCCGGCACAGTTAGGCCAGCAAAGTTTGGCCAGCACAAGGGACACCGTGAAGTATGTTTGGACCACTCTTGGAGTCAGAGAGGCCAGCACACAGATGTGCTCCATCCTCCCTTTACTCCAAGAGTGGTCCAAACATACTTCATGGTGTCCCTTGTGCCAGCCAAACTTTGCTGGCCTAACTGTGCTGGCCTAACTCCAGATTAGGATTGTGCCCATAGGGGAAGGTTGTAGCTCAGTTGTAGACGGGGCCAGCCTAAGACCTCTCCTGCACTGGACAACCCATTTCAATCACCATATTGACAACATGCACCAATAAAAGGAACCTTCCTAAAGCAGTTCACAATGCTGAGCTCTGCTAACCCACTGACGGCAGCTTCCAATGACTAAGCACATTTTCTTCTTTTAAAACAGATGTTATGTTGAAAATGTCATCTGGTCTCTTTTATTCCATCAAACCATATTTTTTAAAAAGATTCTGAGCCCCTTGGGACAGGACTATTAACACAGAAGGGGGGGAAAAAAACTCACACGCACCACATGTCATTTTGAGCCCATGGGGATATAGCTTGAATGAACAAATCAATCAAAGCGATTCTATTGCATTATGGTAGAGTTTTGTGTGTGTGTGTGTGGGGGGGCTCTTATTGGTTAAAATGTCGCTGCAGCCACTGCATCCCGCACGGCAATGCGTTTTCGAGCCTGCTGGTCAAATTGCTCTTTTTATATATTCCAGGAACGTCTCTCCGGCTTCAGGGTTGTTCAAGGGACTGGATACCATTCATCCAGAAAATAACTATGTTTTGGATAACGGTATCGGCACAACACTAAGGAGACAGCCACAATGGTTCCGGAGCGCTGCCAGAGGTGAAGCCTGCCTATCTCCTCCCCAGCAACAGAAAATGAAAAGCCTCCAGTGAGATAATGGAACGTGCATGTTTCATGTGCGATAGTGGTAGCCCTGGTGATAATCTGGAGCAGTCCCACAATGGTTCCTAGCCTGGTTCATAGAAGAGGACACAGGCGTACTGTACATGCGGCGCACAGCAGAACTACCCATCCAGCCACCATATGCACAGAGACAACAGGCACCTCAACGTTTAAAATATGCATCAACCATGTCTAAATATGCCAACAGGAAGCTCTCTAGAAATACGATAGACACTGAAGGGGGGGGGGGGAAAGGAAATAAAAAACTTTGACAAGAAACAAGCATAACTTCCCTCTGGACGTCGTTATAGGACATGGTATATTAGAACAACCAGGCACAAGAACAGTTTTTTTTTCCCCCGTGCTATTGGCTCCCTGTCCCAAAAGGGCTCACAATCTAAAAGAATGGAGAACACCACCAGCAACAGCCACGAGAAAGACACTGTGCAGGGGTGAAGAGGGACAATTGCTCTCCCCCTGCTGAATATAAGAGGACACCACTTGGAAAAAGTGCCTCTTGCCCAGTTAGCAGGGGTTATGTTGATGTTTTGGTTTTGATTTGGATAGGGTTAGAGTTAGTGGGGGCTTGTTAATGTGATGGTATTATTTATTAGTTTAAGGTATATGTGAGAGCTTTTGGGCCGAAGTAAAATTCCAAGTATGGTGAAATTCCATGTATGGCCAATACAATTCTATTCTATTCTAAACTTGTTCATGTATAAGAATGGTTGTTTGCTAACGGTTGTTTGCTGGTGCTGTTCTGCACCTTTCCTTAGCTTGTGAGCCCTTTTGGCACAGGAAGCTGTTTAGGGCCCAATCCTATCCTACTTTCCAGCGCTGATGTAGCCATGACAGCATGGAGTAAGCTTCATCCTGCAGTGGGCAAGCAGTCATGGAGATCTCCTGAAGGTAAGGAGACATTTGTCCCCTTACCACAGGGCTGGGGAGGTGCTGAGAAGTTGGATAGGATCGGGCCCCAAATGGCCTGACATTGGCAGTAAGCCACTTTGTGAACCTTTTGCTGTTGTTGAGAAGCATCGTCGTTGTCGTCATCTCACAGTGGTCCCCATTCTCAACTGGGCACTGGGAACGATACTGAGGTTTCTCAAACTATGTGGAAAAGCTACAGCTCCCTGCTACGACACCCCTGAAACTCCAAAAGACTGCACTGCTTGGAACACCATACATTCTGCGGAGGTATTTGGTTGATACCCAGGTATCTGGTGGAGACCCGTATCAGGCCAACAAGGCCAATCAATTATATGCGTGTGATCTTTTTGTTCTACTGACTGTGTTTCAGATAAAGGTTGTGGATGATGATGATGATGATGATGATGATGATGATGATGATGATGGGCTACTGGTACCGGGTGCAAGGGAGTGGCAACAAGATGCAAGCATCTTGCTGTCTCATGCCTCCCTGGGGCACCTGGTGGGCCGCTGTAAGATACAGGAAGCTGGACTAGATGGGCCATTGGCCTGATCCAGCAGGGCTCTTCTTATGTTCTTATGTTCTTATGATGAATAAATACAGATCATTTTGATTGATCTGTATTTATCAATCAAAATACAATTTTGTCCTACAATTTTGGTACCACTACTCCTATGGGATTTCAGGCCGTTCAGTACAGCGCTGGAGGTTTGCCAATTCTTCCCCTGTATTATTATTCTTCTGGCTTACTCTGTCCTACAATCTGCAACCGCTCAATGCCATTATAGGCAGAAGAATACCCCACATTCCAGTACTGAAGCATGCCCAGTTTGTCAGAGCTTTCTGCTCCTTTCCCATTCCCCCCCCCCATTCCCCTGTGATCACTGATAACATATTGTTAAATACACACCTGCACCATCACAATATCTGACTGCACTGCGATGCTTTCTGTGTGCTGTTTGCCTGATGGTCTGACATTTCACAACATAATGGTGGTAATGCCGAAGTTAACCAACTGTATCGTCTGGTAACATGTTTATTAGGGTCAGCCACAGAGGCTGACAGTTGGGAGCAACAAGCTTTCAAGTTGTCCAGAATGGTTCATTGGATTGGAGGCTAATAAGAAAAAACAACAACACACACACCAGGGTAGGTGAAGCTGCGCAGCATGGATTAGCCCTCAAATTTGCATTTTTGCAAGCTGGTGGAGTTACAAACCGTGCGGATGCACGTAGCTCATTTTATTTATTAACCTCTTTCTGATAGACGAAGATGGTTTTGCATAAACAACTTGCATTCTATTTGTAACAAGGTGTTAATATTAGCAAAAAAATTTCTTCCAAAAAAGCC
Source organism: Lerista edwardsae (assembly GCA_029204185.1). Classification (NCBI taxonomy): domain Eukaryota; kingdom Metazoa; phylum Chordata; class Lepidosauria; order Squamata; family Scincidae; genus Lerista; species Lerista edwardsae. Next base: position 8,051,017 of record JAJKFI010000023.1, on the reverse strand, counting down.
ATGAAATTCACAGCACATATGGGAGAGCATTGATGGGGGGAAAAAAGGCCAACTGGCATTATTTATTTATTTACTTATTTATTTACCAACCAAATTATATTTCTCTGTGTGACATTTGCATCCCTTCCGCAATCATTTGGCAAAACAAAAGTATGCTTTACTGCGCTACTTGTCTCGTTTAAAAATGCCTCCATCTAAAGTATTTCTCTGGTAAGCCACGTCTTCCCATAAGGGAATGGAACAGAACTACAGGTTGTTCATTAGCCTTATGGCTTTGCATTGCCACTCTATAAACCAAGCAATGGTGCTCTTCTATTACCTGTGTTTGTCAGATTCACCTGCTCACAGCCTGTCTTTATTCACCATGAAATGTATTAAAGACTATGGGCGCAATCCTAACCTGGAGTTAGGCCAGCACAGTTAGGCCATCAAAGTTTGGCCGGCATAAGGGACACCGTAAAGCGCGTTTGGACCACTCTTGGAGTCAAGGAGGATGGTGCACGTCCGTTTGCTGGCTTCATTGACTCTGAGAATGATCCAAACATACTTTACCGTGTCCCTCATATCAGCCATATCATATCACCCTTTTGTTTCCTTATACAGCCCTCATATCACCCAGCCAACAAAGGTTCGCATAGTCAAAGCTATGGGTTTCCCAGTAGCAATGTATGGCTGTGAGAGCTGGACCATATGTAAGGCAGAGCGCCGAAGAATAGATGCTTTTGAATTATGGTGTTGGAGAAGACTCTTGAGAGTCCCCTGGACTGCAAGGAGATCCAATCGGTCAATCCTCCAGGAAGTCAAGCCTGATTGCTCCCTGGAAGGACAAATCCTGAAGCTGAAGCTCAAATACTTTGGCTACCTCATGAGAAGAGAGGACTCTTTAGAAAAGACCCTCATGCTGGGAAAGATGGAAGGCAAAAGGAGAAGGGGGCGGCAGAGGATGAGATGGTTAGAGAGTGTCACCAAAGCGATGCACATGAAATTGGGCGAACTCCGGAAGCTAGTGGAGGACAGGGAGGCCTGGCGTGCTGTGGTCCAGGGGGTCGCAAAGAGTCGGACACGACTTAGCGACTGAATAACAACAACATATCAGCCAAACATTGCTGGCCTAACTGTTCCAGCCTAACTCCCGGTTTGGCTGGCACTCTGGGCGGGGGGGGGGGGAGGAAGAGACCAAGGATTATATGTTAGAAGAGAACAATACTACAATATTCATTCCCCTGATCTTTAACTAGACTACTTTTTTTATACTCATTTTGCTATAATGTTATGTAAACAGTACAAGGAAACAGTACAGGTGGCCTTTGTTGTCTGCAGTGGAATGTTATAATGAATGTTATATTCATTCCCAGAATCCCCGCAGATGCTGAAATCCACTGATGTTCAAATCCATTGATTTTGACCTCTTGGATCCTCCGAACATGACTGGAACAGAACTCCGATCATGCTCATAGGCTTTCTGACGCTGACAGAGGCCATGTGCAACTGACAAAAACTGGAAGTCATCTTCAAACTCCTCCAGGTGGCATTTTGTGGCCCAGAGGGCCCGCCTGTTACGGACCTCAGAAGGTTCTACTTATATCTGGGATGTCCTCAGTGGGTCAATCTGTGTATTCAGAACCTGTGGATTCTAAAATCCACAGATAATGAAGGACCACTGTAGCGAGTGAGGGGAATCCATGGGTTCACTGAAACACTTGGACCTTTTGCAAATCACAGGACTAGAATCTTGAGAGACTTTTTGAGCATAAGCGTTTCTGGAAGGCGCAAAAGAAAGAGTGAAGAATGAACCGATCCCATGTTCTCAATTTGCAAGTTACGAACATCATGTTAATCAGAAGCTCAGCTTATTAATTCTTCTTTGGCAAGCCTGATTCTTGGCAGAGATTTTGCAAAAGAAAAAGGTACAAATAAAGGCATTTCAAAGTTGTTGTTGTTGTTGTTGTTGTTGTTGGGGTGTGTGTGTGTGTGTGTGTGTGTGTGTGTGTGTGTGTTTCCTCTGTGTTATTTACAAATCTGAGTAGGGTGCTATTCAATACTGGAAAGCTGCCAGTATTTCTTCCTTGGCTGTTAGACACAAGTTCAGAGAGAATTAAAGCCCATTTCACTCAGGCTAATGGAGCAGCCATTTTTTTTTCCTTTCCCACAAGACACACAAGCCATCAGGTGATGACTGCGTTGTGTCAATTGGCCCGTAGTTGTCACACCTGGCACTGCAATGGGCAAAAGCTAAATGGTACTTCTAGTGACAGAGGCAGTAAGAGGTGAAAAATGTTCGCTTCTGTGAACGTTCACGGACAAGGAGTACCAATGGCTCCTAGTCATGTTGGTTATGCACTAGTTCCAAGTTCAGAGGATTATTTCAGTGTGCTTCTTAATATCAGTTACATGTGAGCAACAGCAGAAGGATGTAATGCAATCATCTCCCCCTATTATTATTATTATTATTATTATTGTTGTTGTTGTTGTTGTTATTGTGCATCTCGTTCGTGATTTCATTAACCCATTTTTTTTAAAGGTTAAAGTAACTATCCTCTTTACTTGGTGATGATGAACAACATTTTTTCCCCTGTTTTCCCTTTTCTTTCCTCCTCTGTTGAAAAGCAGCATCAGTCTGTTCCCTTTGGCATTGTTTTGCCTGCATCTTGCACTATTGTTGTTTCTGTGACTTTACATAATCAATGACATTATCTTACCTCCTTCTCTCCCCCCACTATGTCATCTCAGAGAGGGGGGGGGTTATGCCTGGCATTGAAGACGGCCAGCAAGCCTGCCATGCTAAACGTTTCAGGTTTATTTCATTTGGGTCTCTCCTCCTCCTCCTTCCACTTGGAAGGACTAGCACTAATGCTTGCAAAGAAAGATGACGGCCCCATGCTGTTCAGTCTTAATAAAAGGTTAAAAGCCTGCTTGCCTTATATCCCCGTTTTTGGTTATTCCTGAAGTAAATAAATAAATAAAACCAACCAAGAGGAAGGAAGAAAGAAGAAGAAGAATTCTCCCTCCAGGTGTATCAGGAATGAGCGTAAAATGGGAATGACAACAGGAACAGCGTTGGCTAATGACGGGGAAGAAGTCAACCTACGTAGACTCTACTCTTCCATAGAGCCTTTCCATCTCAGTCGGCTGCAGCCCCACAATGCTAAATCAGTGTTCTTAGATTTGGAGGAATCTTTTTTTTTTTTTTGGTTCCCTGTAAGCAGATGAATTTTTTATCACTTCCTAACTCTGCGGTGCTTGTCAGAAACGGTGTTTTTTTGTTCCCCTTTCCCCACCAAACAGAGACAGAGCAGAGAATTACGGCTTGGCTGGAACTCCGGCTAAATTGCAAGAGCCCACAGCAGCCCGGCAAGTCGTGCGAGGGCATAATGGTGCTGAAGTAATCAGGTGACAGCTACTCAGGAGGAGACCCCCTGGGGCAGCTTGCGGCTCGTCTTCCAAGCCAAAAGGCGCCATGCTGCTGCAGGAGTGACACTGATGAAACAGCCCTCTGAGTCAGCATTACGACTGCTTGAAGGGAGGATGAAGAGCTTTTTCCTTTTCCTTGCTCAAGGGGTGCCTGGTCGTCCCGAAACATGCAATGCAGCTACTGTCCAGGTCAGGACAAAGCAAGGAACCTCACACTGTGAGCAAATATTCATTTGTTTGTTTATCAGATGTATAGGCCGCTTTTCTAAAATTCAAAGCGGTTTACAAAACATTAAAAAAAACCAATTAAAACAGCATACCAAAATTTCAATTGATAATGCTAAATTGATAGATTTTGGTATGCCAACAATGGCTCTTTTTGCCTCTGTTGGCATAAATATAACATACCAAAATCTGGCATTGATAATTTGTGCACTGTTGATGGACACTCAATATATCACTAAATTTGTTTGATATACTGAGTGTCCATCAACAGTGGATTACTGCACCCTGGCAAACTATTGGGACCTTTTTAAAAGTATGATGGAGAAAAGCAACTGATAGACTCTAGATTCAGGGCGCAATCCTAACCTGGAGTTAGGCTAGCGAAGTTGGGCCGGCACAAGGGCCACCATAAAGCATCTTTGAACCACTCTCGGAATCAGGGAGGATGGCGCACATCTGTGTGCTGGCCTCTCTGACTCTCAAACATACTCTCTGGTCCAAACATACTTTATGGTGGCCCTTGTGCTGGCCAGACTTTGCTTTATTTACCTCATATTTACCTCAGAAATTTACCTCAGAATGCCAGATACAAGGGAGTGGCATTCGGACCACTCTTGGAGTCAGGGAGGATGGCGCGCGTCTGCGTGCTGGCCTCTTTGACTCCAAGAGTGGTCCAAACATACTTTATGGTGTCCCTTGTGTAGGCCAAACTTTGCTGGCCTAACTTGTGCTTGCCTAACTCCAGGTTAGGATTGCGTCCTCACATTGTCTGCTCTCAATGCGCTGTGTCCTCTACCTTTTCAAAACAGACTGTTCCCTGAAACGGCAGGAGGTGGCCATCTTTGATGCTGAGGAAGGGCATGGTAGGAGAAGCACGTATGCCACCATGCCGAAGACGGTGTGTAGGCCCTTTTGCATCTTTTATGTTAATGATTTATGCTCCTTTAATATTGCGGACCTTAATGAAGAAAGAAAATGACTTACTATTTAATTATATTTTTTATTTCCTCAGATAAAATAGGGATTGATTTTCATTATTTGACGCCACTCCAATCCGCAGCCAACGGGAATAAGGAGATATATGTCACTTAATTCCAGGTGTCCGACTGAATGATTTAGCTTCTTGTATCTTTAATGATCAATTTAATAAATCAATAATGTTGTAAAGTGTAAAGATAAATTATTACAAACGAGGGCAATAAAAAAGAGACTCCTCTTTAATAGGAACAGCAGCAAGCGTGAAGATGCATCGGTCAATGCAGGGCCTTCAGGAGGAAGAGTCGAGGGGACTTGGTTGCATGGAAGAAGTTCAAAATCAGAGGCACAGTGAACCAGAGTGAAAGAGTGTGGCAGGATTTACAGACTCGCTGACTAATCCTGAGTGGCCCATGCGCCAGTTCGAGAAGTGGTAGCCAAGCAGCTATCACTGCATCCTACCAGTGCCAAGCAGGTGGTGGAAGCTCTTCAGAGGTAGGGGATGTTCATCCCTTCTCCTGGGTACAGGGTGGGTCTCCTTGCTCCTGCACCAACTATTCTGTTGGCGCAGAGGCAAGGGCCCCTGTCTTGAGCAGAACATAAGAAGAGCCCTGCTGGATCAGGCCAAAGGCCCTTCTAGTCCAGCTTCCTGGATCTCACAGCGGCCCACCAGGTGCCCCAGGGAGGCACGAGACAACAAGACGCTTGCATCCTGTGGCCACTCCCTTGCACCCGGTACTCTGAAGTAACCTACTATTGATGTAAGGAAGTTGCACAATCCATCATAGCCTATAGCCCACGATGGACTTTTCTTCCAGAAATCCATCCAACCCCCTCTTAAAGGTATCTAGACCAGATGCTAACAGATGGGCAAGAGGCACTTTTCCAAGTGGTGTTTCTCTTATGCTTAGCAGAGGGAGAATAATTGTCCCTCTTCACCCCTGCGCAGTCTTTCTAGTGGCTGTTGCTGGTGGTTGGCCTTTTTTTTTAAGATTGTGAGCCCTTTGGGACAGGGAGCCATTTAATTTTATTATTATTACTATTTGCCTGTAAACCTCTTTGTGAACTTTGTGTTGAAAAGCGGTATATAAGTACCTGTTGATTGATTGATTGATTGATTGATTGATTGATTGATTGATTGATTGATGCCATCATCACCTCCTGTGGCAAAGAGTTCCACAGATTAACTACCCGCTGGGTAAAAAAAGTACTTCCTTTTATCTGTTTTAACTCTCCCCACCCTCAGTTTTAGCGGATGCCCCCTGGTTCTGGTGTTTTGAGCGAGGGAAAAGAACATCCCTCTATCGACTCTATCCCTTCCGTGCATTATTTGGTATGTCTCAATCATGTCCCACCTCAGGCGCCTTTTTTCTAGGCTGAAGAGCCCCAAACGCTGCAGTCTTTCTTCATAAGGGAGGTGCCGAAGTGAGTTGCCAACTCCAGGTGGTGCGGTTCCCGGCGTAGGCCGTAAGGTCTTCTTCCTACAGCCTACGCCGGGCCCGCACCACCTGGAGTGGTGCAGGGCTTTAACTGCTGGTGAAGGCGCTTTATGGCACCTTCAAGACAACAGTGTCCATGGTACACTCGTACTGTGGTCACTGTGGATCTCAAGAATTGGGTCCGTACTCCTTTAAACACCCCTACAGTTGTACCCTCTTCGCACTTGTTGCAGGAAGAATATGAGAGCCAAACTGGATTATCCCACAGTTAGGCCAGCAAAATTTGGCCAGCACAAGGGCCACTGTAAAGCGTGTTTGGACCAGTCAAGGAGGATGGTGCATGTCCCTATGCTGGTCCAAACATACTTTACGGTGTCCCTTGTTTTAGCCAAACTTTGCTGGCCTAACTGTGCCAGCCTAACTCCAGGTTAGGATTGCACCCTTAGTCTCTTGGGCAGTCAACACCGTCGGAGAAAGATATTACGCTTGGAATGGTCAGGGGTAAAAGACAACAAGGACACCGAGGAACACACTGGGTGGATGTAATCGAAGCAGACACTGGCCAAAATATAAACCAATTGAGAGAAGGCACACAAGACCGGAAATCATGGAGAGAGCTGGCTCATGGAATCGGCAAGGGTCAGATACGACTAAATGCATAATTCTGTTCTATTCTTGCTACTATTGATATAGCATGCTACAAGTCGAGAACAATTTATTTGTCCATAGCCTTCTGTGTGGCATTGAGCAAAACCTGGACTCCATTTCTGCAATGGATCTGTTGCACAGCCAAGTCTCAGCAATGCAAATGTGTAGTCCCATTGATCTGGAGAAGACTTTCCATCTAATAAATAAGCTGCATCCTTTATCTCTCACTGACATGTTTCCAGTCGTCATTCCCTAGATTTTAACGCAAGTCACTAATTCATCATATCTGCTGAGAAAATTTCTACTCAATACCTTCAATAGAGCAGAACAAGACGAAGAGACTGTTAACAAAAATAACAGCTGCAATGATATAAAAAGCTACCCTGCCTTACCTGTCTCATGAATTCATAATAGCTTCCAATAAAGCATTAATTGAAAATCAAAGGCCTGCTTTTTATAAAGGTCACAAGCAGATGGTTCCTTTAATAAAGATAGAGGTGGGGGGAAAAACATTGCTTAATTCCTGCCACCTTCCTAAAAAAAGTGTAGAGATTTTTCATGCAAAAGAAATATATATCTAGGGAAATTAGTTCTCCAGCCTTAAATAATTTTAATAGAATTTTTAAAGCATATCTGAAAATCTGTCTCTTTTTCTCCTGAAACATTCAGAAGAGTGAGATATTAAGGGGGGATGTAACAGTTACAAGGAATAGAGCTATTGGAATGAAGAATAGGGCAATGATAAATGAGAGGAAGGAGCCAGAAATAATTTCAGGAGGGTCTCATTTATCCTTCATTTATTTTGTCACTAATTTATCATGGCAGCAATGACAGCTACACTAATCGTGGACAAGATCATTTCAGTGGGAGGCATCCAGAGAACCTCTTGTCTATCTACGGAGGTTCTCGACCAACTTCCTGGCTCGCAGTCCTCTAAGATCTCGCCACACAGCTTTCCATAAACAGGTAAAAAAGGTAAAGGTTTCCCCACAACCGAATGGTCTAGTCGTGACCGACTGTAGGGGGCGGTGCTCATCTCCGTTTCTAAGCTGAAGAGCTGGCGTTTGTCTGAGGACAAGTTTCCATGGTTATGTGGCCGGCATGACTATACACCAAGGTGCACAGAATGCTGTTACCTTCCCACCTAAGTGGTCCCTATTTATCTACTTGCAGCTTTAGGTACTTTCAAACTGTTAGGTTGGCAGGAGCTGGGACAACCAATGGGAGCTCACTCCGTCACACGGTCTCGAACTCCCAACCTTCTGGTTGGAAAGCCCAGCAGCAGCAGTTTAACCCGCTGTGCCACCACGTCCCATTCCATAAACAGGACATATGAATAAAAAGAACTGATAAAGGTTCCTGTTCAGCCATGATTCTGAAGAGTGTTGCCAGTGTGCCTCAAATATCCACATTTCTCAACCTTTGGGGGGGATGTAGTCTCTAGCAACATTTGGAGGCTGATGCTTGGCCCTGACCTTTTTCCTCTGCCAATACCAGTTCCCCCATTTTTCGAAGGCTGACATAGCCAGGCCTAGAGCACAACCCTAACCTGGAGTTAGGCCGGCACAGTTAGGCCGGCACAAGGGACACCATAAAGTATGTTTGGACCACTCTTGAGAGTCAGAGAGGCCAGCACACAGATGTGCACCGTCCTTCCTGACTCCGGGAGTGGTCCAAACATGCTTTATGGTGGCCCTTGTGCCGGCCAAACTTTGCTGGCCTAACTCCAGGTTAGGATTGAGCCCCTAGTCATATTATGGATTGGGATATTGGGAAGATGTTAGAAGGTATGGAGATAAGAGACCCACCATGACTTTAGACGACTACAACCAGCAATTCTCCAAGCATCTTCAATTGCACTTTGGGATTTGCAAGTCTTTTCCAGTCTGAACCAGATCCTCATAAAATAAGTAGCGGGTGTGTTAGAAAGGTACACGTGAGCATCAATAGCCCAAAAAAGAACCAAGATGACTGATTATCCTATTGTAATGTCACTCATAGGGCTATGCTTGCCATGCTTAGTCAAAACTCTGTAATCTTACAGAAAACACGGCATTTACATCAGTCGCCAAAAAGACGTTACCTTCTCTATTTAAACTCCCACAGTTCACAAAACAGTGGAAATGAAGTCGAAACGCCAGGCACTTAAATCAGTCATCTCTTTCCTGAGCAGCACAATCAACAGCGATCATTATCATTACCTCCAGCCTTCCTATGTTTTGAAAAGCCATTGTTTAACATTCAAAAGGAGGCGGTTTTTCCTTGAACTCACCTTGGATGCTGTCAAAGTCAATTTGAAGAATTCCGTCCCTGTCTTGCATTTCTGCTTGTACATTATGTATAATTTGCATGCGGAAAGAGCTCGGCTCTGCATATCATTAACACACAGTGTCTACAAAACGGCAACCGCACGGAGAGACCTAGAGGAAAAATCGGATTTTGAGCCTTCCAAGGCCAGACCTGACAAAAGGGGAAACTTTTCTGCTCTGGTTTCATTGGAAATTTCCATACAAGCTCGAGATTGATTACAGGCCTCTGAATTTTACTTGAATCTGTACGGACTGGAAACAGGTTGTGCCGTTTTAAGAGGTTATAAAAAAAAAGAAAACGAACTGTGCTTCCAAGAAAACCACAGGTGATCTAGGCTGTACTACTATAAATGATTACCTGGGCGTGAGTTCCACTGAAATAAATTGGACTTACTTTTGAATAGGCATGCATGGGATTGTGCTATTACAGCTGCCAAAGAATTGAAGCTGGCATGACATTTTGAAGGGATTTGAAACCACAAGACACTCCTGTCTCCTCTCACTCTCAGCAGCTTTCCAGGGTTTCAGATAAGAACCTTTTTTTTTTTTTTTTGGCCCCACTTGGAGATGCTGGGGTCAAAGCAAAAGGTTCAAGCCAGGAGACATAACCCCCTTGCCAGTTTAGACACTTTTCACATAGCAAGTCCTCGTTGTCAAGCAAGCTGCCGATTTCCATGTTCATACAGACCATCTATCTTGCGCTGGTCAGCTTTTCCTCTCTGTCTACTTAGCTAATTGTGTGAGTATCATTGGAATGACCTGGCTCAGCCTTGCCTGTTTAGCACTAAAAGCTGTGAGTTGGCAAACTCGGACTCCCTTGATAATCCCCGAGCAGTGCCATCCTTCTGGTACATTCACTCACAGCACAAATGCCATCACTGTCAGCTCAATTACAGAAGCATGAAGGACCATCTTCCTCCAAACCAAATTGCATGAAGTGTCATGCAGAAAAGACCATGGACTGGGCAGAACTGGGGAAAAAAAAAACACCTCACTGATGGAAAAGGGGGGGGGGCTGCGGACATTCATCGATTTTGACAGGGTGATGGAAAGACACAGAGAAGTCTTGCCCAAAAGCACTGATGCTGATAATGAATTGCGAAGACTGCCATTCAGAAAAAAAAAAATTGCCATCATGGACCAGTTGTCTACTAATGCAACAGATGCTGCAAAGTCCCCCTAGCCTTTCCAAACTGCATTTTGGAAATGGTAAGAGCTGTCTGCATGAAGGAAAGCAAGTCTTTAATAAGCTACATTTTTGCAGATCTATTGATGCAACCCAGGTGTTGTGGCTTGGGGCATTACAGCGCAAGCGTGACTCAACCACCTTGAGTTGTGCTGCAGGAAGGATCCCTGATGACAAACGTCAGTCTCAACAGATTTCTATGGCTCTGGCCCATATCATGAATGACTTAATGGGTAGAAACAAAACAAGAAACAGCCTTGGCGTGATCTAGCAAAACAACTCATCATGTGACCAAAAGAAAGAAAGAAAGAAAGAAAGAAAGAAAGAAAGAAAGAAAGAAA
>JAJKFI010000023.1:8006667-8038183 GCA_029204185.1 Lerista edwardsae | reverse complement strand
TATTATTATTATTATTATTATTATTATTATTATTATTATTATTATTAGCCTGGAAACCGCTTTGTGAACCCTTGTGTTGAAAAGCGGTATATAAGTACTGTTGACTGATTAATATCTGTCCACCTCCACCATGTGGTTGCCCACTCACCACCACTGTTACATCCTCCCAGCACTGTTAACCAGCGGTGTTATGCTGCCAGAACGCTGGGCGGGACATCCGGGTGATCGACAGCCCGCCCGTCGCGTTCCGAAGCGTTACGCCGTTTGCTGTCGATAACCTGGATGTCCCGCCCAGCGTTCCGGCAGCATAACACCGCTACTGTTAACTGTAATCAAATATTCTTGCAACAGAGAACCAAAAATGTTACCATGAATCCTGGAACTAGGGAAAAAAATTAGCACGGTTGCCGAGAACCTGAGTAGGACTGGGACACAGCCACCTGGTACCTGAAAGTGAGTCCACCAGACGGCTCCCCCTTGACCTGTTGGTGTTCCAGTCCAGTGGTCTTCAACCGTTTTCATTCCCGTAAGTTGTCACAACCCTACAGCTGAGGCTTCGCAACCCTATTGAGGTCCTAAATGGAGTGATTTTGGAAGCAGGGGGCGTGGCAACGCTGCGTGGAAGGCACAGTGATGTCGTTTATCACCACACTGCCCCGAACACAGTTGGAGCCTGCTCCGGTCCTGGAATTATACCACAGAAAGCAGAACTGAACAGTCTTTTCAAAAGGAATGATGGAGACCAGAAGGGACCAAACAGCCTCAGGTGCCAAATGGAACGAAAGGGACCAGTTTGTCATGTTTTCCTGTTTGTCCCAAATCAAGTGCACGCCCCAAGAAATGTGAGCCCCTGACGAGTGGAACACACAGCTCTACAAATAGCAGCAGCTGGAGCAGAGAAGAAAGGAGTAGCGCGGCCCAATGGATTGCATAGTTAGATCCCGCGTCGTCTGGGAGTACACTGGGCGAATAGCAAATACACCTGCCACAGAGCAGATGCCTGATGCAGGGCAAACATCACCCTATATTCCATCCTATAAATCCCCAGGTTGGACGCCACATTTCACAGCTGGCACTTGGAGAGAGCAAGAGGCACAGTTGGTTCCGCTTGGCACAACACCATGTGTTTTATGTGTCAACAAATGTGTTTCATGATCCATCATTAACATTCTGATTGATTGGCCTGCTATGCTGGCATCGTTCTTCTTTGTCTTTCCTGTTCGCTCTCCCCCCCCCCCACAACCGACAATACTGTTCTGTCTCAAAAACGTGTTCAGAAATGATTCACTGGCAAAGGAATGTCTTGGCAAAGCAAGAGCAAACCCATAATGTTCATTGCTGGGCACTGTGAAAATGTTCTATAGACGTGGCTTGGAGAACCGTGCAGTGGTGTTTTGTTTTGTTTTCTCCCCCATAATATTTATCCCATATTTGCCAAGAGCCTCATTTCACTGAAAATAATCATAATCTCATGGCAGTGTAAGTCATCACCGCCACCAAGACATCAACTGCAACCTTCTCAGATGTCAAATTGCTTGGTTTTGCCATCAAGCAGCATATCCCATGCATGTTTTGTTTCCATGCATGGGTCTTTGGAATCCTTGCATGGGTCTTTAGAATTCCTCCTGGCTCAGACAGCCACCACCATTTTGAATCTCGTGAAATCCCACGAGATTCAAGATGGCAGCAACCAAATCTTGCAAGCTTTCCTGAAATCCAAGATGGTGGTGCCCAGGGGAACAGTTAGGAGGAGACATCCCGTCTTGCCCTTGTGAGTGTGCCACGGCACGCTAAGAAGTCACAACGCACACTTTGGGAATGCTGGACCTATGGCAATGATCAGAAAGCTACAGGTGGGGAGCAGAGCTGAGCTGAGCCCTAGATGTAATGGAGTATCACAGGCTCCACCCAGGAGAAAGGTAGACATTAATTTCCAGGTTCTGGGATGCTCTTTCCCTTCCAGCCATGGCACCCACAGATAAGGGGCCGTGTCTGGAGAGTGCACTGACTGAAAATTGAATGACACCTAATTGAGAATTCCATGTACATTCCTAACATGACAGTACAAATTAACTCCCTTCAATATATTGTGTTGGCACTTAGTCATCAAATTATAGTAATGACAAGTGCCTCTGCATTCCCAAGAGTAGGTCTACAAGAGGTCACATGCCTTATTGTTGTTTATCAGTAAGACGGAGCCACTGTATCTGTCTCATTTGCCCAGATTTGGATTGAAATATTAATTCGAGGTGACCGACTCAACAACCGGGATATCACTTGACACAGCAGTGCCACTTTCTTCCCAGCTGAGAGAACGCAACCAGCTTAATATTCTACTTTCACTTCACATTGTTTTTGCGAACATTAACTGTTTCTTCTGCTTAATTTACTAGCTGTTTCTGCCTAATTTGTTTTCTTGTTTCTGACTGATCAGGCTCAGAAATGGACTATGCTATTTACAAAACTAATTGCAAATTCTGTTACTCTCTGGAAGCCTGATAAGAAACTAACACCGCAACAGGAACTCCAATAATAATTGGTCTTTAGTGTCAGTTCGTGCCAATTAACTTCATGCTGAAAAGCAAAATTTAATTTAACAAAGCATCATGCGCCTAGCTGGAAAGACTCACCCATCACCGGCACTTTGTCGGAATGACAGCAAGGTGTAAATTTTCAGCAAGGTGCATAGCCTGCTACAGAAATTACTCCCATGAATCACAATGGGTATTGGGCACATAATTACTAAGTGTGCCACAGAGAAGTTTCGCTTGTGTAATCACTTCTAAAAGACAGAATCAACTGTGTTGAAGATAACAGTAAAAAAACCCAAAAAACTACCAAAACACCACATGGAAATGTTGATGAAGTGAGGGGAAAAAAGAGTCAAAAACCATCTTATGATATTCGCACTTGAATTGCAGGCTCCATTCATTATAAACATTCTGTTCACAGTTGCATAGACCACTGCCATAATTTCCGACTTAATTGTGTAATATACTCATCCATTACCATGCTTTGGGGGTGGGGGTGGCAATGGCCTTAGATACTAGAAGATGACCAAAGGCATAAATTGCTAATTTTGTGGACACAGGAAAGCATAAAGAAAGCTGTCTGAAACAGAACGTTTGCCCACTGAGGTCAGTATTTACACCAGTGGTTCCTTTCGACTGGTGGTTCCCTTGACCAACTGGGCCATTGGCTATGGCTCCCAATTAGGGCTACAATCCTATACACTATATAGGGCAGTGGGTTTTTCGCAAGGATTCTGTGGCTCCCCGGGGAGCCATGGCTCACAGTTTGGGAATGACTAGGCTACACTGACCGACAGCAACTCTCGTTGTACCCATTTTCAGGTACCAAAGGGAAAGAAGGGTCTGTCTCATTTATACCTGGAAACACCAAGTAAGGAAATTGGGACAAAACATGTGTCAAACCACCAAACTATCGTCCCTTCCTTAGCCACACAAAGGATTCCTTTCCCACACAGAGGTGACTTTAACTGTTCCTAAAACAAATTATGGCTCCTTTGAAATTATGATACATTGAGACCCTGGGAGGCATCATATGAGGCTCATACCTTTAATTAGCTTCATTATTTTAATTTACCCTAGTAAATAATAGTTTGTCACTTGGTCAATGCATATATCAGGCTTGTAAGTAATTCTCTGGCGCACAAAGTGGATCGTGGTAATGAAGTTCGGAAATTGGATTGTTTGGAGGCCAGGCCCTTGATTGTGGGGGTTTTGCAGCTCACAGTCAGGGTCCCAACGAAAGGCCCATTCTTAGTGGCACGCAAATCACCACAGCACAGTCTCTTCCCAGAGCACTTTCACAAGACAGAAAGGACACACTATTTTGAGAACTGCAGTACAGTCAGTCCTCTTTATGTGCATATTCACTGTCTGCAAAGGTCTCTGCAGCATTCAGAGTTCTTTTGGCACTTCCTGCTACACTCTGCTGGCTTCCTGGGGGTCTCTGCTGGATTCTTCTGGTGGTAGAGAAGGCACCCCTTGCACGACCAAACCCCATTGATCCCATAAGATCAATATTTCATTATCCGTGAATTTGTTATCCGCTATTTCTTATCCGCTGCTCAGCTTCGGCTGATCCGCCAGCTGCGACTGTACCTGAGCTGTGCGGACCTGGCCACAGTGACCTAGCCACAGTGACCCATGCCCTAGTGACATCTAGATTGGACTATTGCAATGCGCTCTACGTGGGGCTGCCTTTGAAGACGGTCCGGAAATTACAACTAGTACAGAATGCGGCGGCTCGTGTGGTTGCTGGGGCACGTAGGTTTGACTCTGTCAAGCCGTTGCTTCGGTGACTACACTGGCTGCCGGTTCTGTTCCGGGCCCAATTCAAGGTGCTGGTTTTGACCTTTAAAGCCCTTTACGGCTCGGGCCCAGGGTATTTGAGGGACCGCCTCCTCCCATATAATCCTACCCGTACTCTGAGGTCATCCGGGGGGGCCCTTTTGACTGTGCCGCCACCAGGAGAGGTGAGAGGGGTGGCGGCCAGGAATAGGGCCTTCTCGGTGGTGGCACCCCAGTTTTGGAATACCCTCCCCTTGGAGTTAAGAACTGCTCCCTCTTTGGCGGTATTTCGGCGGGGGCTGAAGACCTTTTTATTTCAGCAGGCTTTTAGTTGCAGACAGGCTGGCTGGTCTTTGCATTCTTTTATATCTCTGTACTTTTTATGATCCACGGGATGACTGTTATACTTTTATATTGTATTTTTATATTGTTTTTAATTACTGTTTTTAATTATGATGTATTTTATTCTGTTTTTAACTTGACTTTGTAATGCCACCTTGAGTGCCTTTGGGCAGAAAGGCGGAGTAGAAATTTTATTATTATTATTATTATTATTATTATGATTATTATTATTATTAATAATAATAATAATAATAATAATAATAATAATGCCATCCCAGACTGTTTGAGAACTGCTGCTCTAGTATCTTGAGCTAGGACTGCAGAAGAAGCCCTATTTGAAACCATGATATGTTGCTGCCATTCAGTGTGGACAAACACTAGGCTAAATGAGCCAATAGCCTGACTCAATAGAAGATCGCTTACTATGGCGTTGTAGGAGTTAGAGCTTTTGACGACAACCATCTGAAGTGGGAGAGAGGCTGTTGATACACCTATTTTGTAAGAGCTGAAAAAGAACTTTCGAAAGCAGTCACCAGTCTGTACAGACCTCTGCTTCCCCCAAGTGTGGGTTGCAAATCACCACAGGGCCATGAGTCCATATGTGATGGGTTTGCACAATGCCCTTTGTTTTCAGAAGCAATGTCCAGTTTGACTGGAAGTCACTTCTGGATGCCCACAGAGGCCAAAAGAATGGGGCCAGCCAGGCATGACCCCCGTAAAGGCTACCAGGAAAGTCATTCCAGCCAGCAATGTTGTGACCCACCACCGAAGACAAGCTGGGCTCCAGTGCTGGAAAGGTTTGGAACTACTGTTATAGAGTAGACCATATTCAGCTAAACTGACCAATGGTTTGATTCGGCTCCATACGTTCCAGTGATAGAGAACTTGTTTTATATGCAGAAGATCCCTGGTTGAACCCCTGGCATCCCAGGTAAGGCTGGGATAGAACCCACCTGAACACCTGCAGGACTACCATCAATCTGTGTTGATGATAATGGACAAAGAACCTGATTCAATAGAAACAGCTTCATAGCCATGTGTTTCTCTCCCCTGGAAGTGCCAAAGCACAGAATGCAGCTTTTATTGATTCATTTTGAAATGCACACTGTCTTACAATACATCTCAGCCAAAATATATTTCCCTTTTATTAAAGGAATGCACTTATGTTGTCAAAAAATGGGGGGAAAAGTTGAAACAACTTGTCAAAGGCAAGAAAGGCAGGAAAATAGATGCACAATAACAGAGGTCTGTCAGCAAGACAGCCTATAAACACGACAAAGCTGCTATTGTTTTATCGATAAATACAGCTGAAGAATGAGAAGAAGGGCAGAAAATAATCATAAAAAATAATGTCGATCTTTACATGTACTGCTGATTGGTATTTCTTCCACTGATATCTGGAATATGCGTTAGATGAAGGCACAGTTGAACAGAAAACCGAAATCGATGAATTGCCTCAATGAATAAAATCAGGTATGAAAGCATGTTCTGACTTGCCATCCCATAGGGCGGTATTATTCAAACTGTGGGTCAGGACCCACTTGGTGGGTCACGACCTGATGTCAGGTGGGTCACGGAAAGCTGAGAGCAGCCATCTTGGAAACTGCAGACCTTACTCTTGCTATATTCCTTTTGTCACTTTCTGCCACAACATCACTTCCAGGTTAATGACATCGTTTCCGGTGGGTCCAGACATTCTAAAAAGTGGGTCCTGGTCTAAAAAGTCTGAATACTACTGCCATAGAGGATCTACTGTTGTCTTGATATCCTGTCTCCAACAGGAGAAACCATCACTGTAGACTGGACAGTCAAGGGAACAGCCTGCCCGTGCCTTCAGAGGATCAAAACTCCAACCCTAGCACAAGACCTGTCACACCTAATATACATTTTCTTCCATTACAGTAAAATGCTCTTTTTGCCATTGAGTGACCTGATGTGTCTTCATTAGGAAAGAAAATATTTGTCCCAAGGGAGTAAGAACTGCTATTGCTGTAGAATAACTAGCTTTCTGAAGTCATTGGCCTTTCACTCAAGGAGAAAATTAACATGGTTGGCCTATCGAAGCTATGCGTTATAGCAGCAATACATCTGCTATGAAACATTTTCAGACCATATTTTCCCTCCTTTTCCCACTCGTTTTTATCAGGCCTCCTGCCAGGTCAATTAATATTTTAAAACAGATGCTAATAACCTTAGCAATCCAGCGCAATCAATGTTTGCATGATATTTTATTTGCCCACAAATGCCCTGTGTCAATTAAAGCTTCAATCGAGATTTATAAAAGAGACTATATGAAGGGTTTGTCAAATCATAGGCATTGATTTTTTTTTAACAAATACATTGAAAAGTGCCATATAAAGGAGGAGATAAATAACAGAGCAAGTAAGTTATCTCTGTGAATTATATGAGCAAATGTAATGAGAACAGGGAAAGGCAATCTGGGGGGGGGGGGGTTGATCAGATCTAGGCTTCATATGCTTCATATGTTTTGGGAAATCCAGTATGTATGTGTCACATAATATGCTTCAATGCTGGTTGGTAAAGAATCAACAGAGTAGGCTTTGCTTTATGAATCTGAAACACAGAGGTTTTCCTAGTAACTTTTCAGTCAGAGAGGAGTAGAGTCAGGCCTGCAAGGTTTGCCCAGCACAAGGGACACCATAAAATATTTTTGGACCACTCTTGGAATCAGAGAGGCCAACACACAGACATGCGCCATCCTCCCTGACTCCAAGAGTGCAAACGTGCTTTACGGTGGCCCTTGTGTCAGCCAAACTTTGCTGGCTTAACTATGCTGGACTAACTCCAGGTTAGGATTGTGTCCTCAGTCACAGTCGACATACCAGTCTCCATTCTGCTTTGTCAAACGTCTTTTTCACGTCTAAATCCAAAGTTAGACTGAAGAGTTATTAGGAAAACCTCTGCATTTCAGATGCATACATTAATTACTGACCAAGGATACATTTTCTGACTCGGTGATTTCTTCTGAGATTTGAAAAGCAGCAGCAGCAGCAACAACAAAACGTTTATTAATAACTAAGCCGTTAATTGGAATGCTGAAGTTAAAAGCTGGAGCTCGATAAACAAAGCACAACTGTTTGTAAAGATAAATGCATATCTGTAAAGATATATGCATAACTGCAAACATATATGCAATTATGACATCAATACCATTACAGACAAAATCCTGAAATTATTATACTATAGGTTTGCAAAAGCAATATTAATTCAGAAATAATGTAACTCTTGACTAATTATCTGCATATGTTTGACTACAACACTGATGTTTTCTCCGCATAGGAAGAACGTATAAATAAATAAGATGAAGGTGTTCAAACAGCACAAACACTAGGAAAATTATGAGCAATCTTGTCCTGTGGGGAGGAGACAGAATACACTACAAACTAGATTGAAGAGAGCAGCATAAAAAGAGGGGATATGTCATCTTGAAAGGATAAGAGAGGCTATTTGGTACACTTCTAAGAGCGCAATGCTAACTTGGAGTTAGGCCAGCACAGTTAGGCCAGCAAAGTTTGGCTGGCACAAGGGCCACCGTAAAGCATGCTTGGACCACTGTCAGAGTCTGGGAGGATGGCGCACATCTGTGTGCTGGCCTCTCTGACTCAGAGAGCGGTCCAAACATACTTTACGGTGTCCTTGTGCTGGCCAAACTTTGCTGGCCTAACTATGCCAACCTAACCAAGTCAGGATTGCACTCTATGTGGCACAAATAAAAGGGCATAATTTCCTAGAAGGAAGACTGTGATCATGGCAGTATTTTTGTCCTAGATGCTACATGTCTTCTTTCGTCCTTCATCAAGCATCTTCATTTTTCTCATTTGCTGTTACAGTGATGCTTGCAACAAAATAATAATTTGATTATTTCTCCAACACTGCCCCAGTTGCATTAATTTGAGTCACACAAATATAATGTGAAGTCTTTTTTGTGTGACGTCTTGTTTCTAAAAAGCGTTCGTTCAGTCTTTCAAAAATGCCTGATTATAAAATTGATAGTCTTGAGGTTTATTGGGGGTTGCGGAAACAACCTCAAAACTCCATGCCTATTTAAGATTATAAAGGAAAGAGCAAGAGAAGGTACTCTCACGTACAAGCTGTCAGGATTTTACAGAGCAGCACCAAAATGCTCGGTTTAATATGGCAAATGTTTGAACAAGTGTGCCATTTTGTGTGTGTTTGTTTCCATTCCGTTTCATTATTCAAAGCTTCATTTTGTTCAGTTATTCATTCATCAAAACCACATTCATTTAGGGTGTTATTTCAGTCATTTTCAATATTTCCATTCATTTTAATTTCCCATTGCTTTCTGTGAGAGACCCAACTATTCTTCATAAGAAACAAAGGTTACTGGAAACATGAAAGGTACATCCAAATAGACACTGTCAAATGGACTTCTCATGACGGATTAAGGAAAGCATGATTAATACATAAGTACATAAGAAGAGTCCCACTGGATCAGGCCAAAGGTCTACCTAGTCCAGCTTCCTGTATCTCACAGTGACCCACCAGATGTCTCAAGGATGCCTGCATCCTGTTGCCACTCCTCTGCACCTGGCTTTCTGAGCTGGACTACTTCTAGAATCAGCAGATTGCAGATACCCATCATGGCTCGTAAACTGTAATGGAGTTTTCATCTAGAAAACTGTCCAATCCCCTATAAAAGGCACCTAGGTCAGATGCCATCACCACATGCTGTGGCAAGGAGTTCCACAGATTGACTACATGCTGGTAGACCATTGGGTCGAGTCAATGGATCCAAAAGGATAACTATGCACTGTGCATGGGTGTACCACTCCTGTGACTGATGTAAATTAGGTAACTTTGTTGTGGTGGAATCTAAAGAATACAGGTCTAACCTTTTTATACACTGATTTTTTAAAAAAATATCCTGATCTGACTCAATACAGCACCAAGGACCAAGGTTACCAGTGTGTTTCTGCTGGGCAGTGTGTCACGCAGACTTATCAGGGCACTGACCCCAATTTTTGAAGCCAAAGAGACAAAAAGAATTGCAAAAGTATATTCCCTAGTAATATTTTTGGTTCAAACTCTTCTTACTAGTGCAGATAAAACAAAAATGCTCTTTGGAGGGGCATGCACATTTACAAGGTAATGATCACAGCAGTTGCGAGCAATTATTAGCGATGATGTGCTATATATCTTCATTGCAAATCTTCCGACTTTACAAGGATCCCTACGCACCTTGAAGGAGAGCAGTCAGATCCTCAGAGAACTCTGCCATGGCACCTCCTGCCGTGCCAAACGCACCTTGCACAGGCGGTGTGCTTAGAGATCCAGGTAGAAAAGTGAGAAAATCATTGTACTCAATGCAGGAATGCAGCCTCCTCTGGGGTGGGTGAGAGCAGATGTTCAACTCAGCCCAGAGCATAATGAGGACTGAGCAGCTGAAGGGGAGCGCAGAGCCCTGGAAACGTGCAAGAACCCTGTATTTGCTCGAACGCAGAGGGGGAAATGTAAGTATGCAAAACACAGTGACAAAATAATGGAAATTGGCCTCCTGAAACCTGGTGCATATGCTTTATTCCTCCATCTGTATTACAAAGAGGCCGCAGAGTTAATTCCACCCTAAGTAATATCCAAGGTACACAAGCAGACAGATGTTCGCGCACCTCCATGCCTGAGAATTAGCCGCCAACTTTGTCGACAGAAGAACATTATTCCATTAGTGCCGACAGTTCCATTGCACTAGAAACTTATGCATACTAAAGACTGCAATCACAGAATTCCTATATACCTTTTCGGTTGGAGTTTTGCCTTCCATGATCAACCCCGCCACAATTAAAAAAAATTAAAAGGAGAACAGACAGCAGTTTGAAAATGCCTGCATATTTCTTTGGCTTCCGGTAGAGAAGGCCGTGCCTCAATGACAGAGCAGGTGCTTTGTATGCCAATTGATTCCAGGTTTCTAGTATCGCTACTTAAAAAGACTGCAGGCATAAGAACCTAAGAAGAACCCTGCTGGATCCTGCCAAGGGCCCATCTAGTCCAGCTTCCTATGTCTCACAGTGGCCCACCAGAAGCCTCAGGGAGCACATGAGACAACAAGATGCCTGCATCCTGTTGCCACTCCCTTGCACCTGGCATTTTGAAGTAGCCTACTACTAAAATAAGGTTACACCAGCCATCATAGCCTATAGCCCACGATGGATATTTTCTCCAGAAATCTGTCAGTTCAGTTCAGTTCAGTTTTATTACAGTCAAAGACCAGATATACAGGTAAATTTGCATATCCAGAGATAATCATGTAATTAAAATTAGTATATAAATTTATAAATGTGTAAACAAATAATAAATACAATCCTAATCCTTTTTGGCTAAGATCAAAAAGTGCAGAAATCTGTCCAATCCCCTTTTCAAGGCACCTAGGCCAGATGCCATCACCACCTCCTGTGGCAAGGAGTTCCACAGATTAATTGCACAGTGGGTTTAAAAGGTATTTCCTTTTATCTGTTCTAACTCTCCCAACACTCAGCTGTAGTGGGTGTCCTCTGGTTCTGTGTTGTGAGAGAGGGAAAAGAACATTGCTCTATCCACTCTAACCACCCCATAGGCAGGGATGGGAAAGCCTTATGCTGAGATTTCCAAGTGACACTGACACGGCTTAGCTGGGATGCCAAGAACTGGGGCAAGAGACACACAGGCTTTGACATAAGCCCTGTTCAGCTGCCCTTTACTGATGGAGAGCATACATTTTTACTGCCTGCCTGGTAAAGAGCAGGCCAAGTTCACCAATGCTCTCGCATTAGCTCTTCACACCCTGGCTGTTGCAAATCACCAAAGCAAACCCTGTTTGATGCTGCATAATGGCACTTCAAAACACTTTGCTGATGAATGAGCTGACTTTTAGCCAATTGATTAATCAATTGCATTTAAGTGAATATTTGTTAATAAACACCCCCACCCAAATGCCCTTTTTCAAATATTGATAGAAGTGCCAGGTTACTTACAATTTAATAACAAAAGCATTCCTAGCTAGAAGACAATCTTTCATATTTTCTTTTGTGTCCCACTGTTTAAAGGTAAAGGTTTCCCCACGACCGAATGGTCTAGTCGTGACCAACCATAGGGGGCGGTGCTCATTTCCTTTTCTAAGCCTGTAGAGCCGGCGTTCTGTCCGAGGACAAGCTTCCATAATCATGTGGCCTGCATGACTCCACGCCGTACTGCACGGAATGCCATTCCCTTCCCACCGAAGTGGTCCCTATTTATCTACTTGCATTTAGGTGCTTTCGAACTGCTAGGTTAGCAGGAGACAAACTGCTAGGTTGGCAGTGTTTACATCAGCACAAACCACCGGCAGTGGTTATCTGCAGTGGTTCCCAAACTTTTTCGACTGGAGGCTTCCTTGACATATTGGGCCATTGGCCCCCATTAGGGCTAAAATCCTATGTGTTGTTTAGGGCAGCGGGTTTTTCATGAGAATTCTGCGACTCCCTTGGCTGGTTTCTGTAGCTCCCCAAGTAGCCAGAACTCACAGTTTGGGAACCACAAACCCTTATACAAACTTTGAGAGTCAGAGTTGCCTGCTGATCTGAACATAAGAAGAGCCCTGCCTGATCAGGCCAAAGGCCCATCTAATCCAGCTTCCTGTATCTCACAGTGACCCACCAGATGCCTCAGGGAGCACACAAGACCACTAGTAGCCAACTACTAATGTAAGGAGGTTATACAACCCATCATGGCCTATAGCCCACAATGGACTTTTCCTCCAGTTCAATCCCCTTTTCAAGGCAGCTAGGCCAGATATTATCACCATCTCCTGTGGCAAGGAGTTCTACTGCTTAATTACCCACTGGGTAAAAAAAAAGTATTTCCTTTTATCAGAACAGATAACTCTCCCAACACTCAATTTTAGTGAATGTCCCCTGGTGTTGTGAGACAGGGCAAAGAACATCCCTCTGTCGACTCTATCCCTCCTATGCATAATTGTGTATGTCTCAATCATGTCCCCCTTCAGGCGCCTTTTTTCTGGACTGAAGAGCCCCAAACACTGCAGTCTTTCTTCATAAGGGAGGTGCCCCAGACCCGTAATCATTTTTGTTGCTCTCTTCTGCACCTTTTCCAGCTCCACTACATCCCTTCTGATAGCAATTCTTGTTGGTTTCAGACCTCCTGATACTTCAGACCTCAAAATGCCAGATGCAGGGAGAGGCAGCAAGATACAAGCGTCTTGTTGTCACGTGTGCTCCTGGTGGGCATCTGGTGGGCCGCTGTGAGATACAGGAAGCCGCCCCACCTTGAGGTTATTCGAATCTGCTATATCTTATCTCCAACAAAGATTTGCCAAAGTGATGGAAGTTTGGCTATATCTCTTGCAATGTCAAGGAAAAGATTACATCTGTGTCTTGGAAAACACAAATATTAGGAATTATTATCAGTAGGGTATTAAGTCAATTCCCATTTGCATTGATACAAGTTGCTGCATAAATCTCTATTTATCGATCGTCAAGCAAGCTAACAATGGGTACACAAAAAAAATATGCATTGATTTACGGAAGATTAGAAAATGCGGCGGAGAAGAAAAAGCTCCTCCGAAGTTAAAAAGACTCTAAAATAGAGATTGCATGTCTATCAAGTCAGGTGTTCCATAAATTCCCCAATTTGCTGCATACAAGAGAACGGGTTTTATTGTTTTCAGGTCATCTGCATTACAGTCTTAGAAAAATGGCATGGCGGAAAATTGGTTAAAAGTAACACTTTTGCGATGGAATCTGGACAATCTCTTTGCTATGCATGGTTTATTTCCAGATGGGACAAAGATCTGAGAGAGCAATAATAGACCACTGCTGTGATAGAAGCATTTTTAAGATGATAAATACTCCTACCTTCAACAGGGATGAATATAAACAATCGCCCACTGAGTGTAAGATTATCTGCAGTGAGACCCCCTCCCAATGATCGGCACAGATTATCTGCTGTTGTGCTGGAAAGCTTCCAACCTCTCATTTCTCTGCAAAACCTGCAATCACCATTGTGTCAAGTGACTTAGCCGGAAGGCGTAGGAGAAGTCGTCTATCAAATGGGACCCTTCAAAATGCTGGCCCTTGGAAAGAGAACAGCTGAATGGATAATTAGCTATGGAGAGTAGCAAATAAGTCAGCCAGGATCATTCTGGGACGTTAAGAGCCAGGAGTGCGTTCAAGGGAACATTAAGAGACAAAGAGCACAATCCTAACCTGGAGTTAGGGAAGCACAATTAGGCCAGCAAAGTTTGGCCGGCACAAGGGCCACCATAATGAATGTTTGGACTACTCTCTGAGTCAGGGAGGATGGTACATGTCTGTGTGCTGGCCTCTCTGACTCCAAGAGTGGTCCAAACATACTTTACAATGTCCCTTGTGCTGGCTAAACTTTGCTGGCCTAACTCTTTATTCACCAAAGTTCAAACGTTCAAGCCTTTCTTCCACCTCAGCATTATTCTTTTTTCTAGACCTACCTGTTGCCTTGTGATGGAAACATTGCTTGCTCAGACACCACTGAAAAATAAGGGTTGTTTCAGACAGTGACGTTGATGGATGACCTTTTGCTTAATCATAAATAACCCTAACTGTAATGGCTGATTTATGGATTTTCAGAAGAAAGTCTGCTCCTTATTTAGGGAATTAAAAAGAAAAGGAGAGAGAAAGGTTCACTAGGAACTGAATACAATAGTTAGAGGGTTCAAAACCCATCCCATTTTGGCTGTCTTGATGGTTGTCTATATACTGCCCAATTCTTCAAGCACCAGAAGGCCTTGGAGCAGACCAAACCATCAGATCTCTTCCTTAGCCTTCCCCACCACAAACCCTTTTAAGAGCATGCTGAGTGTGTGCACAAGCAATCTCATCCTTTTGTGAGACATGTTCCCCAGCATCTACCTGGGAGGGAGAGTGCAGGGTGAGCAGGGCAGCATCTCACCTTTTGTGGCAACCCAACTGCCACTTCCACTCACTCTTTCCACGATGCAATAATATAAAGCTGGTGAAGAAGTTCTCTGCTCTGCACTTTCACTCACACAGCAGCAGGAACAGAGAGCCCATGACAGAGATTCTTTAAATTAAAACAGGGTTTGCTTGTTTTTCCACAACAATAAACCTGGAAATTCAAGGAAGGTTTGTGGGCCTGTCTCTTCCCTTATGACTTCTATTTTCTGATACTATCCCTTTTCATCCCCCTGCTTGTATATCAACTCCTGCCACAGTTAAGTCGGACCCGCAAGCCTTCCGATTAGATGAATAAGCCACGTTTTGATAAAAATAGCTGGAAAGGAATAGAAAGAAAGATTTTGACTTTTAAAAAAATGTGTTCCTCAAATAGGCAATCCACTCGGAGCCAATTTATACATCATTTAGATTCCTGCTTGGGCTAAAATGTCTTGTTTTTAACTTTAATTAATATCTATGTTTAACACTAAAACATCACTTCAGAAAGCTGAGCTTGGTGGAACTGGCAGAGCTCTGTGGAATGCTGCCATTAACGATTAATGGATAATGAAGAATCAACCTGCTGGGGCACCTGGGATAAATCTGGATTTTTATAGCATTATTATTCCACTTGAGCAACATAATAGACTGTAATTTCAGGGAAAATGACATATGGATTGTTTATGAAGGTTCATAATGAACATTTAGAACCCCATCTTTCGAGGTGTTTATTATTATTTTGTTGTTTGGTTTCTGGTAGCATGTGTTAAAAATAAAGCTAAATGATTGAAAACAGCCATGCATCAGAGGACCTTACATGCAGAATCACTCTATCAAGAATAGGTTTCCTGAACAGCAAGAGTAACTACTTTTTTCAGTGCACAATTTTTGGGTATCAATCTTCCCCTACTTATAGAATCAAGTCGCAAGGAGGTTCCTTCACAGCATCTTTTCTATCACTGAGAAATTTCCTCTGGAGATGCCCAGGGCCAAGATAGACCCAACGCAGAATATGACCAAAAGTTAAAGCATGGGAGATTTTGGCAATAATTGCTACAGAATTACTGGGTTAGACACCAGCCAGTCCTATGGGCTACTCAGATCTACACAGCAGGCCCAGATCCAAGTTTCCCATGGGGCCCAAATTGGACAGCCACAACCAGACTCCACCCCTCCTCCCCAGGTAGGCCCACCTGGCTAAAAAAAAAACTAACTGGAGTTATGCAGGCACAGTTAGGCCAGCAAGGCACAGGGGCCACCGTAAAGCGCGTTTGGACTACTCTCAGAGTCTGGCGCACGTCTGTGTGTTGGCGGCTCTGACTCCAAGCATGGTCCAAACATACTTTACAGTGGCCTTGGGCTGGTCAAGCTTTGCTGGCCTAACTCCAGGTTGGGACTAGAATACTTCGTTGAGGAATGGCCTGACAACGATAAGCCATTCGCTTGAAAACCAATAGGCACAAATAATAGGCTGGTGGGCTTTTTTCCTTCCAGTTGCATCATATACATCTTTTGGCCGACTTTAAGGTGCAGAGAGTCCATTTGCTTTGACCCAATATTAATCTCCAGGTTACAGGTAAATGATTTAGGGAAACCCATATCTGTTAAGTGTCACTGGCGTTGACCTCAGGTGCCTTACACGGTTGTATACAAACTTTTTCCCTGCACTGTGAGAGCCTGAATAAACTAGACAGCCTGCAGATTTGCAGCCTCCGATTAAATGTTTGCTGTTTGACTATCTGAAATGAACGAAATGAGTGTTTGCATTCCTGCTCCCTCTCTTAACGGCTTTTTTTAACTCATATGCATCTCGCCCAGACAAAGAAAACTCTACAAAAGGAGACATGTTAAATCATTGTTCTGCTTTGGCTTCTCAGTCCCCAGAGCAGGCTGCTACCCACGAGGGCTGCTCCATTCTCTTCATACCAATTATCGCTTTAACCATCACATCAACTGACGAGCAAAGTTCTCTATGTACAGTGTTGCATTTCATGGTGTTTACAGGGGCCTGGCTGCCACAGGAGAAGGGGGGGAAAGAGCCAATTAATGTCAGATTGATTACTTTTTGCCTCCACGAGAAAAAAAAAATATTTGTGTAATTAGAGCATTCTAATTAAAAACAAGAGACCTTGTCTCTGTATTTTGCTGTAACAGTTGAAACTTACAGCAGCAAACAGAAGCCCTTTCTGCTACCATAAGCTGGAATGAGGCCAAGTGGACAAAAATCTGACCATCCAAATCGTCGTTGTTGTTGTTCAGTCGCTACGTCGTGCCCGACTCTTCGCGACCCCATGGACCACAGCACGCCAGACCTCCCTGTCCTCCACGAGCTTCCAGAGTTCACCCAATTTCATGTTCATTGCTTCGGTGACACTGTCTAACCATCTCATCCTCTGCCGCCCCCTTCTCCTTTTGCCTTCCATCTTTCCCAGCATGAGGGTCTTTTCTAAAGAGTCTTCTCTTCTCATGAGGTGGCCAAAGTACTTGAGCTTCAGCTTCAGGATTTGTCCTTGCAGGGAGCAATCAGGCTTGACTTCCTGGAGGATTGACTGATTGGATCTCCTTGCAGTCCAGGGGACTCTCAAGAGTCTTCTCCAGCACCGTAATTCGAAAGCATCTATTCTTTGGCGCTCTGCCTTTCTTATGGTCCAGCTCTCACAGCCATACATTGCTACTGGGAAAACCATCGCTTTGACTATGCGAACCTTTGTTGGCAGGGTGATGTCTCGGCTTTTTATTAAGTTGTCTTGGTTCGCCATAGCTTTTCTCCCAAGAAGTAAACGTCTTTTAATTTCATGGCTGCAATCACCATCTGCGGTGATCTTGGAGCCCAGGAAAGTAAAGTCTGTCACTGCTTCCATTTCTTCCCCTTCTACTTGCCAGAAAGTAATGGGAGTGGTTGCCATGATCTTAGTTTTTTTGATGTTGAGCTTCAAGCCAGTTTTGGCATATGATCCAAATCATATGGCATAGTTAAGGGATTTGGCATCTAGAGGCATATTTTTTTTAACATCTCCCCAGGGCCCAGATGTCCAGATGACCCCTGGGACATCTGAGAGGTGATCTGAGGCATAGCCTTCCTGCTCCTCAGTCCACCTTCTGGATGCTCCTGCAAGTGCCCACCTCTCCTGGGATCTGCTGTCAGGGCGCAGGTTGGCACCACACCCAGGGGTGGTACCCTGGGCAATGCACCCTCCTGCTCCCCTGGAATGCCAGAACCTCAGAGAATCCACATCTGCATGCAATTCATTTGTGCGGTTGCTTTTATGTTCAAACTCTCCAGATCAGTTCATTTCCTCCTTAGGAAGTGAGGGTGGCGGGGGGCGGGGGAGAGATGTCAGTATGGAGTCGTAAGTAGATATCAAGTGGGTTCTAGAAGCTGAGTCTGAACTGGGAAGCCAGAACCAGACAACCAACTCAGAGCTATTAACAACTATTGAAGCTTAAAGGTAAAGGTTTCCCCACGACCAAATGGTCTAGTCGTGACCGACTGTAGGGGGCGGTGCTCATCTCCGTTTCTGAGCCTGTAGAGCCGGCGTTTTGTCTGAGGACAAGCTTCCATGGTCATGTGGCCGGCGTGACTATACGCCATAGCGCACGGAACGCCGTTCCCTTCCCACCAAAGTGGTCCCAATTTATCTACTTGCATTTAGGTGCTTTCAAACTGCTACGTTGGCAGGAGCTGGGACAAGCAACGGGAGCTCACTCCGTCGCGCAGTCTCGAACTCCCAACCTTCCGGTCGGAAAGCCCAGCAGCAGCAAATTAACCCGCTGCGCCACCACGTCCTTTTGACGAGCTCTCCAATGGATGAGCTCTCCAATCTGCATTTTTGTAGTTCACCATATAAGACAGTTGTGCACGGACTCCGTTCTCTTGCCGGCTGGCCTTCTGACAACATTCCTGCACTGGCTAATCAGCTCCACAGTGAGTCCGTTCCACCACAAAAGGTACCGCAGCTTGTTGTGGCCTGGCATTCTGTCTCCCATCCAAAAAAAAGACCACAGATTCTCCTGCTTAGATTCTCCTGCTTAGCTTCAGGCAGCATAAGCAGCTCAACCATCAGTCCATAGCTCCTGCCCTAAGTCTGTAAGCTTAGTCTCTGAGCTACTGTGACAGACCAGATTTTACAACAGGGTGGGGGACAGAACATGACATACAGCTGCTCTTTTGAGTGATACACCCATCTCTCTCCCCCCCCCCTACACTCACAGGGTGCAATTCCACCCACATGATATCTTCCAGTGGAAAGTGATACTTGTGTGTGTTTTTCCCCCCATTCCTGTTTCCCCCACCTTTTTGCGTCATTTTCAGGAGGGGGCTAATTAATTCCGTATGCACACCCATTGCAGGGTCTGTATTTCCATCCCTTCTGAATGGCAAGACAGTAGGGTGAGGAAGGAGTTCTTTAAAAGAAGTGTAGTGAAGCTATAACTAATTTCACGATAAGCCTCAACCATTCTTGCCCGCTGAAAGAGTAAAACATTAAGCCTGATTTAATGCTGGGAATTGGTTTTCTAAATACAGTTGTGGTCATTACATTTCACAAAGGCCTCTTTCAAAAACACGCTGCTGTATTGATCGCCAGGCTCCCCCAATTTAAAATCTTCGTATGCGCACAAGAATTTGAGTGCAGTTAGCCTTCTGCAGTCAAATAATGTAATACCCACAAATCAGAAGCACTATTAAAGAGCTGGTTAGATTACAAAATGCAGCTGTTCTCAGCAAATTCCATCATTTGAATAATAAAATCACGGTGCAATTAAAAGCGCCTGGGCCTTTCTGCTTTCCTACTGATAAACATTTAACAAAAGCTCTCCCTACAATTACCACCTTCCTCTGCTTATACGCAACTGCAGCAATGCTATAATACCAGACAGTGAGGCTGAATGTGGGGAAAGGGACATGTGTAGGTGCTTATTTTGCAACAGCGTTACTAGCAGAGGATCTGGGAGCTGTTCTGAAAGTCAAAGGTGCAGACTGCCAATACTGCTTCTTCCCCTCCATTTCGGGGTGGGACAGAAGCTGTATGGTGCTTCATGCTCCTTGCAAAAGTCGATGTGGCATCTAGCCAAGACACAATAGAAGTTGCTCATTATGAGGGCTGGGTAGAAATTTTTTGCTGCCATCCGGATTGGCAGTGGATGGCAGGCAGTTTTTGTGCCTACCCCAGACTGGTGAGGGAGGGTTGGTGTGTTCAATAGGTTTCTTCTAAAAAAAAATGGTCATTTTTGTTTAATAAAGTGGCCCACATTAAACCCAAGTCATAGTCTGGTGCCTTCATGAGGTGGTGGTGGTGGTGGTAGTGAAAGGGTCAATAGGCTACCTCAGAATGCCAGATACAGGGGAGAGCAACGAGATACAAGTATCTTGTCTTGTGTGTTCCCTGAGACATCTGGTGGGCCACTGTGAGACACAGGAACCGGACTAGATGTTCCTTGTACTCATAGGAACAGCCTCACTGGATTAGGCCATGTCTGAAGAGGAGCATCTGGTTCAGGTTATTGTTGAAGAGAAATGCTGTGGAGAATTGACTAGCCACCAGTGCGTTTACCTCAGAATTTTACCTCAGAATACCAGGTGCAAGGGAGTGGCAACAGAACACAGGCAGCCTGTTGTCTTGTGTGCTCCCTGAGGCATCTGGTGGGCCACTGTGAGGCACAGGAAGCTGGACTAGGTGGGCTCTTGGCCTGATCCAGCGGAGCTTTTACTAAATATAGTAAATCAACAACAAGTGATGTCCAAGCTGGCCACAATGTATTTCTAAACTGAGTTCATTGTATGCAACAAGTGTGGGCAAACACAAAACAACATTCTGATCACTGAACATTGCATAGGTCATGTTCTGGGGAGATACACCATCAATGTGGAGGGGCGGGTTCTATATTCTGCATTCACAATCCACATACTGTAAGAATATGCAATGTTGGAAAACATTGTTAATTTGTGGAACTCTGCCACAGGAGGTGGTAACATCTGGCCTAGATGCCTTTAAGAGGGGATTGGACAGATTTCTGGAAGAAAAGTCCATTGTGGACTATAGGCAATGATGGATTGTGCAACCTCCTTACATTAGTAGTAGGCTATTTCAGAGTACCGGGTGCGAGGGAGTGGCAACAGGATCCAAGCATCTTGTTGTCTCATGCCTCCCTGGGGCACCTGGTGGGCCGTTGTGAGATACAGGAAGCTGGACTAGATGGGCCTTTGGCCTGATCCAGCAGGGCTCTTCGTATGTTCCTATGCTCTTAAGCCAACTGGATGACAGATCTCTTCCCCTCCCTCAAAACCTTCCCTCCACAACAAGGAGTTGCACTTTATGAAATATTTCTCGAACATCACAGCGAAGCGCCAAAAGGGGAGTTCTCAGACCTTTATCAGCTCTAACCCATTTATTATATTTTGCAGTCCCTTTCCAAGACTGCTTCATGCCTCAGGGTTTAAGTTTTCCTTTCCAACACTTACCTGCCTCTTCATTTTCATTTTCCTGGAAATTGCTTAATATCTCAAAGGGGGAAAAAAAAATCAGTTTTCACATTCTTGGAAACTAACACGATCACATCAGAGGGGAAAAAAACAAATAAAGGACATATTTCAAGACAGATCTTCATTTTGATTTTGCTGTCTTCAATGACACTCATCAACCAATTACCTAAAGGTCTCTACTGCACACCTGAGCAACGTTATACAACAGACTCTTTCTCCGGCTACGCTCCGAGTTCTTTGTATTTGACAAGCTGCGGTTTGCTAGGACTTTGATTTTCAACTATCAAAAAAAAAAACCCTTCAGTTTTATGTTGACAGTTAAGATTCTTCCAAAGTTCGCTCATGCTGTAAAAAGCCTGGACTTTGGAAGTTAGGGTGATTGCCTTAACTCCCACACCGAGTGGGTCAGGTACCACCAAGCCTCTGTCCCCATCCCCCCATGCAAGCCTCATCCCAGTGCCAACCCCTCCCCGAGCTGCCCTGCGTAACAGCTTGCCCACCCCACATACAGTTCCTCTTTCCCCCCACCCTCCCCATGTCCAGAAATGCACGGTCTCCTCGGAGCTGCACCTGACATTTAGCAAGAACAGATCCGAGTAGCCAATAGGGAGGCTAGCTCCTCCGCTTGTGCAAGGGGGAAAACACGCCTTTGCAACGGGGAGGCTCCAATCTCCCTCAGTACTGCACTGGATACTGTGCAGGACCACCAGCCTTCCTGTTCCAGCACAGAATAGGATTGCGCCCTAACTTCTCTACAGGTATGCAGAGGCTTTGATAAAAAAGGTAAAAAAATAAAGGTTTCCCCAGGACCGAATGGTCTAGTCATGACTGACTGTAGGGGCTGGTGCTCATCTCCGTTTCTGAGCCTGTAGAGCCAGCGTTTTGTTGGAGGACAAGCTTCCGTGGTCATGTGGCCAGCATGACTCTAGGCTGTAGCGCACGGAATGCCGTTCCCTTTCCACTGAAGTGGTCCCTATTTATCTACTCGCATTTTTAGGTGCTTTCCAACTGCTAGGTTGGCAGGAGCTGGGACAAGCAACGGGAGCTCACTCCATCACGCAGTCTTGAACTCCCAACCTTCTGGTCGGAAAGCCCAACAGCAGTGGTTTAACCCGCTGCGCCACCACGTCCCATAGGCTTGCGTACAGTTTTGCAATAGACAAAACAAAAAACGGAAGCAGTGGGACCAAACTATTAAAATTTCCGCAAGGAATGAGGATATAGGAAATAGGAGGCTCGAGATTTTCTGAAGTCTGTTAAGAAAACCTCACACAACTGTTGCATTGACAACATGCACCTGGTGAGTGTAGGGAATATCCAAACTACAGAGAGGTTGGCTTTATTCTGTTCCTTGAAAGGACGGCCATGTTGTACAGCAAAAGTGCGTGTGATGCCGATAACCCAGTGATGTCATGCAGGGGGTACGCGAGTACCGGTTTCTAGGATTACAGCTGGCCACGCCCATTCGCCCGCCCACTCGTCGACTCCGCCCTCTGCAACGTTTGAATTTCCTGCATGTTTGAGTTGCCTGCATGTTCTCAGAGCCAGGCAGGCAGGCAGGCAGTGAGCGGAGCCTTTCCTTTCCTTGCCACTGAAAAATGAGTTGCTCTGGGGTTTTAACATGATGCCAGGCCTCCTTAACGTGTTCTGGGGGTGCTGTGGAATACTGTTGCAACTGTTGGGTCAGTTTAAAATCATCTGAGGCCTCAAAAAGGGCTTTTTTCATGTCACTTCCTGCCACGACATCACTTCCGGCTTATGACATCACTTCCGGTGCGCGGGTCCCGACACGTGCCAATCAAAAGGGAGTACCTGTTCTTAAATCATTTAGATGACACCACTGCGATAACCCTTTTCAAGTTGAGGACGAGATGGTCTTCGGCTGAATTAATAGCTTATAACAGCATCCGAACCGTCACGCCCTTCTCAATGCAGATTTGAGGGGAGGGAGAAAAAAAAATCCAGTTAGAAATGCTAATTCCACAAATCCCTCCTGCCCCCCGGATTCCCTTGGGTACCACTTTCGATATCTGGCTTATCCCTGGCATCCTCCTCTCTCTCCTTAATGAGCTACAGTCTTCTCAACATCTTGCAATACATAAAAAAGGATTAGGATTTGCCTGGTGCGATAGATCCCTAATGTGAATATGCAACGCCTCTAAAACATGCACGGTGCTGCGGGTGGAACGATAGCATCAGCCCAGGTCGGCTTCCGCTGAACGTCTTTCTCTTCTCGTTCTTCTGCATTTTGATTGCTTTCTACGTCTTGCAGAGCAGCCTTCTGAACAGGAGAAGGTTAGGCTCACCTGCGAGTTTGGGAGGGCTTGAAGAGGATGCTGCCTTACACCAAGGGCGCAATCCAATGGTGCCCCAGAGCCGATGCAAGCTGCTTCCGTCAGCCATTCGGTGTCACTAAAGTGCCCTAAAGCACATGTAGTTGCATTGGCCCTGTGGCACTGGTGCACGCCCCATGTAAGCAGTTCATGTGTCAAGGTGGCCAGCCTGGGGCTGCCCCGCTACCTGTTGACCTTGCCATTGATCTGGTCTCTGCCAGAGGTAGAATTAATCAATCTGTAGTTAATCTGTGGAACTCTTTGCCACAGGAGGTGGTGATGGCATCTGGTCTAGATGCCTTTAAGAGGGGACTGGACGGATTTCTGGAAGAAAAGTCCATCATGGGCTATAGGCAATGGTGGATTGTGCAACCTTCTTACATTAGTAGTAGGCTACTTCAGAGTACCCGGTGCAAGGGAGTGGCCACATGATGCAGTATCTTGTTGTCTCGTGGGCTCCCTGAGGCATCTGGTGGGCTGCTGTGAGATACAGGAAGCTGGACTAGATGGGCCTTTGGTCTGATCCAGCAGGACTCTTCTTCTGTTCTTAAGTCCCAGATTAGGTTGCAAGTTATTATAGCTCCCTCCCCACAGACAGGATAGCAAATTCTTTTTTATTTACCTCAGAATTTTACCTCAGAATGCCATGTGCAAGGGAGTGGCCACAGGATGCAGGCATCTTGTTGCCTCATGTGCTCCCTGAGGCACCTGGTGGGCCACTGTGAGATACAGGAAGCTGGACTAGACGGGCCTTTGGCCTGATCCAGCAGGGCTCTTCTGATGTTCTTATGATAGCAAATTCTGTTTTATTTACCTCAGAAATTTACCTCAGAATGCCATGTGCAAGGGAGTGGCCACAGGATGCAAACATCTTGTTGCCTCATGCGCTCCTTGAGGCACCTGGTGGGCCACTGTGAGATACAGGAAGCTGGACTAGATGGGCCTTTGGCCTGATCCAGCAGGGCTCTTCTTATGTTCTTATGATAGCAAATTCTGTTTTATTTACCTCAGAATTTTACCTCAGAAATTTACCTCAGAATGCCATGTGCAAGGGAGTGGCCACAGGATGCAGGCATCTTGTTGCCTCATGTGCTCCTTGAGGCACCTGGTGGGACACTGTGAGATACAGGAAGCTGGACGAGATGGGCCTTTGGCTTGATCCAGCAGGGCTTTTCTTATGTTCTTATGTTCTTAGAATGCACAGCAGACAGGGCCCGCTCTAGGAGTGGCGGGGCCCAATGCAGGGCATCCTTGCGGGGGTTCCCCACCCTCCCCGCAGAGCCTCTCACTCACCAAGAAGGGAGTGCTGGTGGCGCCATACGCTAAAGTGCGGCACCTGGAAATGGTGATGATGACGTCACCGCCAACTGTCTCCAGGAGTCCCATTTGGGGCCGTTTGAAGGCAGGAGCGAGTGGGAGGGCCCGAGGTAAAGCTGCTTTGCTTGCCCCACTGGCCTACAGCCTATAGAGATCCCTGCAGCAACAGCAGAAGGCGATACACTTGCTGCACTGGTGCAGCCCCCCCCCCCCAAAGTGCAGGGCCCCATGTGACGACACTAGTCAGACTGGCTTAAGGCCGGCTCTGACAGCAGAGCCCTTTTGCCAAACCTTAGGCAACGAATCTGTTCACATGGAAGAAGGCAGCTCCTCAGATAGCCTGGTCCTAGCTTCTATTGGCACACTCCTAGTCTGTGCAAATTAGGGCGCAATCCTAACCCACTTCCCAGCAGTGACACAGCTGTGCCAATGGGGCATTCATGTGCCACATCCTGCAGTTGTGGGCAGTCACGGAGACTTCTTCAAGGTAAGGGTACGTTTGCTCGCTTAACGTGGATCTGCATTGCCCTTACCCCGGTGCTGGAAAGTGGGTTAGGATTGCACCATTAATTGCATGTTGAGAAGTGGTCATGGCCTTTAAAAAAAAAAAATTCAACTTCAGACAAAGAAACAGAAGAATGGCATGAGATAGACTGGTAAAAAGTGATATTAACTGTGTAGGTTCAAGGCTCACTTAAAGCATGAATTCTAGGAAATAATTTCTGCAAGAATACATATCTATTTATTCCTCCCCCCGCCAAGGTGGTTCATAACTTAAAAGTACCCGTCCTTTAAAGATTCATTTCATACTGCAAGGATGAAAGCAACATGCTTTTCGTGATACCTAATTGCGGCTTGGTGGATAATTACTTGTTCAAATATCTTCTGCCAACTTTGGACAGCAATCTTTTGCTGCCACCTCTTGGCAAGCGAATGTATTTTAAATAAAAGTGTTTGCAGTGCTTCAGCCACCGGGCACGGAGCAGGTAAAATAAAATGGGCAATAACCAAACATTTCATTTGCAGGTAATTTTGCTTAACGGCTTGCATTCCCTTGGTGCATCTCTATTCCGATATGAAGAGGCTTTTCAGCCTAATCAGAGATCGCTAGACCAAATTCCTTTCTTCCTCCCCCCAAACGTATACATGAAAGTAAAAGGAATAAAGAGGAAGCATCTTAACACACATGGTTAAAAGTCAGGTAATTAAAGAACAACAACTCTAAACTGTGCCCTTTGACTGATCAGCTAAAGAAGAAACACCCAACAGGTGATCTACACAGGTACGCAAAAGAAACTCACAAGGCTTTGATTTCATGGACTGCACCAAACCTTGAATGGTCCTCCAAAACTGCCTAATAGCCCATATACTCAAGTACATGAGTGTATAATTATATTCGCCCCCCTAGGAATCCGGAGTCGCTTCCTTTAACCCTCTGAGTGCCGGCCAACCAAGAAGAAAAGCTCT
Source organism: Lerista edwardsae (assembly GCA_029204185.1). Taxonomy (NCBI): domain Eukaryota; kingdom Metazoa; phylum Chordata; class Lepidosauria; order Squamata; family Scincidae; genus Lerista; species Lerista edwardsae. The sequence continues at coordinate 8,011,986 of JAJKFI010000023.1, read as the reverse complement.
TTGCAGAAGAATTGGGAGGGGGGAGGAGGGAGAGTGAAGTGGGCGGAGTCAGCCCTAATTTTAACTAGTGGAACTGAGTTCCCCCGCGTTCCCCCTGCATGACATCACTGTATACATGCATCCTATGCTGTCAAGGCACCGTGTAGACACAAGAACCAGAGTCAAAACCTGAGAGTGCCCTGAGATTGCATAACTGGAGTGCCTTTCAGGAGCTAATCCCGACTATGTCAAGCTGACTCGCGGTCCAAAAAGGCTGAGCCAAAATGGCGGACTGGGTCAACTGGATAAGTTATGATAGGAGACGTGTGAACTGTACCTTACAATGTATCTTTATGTATTTGAAGAACATATATCCCAGCCTTTCCCATGCTGAGGCAAATGCCCAAGGCGGCTTACATGGGCAGGCTAGTCTAAACGATCGTTCAGTGGTTGTATTTTTTTGTAACAAATATACAGTGTTCGATTATTCACCAAATGTCGCCTTCACAGTGTGGTTCCCTCCCTCAGCAGGCAATAGTACGTCAAGGTCATACTCCATCCTTTCGCCTGCTGGCCTTCTCCCACACTGGCTAATCTGCTCCACATCGACTCCGTCCTGCCACAACAGGCACTGCAGCTTGTCACAACCTGGCATTCTGTCTCCCATCCAAAAACAAGACCACAGATTCTCCTGCTTAGCTTTTTCAGGTAGTACCAGCAGCTCAACCATCAGTCCACACCTTGTAGGCCTAACAGGGAGCCATGGCCAATGGCCCAGTTGATCAAAGGAGCCACCAGTAAAAAACAAACAAAAAACATTTGAAAGCCACTGCCTTACAAGGTTGTTGAAAGGATTAACAAGTGACCTTAATATGAAGGAGTGTGAACACCCAATGACCTATTATATAGAAAGGCAAAGTATTTGTTTGGCCCTGACTGAGGCATCTTCATTGCCACAGGAAACTTTGGTGAGTCTAAGATAACAGAATCCTTATTGAAGACAACACTAAGAACCATGGGGACACACACACACACCACACAGTTAAAGGAAGGGGCTGCTTTTATGTTGCGCTATACTGCTGTGAACAAAGTCTGCCGAGAACTAAGCAAGTCACTCCGCAGACTCAGTTTAATCTCTCGGAGCATGCAGAATCTTTAAGCTTCAAGAAAAAACTAAAGATATTGGCCAAACTCTATGGAAAGGTCTACAGTCGAGGCTGGCAAGAACAGGTTTTGTGCTCAGTTCACCACAGAACATAGCTCAGAATTCGATTGCTGCTTGCAAGTGAGAAATGCATGCAAGACCTTTGATGCCTTCCCTGTCCTGACCATCAGCCCTGGCTGGAGAGCTCATGTTTAAAAAAAGGGCAGGTCAGTCTGGGTGACTGGAAAAAAAAGGCTTTGTTCCAAGTTGGATTTCAAGATGCAGCCATTTCTGAAAACGGTTACAAAGGTTACTAATAGCATTGTGTCTGCGGACAAATGGATTGCCCTTGTTCCATCCTTTGTTCCACAGTTCATGCACCTCACCTCTCACCTTCTGAGCCAGCTAGGAGTATTGCTGCAACTAACTTTGGAGCTGGTGCGTGCAGTTTGCCATCATTTCTGCGCACACATCGACAGCATCACAGCTCGACACACCATCTTGCGGTGAAATGATGCAATCACATCAACTCTCCTTCGGGTGCTGCAATGTTGTCCTTGCATATATGAATATTTTTAATCATCCTATGCGCTAATGTGCATTAGCAACCTACAGGAAAACACACACACACACACACACACACACACACACACACACACCCCAGGAGGACGCTGCATAAACTCAACAGTCTCAATTTCAAAAATTAAAAAATGGCAGATTGGTACATGATAAATTCTCTCTCTCTCTCTCTCTCTCTCTCTCTCTCTCTCTCTCTCTCTCTCAATGAGTCCAGTTTGATGTAGAGGTAGGTGAGCCAGCTATAGCTCATTTAGATTGGCTCAGGAATAAGATAAACAAATAAAGACCCAGAAATGGCCAACTTCACTGCGAGCCAATCCAAATTTGGCCCTCTCCCCAAAATGACAGCCTGGGTTTGATTGCATGTCCCCCACACCCTTAGCTGTCCAACAACAGCTTCCAATCAGCAGCAGAATACAGCACTTGGTCAGCCAAGGACTACAAACTCACCCCCAGACTGCCTTTGGCAGGTATAACTCCAGTCCTGTCTCCAGTAGAGGGAATTCTTACTCTGCATATAAGGCCCTCTTGCTCTAAGGCAGTGGTATTCAAACTTTTTAGACCAGGACCCACTTTTTAGAATGGCACTTGTGTTGGGAAGTGATGTCATTAACCTGGAAGTGATGTCATAGCCGGAAGTGACATCATCAAGCAGGAAGTGCTGTCATTTTAACATAATAAAATGACAATCCTGAATTGCAAATAGGCACTCTTGGACTGCAGCAATTGTATAAATATGAGACATCCATGACAGAAAGCAAGATGACGACAAAACAGTATGTAATAGCACTGAACGAAAAACATTTTTTTAAAAAAAAAAAACCTCACTTGAAAATTCAAACTGTTAACACTTACAAAACGAATATAGGAAGAGTCAGATCTGCAGTTTCCAAGATGGCTGCTTCCAGCTTTCTGTGACCCACCTGACATCAGGTCATGACCCACCAAGTGGGTCCTGACCCACAATTTGAGTAACACTGCTTGAACAAATGGCACTGTCATTTTTGTCACACAGACAATACAAAAGAAATTAGAAAAAAAACTTATTTGCAATTCAGCCACCAGATGGCACTATGAAAGCTAAGCAATGTGGTTTTGGTCACCCTATACAGTGTGTGTAGGTGCGTGCGTGTGTGTGTTCAAACCCCTGCAGCAATGCAAGTCATTCTGGCCTTTACAGTTAGACCTGATCGTCCCTTCCGTGAAGAGTCCTCTGGGGGAAAAAAAATCTAGAAAAAGCAATAACATGCTGATACTGGGTGAATAATGATGGGTTTTGAAGTATGAAGCAACAGTCCTTTCTTTAAAAGGTGTGGGCAGATGATAAGAAAGGCAAGAAGGGAGAAGGGATGAAAGGAGAGGAAAGCAAAAAAAAAAAAACCCCGGAAACAAACAGGACAGGAAAATAACAGACAGAGCAAAACAGCGTCTGAAGTTTCCCCGAGTGCCACATAGACAGTTTCTATAGATGTGTCATTTCTTTTTTAAAAATATATATTGCTTGCATTCTCTGCTGACACAACACTCAAAGTGGTTTCGTTTTAAAACAATGGCTGTCCCACTGAAATAGGAGCAGTTCAGGCCAATAACAAAGCTATGAACGTCACACCTTGGAAGGTGCCAAGAGTTCCACCACCAGGAGATGTCATTTTCTTACAGACGCTCAGGCTACAATCCTATGCACATCTTCCTGGGCGAAAGTGCCATTGAACACAACGGGACTTGCTTCTAAGTAGGCATGCATAGCATTGCGCTGTCATTTCCTTTCCCGCGAAATATTCCCAGTCCTCTCCCTTTGGGAAGAGCCCCTGGAATTTAGTCCAACATGCACTTTTGCAAAGGGCCACCATAAAGTGCATTTGGACCACTCTCAGAAGCAGACAGAATGGGGCATGTCCAAACATATTGTATGGTGTCCCTCGTGCTGGCCACACTGTGCCAGCCTAAACTCCAAGTTAGAATTGCGCCCTGAATAGGATCTTAATGATATTAAGAACCCAGCTTTGCCCGCTGTGGATCCCAGCTTAAATCCTTTCCTGTCTGAAAGCCTGGAGAGCTACATCCAGTCCATAGAGTCCACAGAGAAAGCACTGGCAGCACGAGTTTGAGGTTCTTGCAGCCAATTTGAACCCTACTTGTTCTCCGCTTTTCTTTGGTTTTTTTCCTTCCCCTGGTCGTCATTTGAATTATTTTTCCCTATTAATTAACCCCAGGTTGAGAAGAGTATTCATGTTAGCTCGATTCAACATTTTTCCCTCAGCGAATCATGCCGGCCGTTTTGCAAATATCCCTAAAGAGGAACGACTATGTTGTTTCTGTCATTTGGTTCCAGATACCCTCGATCATATACTCTTTCATTGCCCAGCTCATTCTTCTATTCGCAAGGTATTTTTAGAACCCTGGTTATCTTCTCAGCCGAACACCCCTGAAACTTTCCTGAGCGATTCCTCCCCTCTTATCACAGAAGCTGTGGCTAGATTTCTGTTTGAGATTTTCAAATTAACCCTCAAGTTATAATTTACATGCGTATTTTCAGTGTCAGCATTGTTATCTGTTGTATTTATGCCAATAAAGGTTTGGGAAATGAAATGAATGAATGAGAAAGCACTGAGGGCTCAATCCTATCCAGCTTATCCAGCCATGCCAATAAGGCACACCCTACATCCTGCAGTGGGAGGGCAATCATGGATACCTCCCTCAAGGTAAGGGAAGATTTGTTCCTTCACCATGGGGCTGCATTGTAGCTGCATCAGAGCTGGAAAGTTGGATAGGATCGAGCCCGGAGTTAGACTGGCCAGTGGCTTCTGATAAGCCTGTTACAGCAGCTTCAGTTGTCCATGGACGGCTTTTCAAAAGGACCAGATACGCTCACAGAAGACACCGCGAACCACCATGGATCGCCTGCAGCCACACAGCTCTTCCATGTCCACAAAGTGATATACTTCATTCCAGAATGGCCACGATCTTTCGGATGCCGATGAATTTCCTGGCCTTTGTGGGAGGCAGAATTTCAGGCTCGCTCTTACACTCAGGTCTGATCTAGCGTGGCAATTACGCTCTTCCAACTTATGCCAAGCAATTTGATCACAGTGGGCTTGCATTTGTTATGAGTTCACCCGGGGTTTCTTCTTACTCCCCTAGAGGAAATGCATTAACATTTTCCTCCCCGTCCCTCCCCTGCTCACCTTTTGATTTATTTTTAAACGGCTTGTAATGAAAATATGACCTTTGCGTACATGTTCCTGTTTCCCCAGGTATAACTAGGAGAATACACCATATTTTATATTTTATATTTTATATTGACTTGGAAACTAAGATAAAAAAGGCTTGGAGGACCCTTGTGCTCCAGCAATGCTGTACGCATTTGAATAAGATAGACATTGCCCAGCAAATGCTTAAAACATATTAATTTATTGCTACAGTGCTATCGAGAGTATGCCTATTTTCCGGTCTTCTTTGGCAAGCTGGTCTGTAATAAAGCTATGTCAGAATTGCTGACAATATTCCACTGTTTATTGTTTTATGACTTGATTTTTTTATGCCACGAGCAAGAAATGATACGATTCCTATTATTATTATTATTATTATTATTATTATTATTATTATTATTATTATTA
>JAJKFI010000023.1:7984983-7998020 GCA_029204185.1 Lerista edwardsae | reverse complement strand
ATAATAATAATAATAATAATAATAATAATAATAATAATAATAATAATAATAATACTTGGATTTATATACCGCCTTTCTTAGGTCACCAGATTTCTCTAATGACTATACTCAAGGTGGTTTACATGGGCAGACTTTATTCAGAAACCCGAAGGTTTTTACAATTTTTACAGAAATGTTCTATCTTTCAAGAACTACACACATACAGATGGATCTTTCTGGATTTAGTCCTTCTTTTTGGCCACCCATTTGTCTTCTTGCTGGCTGATAAATGGCTTCCCTGCTCCCACCAGAGAAGCGGCTGAACTTCGGCACAACTCCCCCTCACACAAGGCAGCTGAAGCTCAGCTGTTAATCAGTCGCAATTAACGAGGTCTGCCGCTCACAGAGACTTCCGGCTGTCCCGAACTGGCGACCTTCAGATCTTCAGCTCTTATCTTCAGGCAAATGGAGGCATTAACCCTCTCGACTAAATCTTCTGCCCTTATATTGATCAGAGGCATCTAGGTCGGTGTTATTCAAACTGTGGGTAGGGACCCATTTGGTGGGTTGCAACATGATGTCTAATGGGTCACTGAGAGCTGAGAGCAGCCATCTTGGAAGCTGCAGTACGAGCAGACACAGTGCAAAAATGTTTCGGAACACTTGTCAGCCTCACACCTGACACACACACGCCTTACTCTTGCTATATTCCTTTTGTGAGTGTCAACAGTTTGATATTGGCTTGCCATCCACTGGTGGGTCCCGACCCACAGTTTGGGAACCAGTGCTATAGGTGTTAACCAGGTTTCTCAGCTCTGGGTTTTCCCACTGTTGTAAACCAGACGGGCTTCACAGTCAGTGAACTGTCTCCAAGTAAAGTGGAATTCTTTGTTTACTAAAGGGAAGAGTTTCCAACAACAAAGCTGGGCAGTGCCCCCTCTGGTGGTTGACATCAGAATAGCCTCCGATGTGTTGGAAACATCCAAAACAGATGAAAAATAGGGAAATCAAAAAAGTAGGGAGAAATCTGTTTGTTTTTTCACTACATGTGGGATATTACATTGCATGTGGGATTGCACACTGCATGTGGGGTATTTTTTCCCACCACATGTGGGATAATGCAACGCATCCCATCTCATTGATGGAAAGCATTGCAATTTTAATTTGTTTTAGTGATCGTCACAAGTTTAGACGTGGATTTGCAAAAGACACAAAGTCTTCATTTGGGTTGCCTCTTCCGATTCATTGCTCCACAGCTCGCTTGAGGACACTGCCTGTCATTTTGCACTGAGGTCCTCTAAAGAATTGTCCTAAACCATCCAAAAACTTTTGAGATTCCAATCTATCAATGTTCACTGTAGGACAAATTACCATTGTTCTGTTGCCAGAAAAACAAAACAAAACAAAAAACAACTTTAGATGCAATAAAGAGGAGGCTAATTAACCCATTTATCACAAAGCAGCAAACAGGCCAATGATTTTTATAATTATCAAAACAACTCAATTTTTTGCTTTGGTACGCAAGCTTGTTTGCACAACTGAACTGAAAATCATCAAAATTACTTACAATACACTGGCTACCAAAGCATGACAAAATTAGACTGCTACAACCAATTAATTGAACGTAATAAAGCTTTTAAATTATTTTTGTTTATTAGCACTCCTGCGGGGTTAATGATGTAGTCCTGCTTTGGCTAGGAGGAACAATTGAAAGAAAAACCAAAAACCAAAATTTAAAGCAAATTACATTTGCCATGTATTAGGAAGTCCAATAAGACTTTGTAATGGGCACATAATAAATCATTCTTGAGAATGATCCCTTAACTGCATTCAATTCATTTATTTTCACTCCATCATAAATCATGTTTTACCCCCTGTAGATGCTTAGAGGTACCATGTTGGAAAATACAGGTAAATGACTACAGGTTTCCAATGGTATTTTTGTATGTGTGTTTGAGAGCATAACCTTGCAGCATATCCGACAGGTGCCAGTCTCTCCAAACCATAAAGGACCTCCGCCAACCTTGGAACTGATGTCCTCTAGCCGTGAACAGCTGTAAAAAGTCGTAAATCTATTTGCAACCCCTTTCAATACTGACTCTGCCATTCGTTGAGAACTGGCCCATTCATGAGACCAAGTGAGGTTGTTGCCTAAGGAGGCAGATTAGTTGGGGGCATCCTTTGCCCACTGCTGCTCTTGTCCTTCATCTCCCTGGATTTTAAAGGACAGGGTCCCCTTCCTCCACAGTTCTTCTACCACTTCCTCTCCTCCTGCTTCCTAGACACAGAAAGGAAGGGGAAGTGGAGCAAAGAGGAAGTGTTGAGGAATGACAGTGTCCTCCACACTTCCTTGACTCGGAATGCAATCCTAACCTGCAGTATAGTTAGGCCAGCAAAGTTTGGCCAGCACAAGGAACACCATAAAGTATGTTTAGAGCACTCTCGGAGTCAAAGAGGCCAGCACACAGAGGTGCGCCATCCCCCCTGACTCCGAGAGTGGTACAAATGCACTTTACAACGGCCCTTGTGCCACCAAACTTTGCTGGCCTAACTCCATGTTAGGATTGCGCCCTCAGGTCTTCCACCCAGGAAGTAGGAAGGATAAGGGGACATCATTTGGGCCTCTGTTTTAGGTATTGGGAGCCAGCACTCCAAACCTGCATTTAACACCCCAAACTTTCTATCTTGATTCTAGCAGATATTGGATTTGGGAAGTCAATCCTCTATTCAGTCTTCTGGAAATGATTTTTAAACATAAAAGCATTTTGCCATACATTTCCATTAGCAAATAACTTCATATATCTGGCAACTTTAAAGTCAGACTCTTTCTCTCTCCCCCTCTTTCTTTTGTAATGAGGCATCCCTCACATTCCAGCGTTAATATTCATGTTGCATAAAATTATTGAAAGATATTATTGAGAATGCACCTAGTCTCCTTGTGGGAAATGAAGGGAATATATTTGAGATAGACCATTAACATTTCATTTCTTTTCGCCTTGTTTGACTATAACACTTCAAGGTTAGAACAGTATGCTCGAGGAATTATTCACGTTTATTTCACAATGCACAATTTGGGCTGGGGTGGGGGGGCGGAAATCAGGGTAATTGGACAGCAAATGAAAATTGGCCTGGCTTTTGTGCACATTCCAATTCATCCGCCGAGGAATGCAATGACACAGGAAGTCTGCAATGACTTATTGATTTCCACGTCGTTATCGCCAGGCACCCAGTCAAATGAGTTTGCTGATTGTAATCTCGGACACCTCAGGCTCTTGCCCGTCTTTTGGAAACGGCTCCCCCGTTTGGGAGGAATGATTGACAAGAAGGTCTGGCACAGCAGGTGTGCGGCTGACAAGTGTTCCGAAACATTTTTGCACCGTATCTGCTCGTACTGGGTGTGTAGCTGCAAACATGATTTTACACTTTTGCGAGGAGGGGCGGACAAAAATCCGCAGAACTCTCACCATCTATCAACGCCTTTGCACAAAATAAACGCCCGGGTTTCTGAATCGACAAGGACCTGCCTTGCAGGACTTTCCGAAGAGGTTCACAAGAGAGCGGGTTAATAGCAGAGGGCATGTTTGTGTTGTATGGGTAGCAAATTGTTGATTTGCCTTGATTCTTCTAGAAAAGTGGCATAAAAAATATACGATGGGAGAGAAACACAACTTGGCTTGACTTGTGACTTTGGCTTCCCTGATAACTGGGGAGCCACAGTGGGAAACAGACTAGACGGGCCTTTGCCCTGATCCAGCAAGGCCTGAACCTTGCAAGGCCTGATCCAGCAAGGCTCCAGGCTCAGGGGGCGGGGGCGGGGAAGATGGCGAAACAGACCGGAACGCAACGGGCGGGCTGCCGCTCACCCATTCCTCCCGCCCAGCATTCCGGCTGAATGACAAAGCTGCCTTTCTTGACCCACAGATGACAAAGACTGAAGCCAGAACCTTCTGTGTGTGATGGATGTGCTCTTTCATTGAGCTTTTGTCCCTCCCAATAAAAACACAACTGATATTCCACATATGAAAAGAATGGACGAACAGTGTCCCCCTACAATTCCAACGCATCAGGTACCTTTTGAGCCCAAGTGTTCCAGGACTCTCGATTGTGTTACTTGACTATGCCTTACTTTTTTTCAGTTTGTTTATTCATATCTGCATCAGGATTGTCTAATTTCATAAAACACAGCTAAACACCTTTGAGCCAGTAATTAAAAAAAGAACGTGAAAACAGGCTGCTGAAATATTCATCCCATCCTTCAAGGCCGTTACAATTAATCAACTATGCATACACCTTCCTACCGCGTCAATCTCTTTGCACAGCAAGTCTTTGTTATGTATTTGTCTCCCAGAAATTCTGCACACATCCCGGTGTTCTATAATGCTCTGAAAGGAGGGCTGTCGTGACTGATGCTTAAGTAAATATTTTTCTGGCCTAGAACATTATGTGCACTGTCTAATCCATGTTGAGGAATATTGATTTCCTGTACGAGAACAAGGGGGAGTCACATTGAGAGTTGAAAAGGAAACAAATATGAAAAATGCCGGACTTGTTCGGGGAGGGAAGGAGAACTGCAGTATGGTCTTTTCGAAGTGTCTTGGTAGCATGACCCACAATTCTCTGCGGCACACATAAGGGTGGAAAAGGTGCCAAGAAGGTAAGAAGTTAGGGAACTCCCTACCTAATCCTACCTAAATCTCTGCTTAGTAATGCAGCGGTCAGAGGTGTACTTGGATGGGGATCACTACACTTAGAGCGCAATCCTATGCTGGAGTTAGGCCGGCATAAACTAAGCCAGCAAAGTTTGGCCAACACAAGGGCCACTGTAAAGTGCGTTTGGACCACTCTTGGAGTTAGGGAGGATGGCTCACGTCTGTGTGCTTGCCTCTCTGACTCCAAGGGTGATGCAAACATACTTTATGGTGGCCCTTGTGCCCGCCAAACTTTGCTGGCTTAGTTTATGCCGGCCTAACCCAGTTTAGGATTGCGCTGTAAGTGTTGCAAGCAGCCGTACCCCCTCTTCTTTGGAGCCAACACGGCCTCCGTTTTGCTCTAGCCCCTGGGAATGGCTCCGAAGAGGAGGGGGAATGGCTCCAAAGAAGAGGTTCCAAAGAGGAGGAAGAGCAGCTGCTTGCACCAATGTGATCTGTGATCTCCTTCTAGGTACGCTTCTGCCTGCCTTCATCTGGAGGTTGGACTAGAATCTTCTCACTCTAAGATTCTGTGATTCTACCACATGTGTTAGAATAGAATATATATTTAAATGGGCTGTCACCTAGCTGCTGGGAGCTCCAAGTAGACATGGGAAGGCGCGCGCGCACACACACGCGCACACACACACACACACACACACACACACACACACACACACACACACTACTGCCTTACATGACCTTCAATATTTTTGGGGGGCTGGTTGACACTAGCAGAGGCACATCTAGTTATCTCCTCTTTGCACCATTAGTGTGTACTTTGGGACATGGTGTTACGAAGCCATGTGTTTCTCCACCTTCTGCTCTGCATTGGGTTTGCTATGGGAAGGGGGGGTGAGAAAATCCATGATGTGATGGTGTCATAGCATGCACTGCCTTGACAAGATTCTACAGCGAGAGGAAGAGGAATAAACCACACAGCTGGCACTCTCAGCGGCAAGCTCATGTTTAAGGTAATGCCTGGTTGGAGCTTGTCACGGCCTCGTTGAGCGGAAAGAACCCTGAGAACTGCCTTTTGTGTCGGAGTGAATTCGCGTACAGCCTTTTCCCTCTTTCTTTCCGATTCTTAGACATCACTAAGAGATCTGATCTGCCAGCCAAAGTACCCTGTATTTGACAGCGGCATAATAAAAAAAGAGAGCCCTCAGAAGCAACGTTCTTGAAGCCAGCCTGAAATTACAACTTGTAGCAAGCCATATCAGCAGAAAGAGGCTCCAAGGAACGCTTGTTGTGGAGAGCAAACAGAAAGGCGTTTGCCTTGAAAAGTGTGGCAGACTTGATCTCGGGAGTTAAGTTTAGTACGGCATATCTGAAGATTCACATCCCTGCAGCTTTTTCTGCTGCCTTGATTTTCTGTTTCAGTGCCACAGCCGAATGTTAGGACGCAAAAGGGAATCAATCCACAACAGAAGCTTCCAGCTGGCTCCGAGGAGTTGTGTGGGAGATGGGAGGTGACACAACATGTCTCCAAGATGCATCGCTGCACAGTAGTAACTCACCCGATGCAACGTGTTTTCTCTTTCTTACTGGCTGTTCCCCCACAGGACTCAAAACTGTCTAGACACTTTTACCTCCTACGCTGTGTGCACAGAAACATTAACGGTTTCGCTTCTCATCGCATGCAAAACGGTTCCAACACTTCACCTGCCCTGTCGTCCAGTTGGTTGTCATTTATGGCTAAGGGCGCAATCGCAACCTGGAGTGAGGCCGGCACAGTTAGGCCAGCAAAGTTTGGCCAGCGCAAGGTACACCGTAAAGAACATTTAGACCACTCTTGGAGTCAGAGAGGCCAGCAAATAGACATGTGCCATCCCCTGACTCTGAGAGTGGTCCAAACACACTTTTTGGTGGCCCTGGTGTCAGCCAAACTTTGCGGGCCTAACTGTGCCAGCCCAACTCCAGGTTAGGATTGCGCTCTAAGTCAAATCTGCCAGCTGAAGGGCAGACGAACAACAAGGACTTCACTGCACAAGGAGATAGGAATGTGTAACTCAGATCAAAGCTACATTTTCAGGCAGATGGTCCCAGGTTCAATTCCTGAATTCTCCAGGTAGGGCTGGGAAATACCTGCGGCCTGGAGCTCCAGAAACCAGGGCAGACAATTGTGAGCAAGATCAGTGTTTCCCAAAGTTGTGGGTCGCAACCAGCGTCGTCATCCGCAAATGAACTCCTAGAACGCTGGGAGGGACGTGGGCGGGACTTTCGCGTGATTGGCAGCCCGCCCGTTTCGTTCCGTGGCTGCCCTGGCCTCGAGGGGGGGCTGCCCCCAGTTGGCGCGGCCCCCCGCTGCTTGCCCAGGCACCCGGCGTGCCCCCCACCTGTCTCCCCCGGCGAGCAGGCACCCCTCGAGGCCAGGGTAGCCGTGGAACGAAATGGGCGGGCAGCCAATCACGGCGAAGCCCCGCGTAAGTCTCTCCCAGTGTTCCGGGAGTTCATTTGCGGATGACGATGCTGGTCGCAACCCACTTTTGAGAAGAAAATCTGGGCCATTTCCCTTTAAGGAGAGCAGCCCAGTAAAGGGTGCCCCGAAGGTGCCACAATGATTGCAGTGCTATGGGCACCCAGGGGGGTTGCCTTATCTGGGGTGCTGCACTGGCCTTGGGGGGGATCTGGGAGGCCCGCAGCCACCTCTATGGGCCTCCCCGATGTTGAGGATTGCTTGTTTTTTCAATCAGAGCACAATTCTGCTTTTGCAGGGCTAAGGGACACAGTTCGGAATGTAAACAGGAAGTAGGAAGCTTCCTGCTTCCTGTTAACATTCATGTAGTCTCCTCCCTCTCAGGCTGTACTCATGAGGTCACATTCTTTTTGTAGTGTCCGTAAAAGCAAGAAACAAGGCAGCGTGGGAAGAAAATGGAAGATAATGGGATTGGGGAGGGCACCGAGCTCTGTACTCATATCTATGGTTTCCATTTCCACAGGGAGACCTGGGATTGTTTAAAAAATGGTTGCCACCAAGCAGCACTCTGGAATTTTTCAGCCACAATAATGGTAAGCTTTCACCAGGGCTTGTGGAACCCACTAAAGCACCTGGTTGTTGTTGTTGTTCAGTCGCTAAGTCGTGTCCGACTCTTCGCGACCCCATGGACCACAGCACGCCAGGCCTCCCTGTCCTCCACTACCTTCCTGAGTTCGCCCAATTTAATGTTCATTGCTTCGGTGACACTCTCTAACCATCTCATCCTCTGCCACCCCCTTCTCCTATTGCCTTCCATTTTTCCCAGTGTGAGGCTCTTTTCTAAAGAGTCTTCTCATGAGGTGGCCAAAGTACTTGAGCTTCAGCTTCAGGATTTGTCCTTCCAGGGAGCAATCAGGCTTGATGAGGGTTGGGAGAGTTAAAACAGATAAAAGGAAGTACTTTTTTACCCATCGGGTAGTTAATCTGTGGAACTCCTTGCCACAGGAGGTGGTGATGGCATCTGGTCTTGATGCCTTCAAGAGGGGATTGGACAGATATCTGGAGGAAAGGTCCATCGTGGGCTATAGGCAATGATGGATTGTGCAACCTCCTTACAAAGGTGATGGGCTACTGGTACCGGGTGCAAGGGAGTGGCAACAGGATGCAAGCATCTTGTAGTCTCATGCCTTCCTGGGGCACCTGGTGGGCCGCTGTGAGACACAGGAAGCTGGACTAGATGGGCCTTTGGCCTGATCCAGCAGGGCTCTTCTTATGTTCTTATGTTCTTATGACTTCCTGTAGGATGGACCGATTGGACCTCCTTGCAGTCTAGGGGACTCTCAAGAGTCTTCTCCAGCACCATAATTCGAAAGCATCTATTCTTCGGTGCTCTGCCTTTCTTATGGTCCAGCTCTCAGAGCCATACATTGCTACATACATTTTTTTCAAGCACCTGGTTAATGGATGCTAATTGGACAAGAGGCACTTTTTCAAGTGGTGCTCCTCTTATATTTAGCAGGGGGAGAGTAATTGTCCCTCTTCACCCCTGCGCAGTGTCTTTCTAGTGGCTGTTGCTGGTGGTGGTCTGCAGTTTTGTTTTGTTTTTTATTGTGAGCCCTTTTGGGACATTTAACTTCATTATGAACCTTTTTGTGAGCCATTTAACTTCATTATTATTATTTGCCTGTAAACCGCTTTGTGAACTTGTGTTGAAAAGCGGTATAAAAATACTATTGATTGATTGGTTCATCTTATGAACCCAGAGCGGTTAATATGCAGTGGAACAACCAAAATTCACGAAAACAGAGCATGATAGAACGAAAGAACAATGCTCAGGCATCGGAAGGGCTTTGCTATTAATTCAGTGCGCCCATCAAAACGGTTTGCAAATCCTAGAAAACAGAATTATATGCCAATGGAAAGGAGTTATTGATTTCTAGTGACTATAATGAGATATAATGTAGGTGATTTGTTTCTTCCACAAATGTGAGGCGTATCAAAGAGGCCTGCCACCGACTCGAACCAAACTTTTTTTTCAAGTTCTAAATCAATAGCGTTCTATTGTTTCATTGCATTTCATTAAGTATAAATGATCACCTGAAATATCACAAAGCGGGAAACTGCTGAGGCTGATACCCAACGTAATTTCAATTATCCCTCTACTTCAGACATTTAGGCTGCTAAGTTATTCTTTCTGATTGTATTAAGATGTTATTGCCTCCTTATTGCCAGTAAAACAGTATGTTTTCCAAGGCTCTTTATTATAATCTGCCAAAGGGACATCTGAATATGGAACAAGCCGTTTAGCGCTTCCCCAAGAGACTGCGCAATAGTGCTGAGCCTGGTAAAATTCAGCACATCTGTACATGGAGGCATTAAACGTTTCAGGCAGCTGTGTAGCCCTATAACACAGCCATAAATATTCATCTTTTCCATGCAATAATCATTTTTTAAGAGCTAAAACAAAAAAAATTCCTAGTTTTGCAATCTCAATTAAATAAGGGTTGCGTACAAAAAAAAATAGCATCAGCACAGTGTCATTGAAGTCTGACGCCATCATACTCTGGATACAGAAGGGGAATGGCATCATAAGGCAGGCATCCCTAGGCGGTTACTGAGAGCCCAGGGTCCTTGGGGGTGGAGCTCCCTTGGCAGCTGTCTTAGGCTATTCGCACGCATATAATTGTGCTATATAATTGTGCTGTACCGTTTACATGTACAGGTTGGGCATCCCTTCTCCGAAGTACTTGGGAATCAGAAACACTGTGATCAGATTTTTCTGTACTTTGGAGTACTTGCATATAACAAATGAAAGACCTTGGGGGTGGGGACCAAGCAAAACACAAAATTCAAGCCTCTTTCAGATATAGGTGGAGCCTTCTCATCTGCAGCTTTCCGATCTGCTGATTTGACTGAGCATGACTGCTGAAGACGTCTTGTTAATTGTTTTAAAAAGGCCTTTCTTACCATGTCAGTGCTGCTGCAGCCCATCTCACAGCTCTGAGATAAGACCTCCTCCCTCATCATTAGCTCTGAGATAAGACCTCCTCCATCCTCCCAGGAAGTGTGATTAATCACTTCCGTTTTGCATTTTTTGCCTTACTTCAGGGCGAAGGGAAGAGGTCTTATCTCAGCTAATGGGTCCAGTTGCTTCTGCAAATGCATTGCATGTATTCTCACTTGCATCTATATTTCCCAACAGAGATTTCATCTCACTGGTGCAGGTGTGAGTGTGTGTGTACACACACATGTACTGCACATATTCTGGTTTGTCGCATTGGCAAGAAAAAAAATCCAATATCAGGAAACTAGTTCCAATAGACAAAGAAATATGCCTCTGTAGTGACTTGTTGACACTCTGCCGAAGAGCAGATTAATGTCAACATTTGCTTCTAGTGGTGTATCCAGCAAATTATAATAAATTACAGGGGTGGGGAGGGAAGAAACAAAGGCCCACTGTAAAATAAAACCAAGGGGAAAGAAGTATTAAGAGGGTCATAGCAGACTAACCACTGAGTACTCCCATTTCAATTACACTGTGGCATTTTGATGCGGGGTGAACTGCAGGCACACTTAAGTGCCCCTGTATATTGCCTTGCCAATAACTACAAAATGTTTTGCTGCATTTATTCAGCAACATATTTATTGGGATGACAAGCAGCTGTGCCTCGGGGAGAAGTACTTGTCAGTGGCTAAAATGAAACCTGCATTTCCACTCATCATCATCATCATCATCTCTCTCTCTCTCTCTCTCTCTCTCTCTCTCTCACACACACACACACACACACACACACACACACAGGGTTTTCTTACAAATCAGTAACCGGGGCTGCTGACCCATGCCTGCGGGAAAAGGTTCAGAATGGCTAGGAGCAGACACAGCAGCGATTTTCAGCCTTTTCCATTTCATGGCACACAGACAAGACGCCAAGCTCTTCAAGGGCACACCATCAGTTTTTTGGCAATTGCCACGGCATCTCCTGGGTGCAGCCGTTCAAGCTCCGCAATTTCCTTTCTCAACAAAATGTGCAAAGAAAATGCGCAGTCCCTGACCCTTCTCACTGCCCAGGGGATCAAATTTCATAAGTTATGGACATTTCTATGGATTCTAGACATTCTGTATGCTTGTGAAACCCTGCAATGTATAATCATGGGCTATTTTGGCAGAAGAATAAATGAAAAAACTTGCAACCTGTGATGGACTTTTAAGAACATCAGAAGAGCCCCGCTGGATCAGGCCAAAGGCTCATCTAGTCCAGCTTCCTGTATTCCACATTGGCCTATGAGATGCCTCAGGGAACACACAAAACAACAAGATATTTGCATCCATACATCTGTCCAATCCCCTTTTAAAGTCATCTAGTCCAGGTTCCAACACCATATGTTGTGGCAAGGTGTTCCGCAGATTAATTACACACTGGGTAAATAAATATGTTTTTCCCTGTTCTAAAAATATTCGCTTTTGTCTCTTTTCATTATTTGCAAGACAGTGTATGCGGTCTCCTTCAATTACTTTCTTAAAAAATCAGAAAGACTTTTAAAAGCCATAGATTTCACATTCACACATAAAGTCTGACAAGATAGAGATATTTTCATGTTTTTGACAGGTTCCCCCTATAAACCTTATTGAGAACTTTGCTCTGTGAAATTTGCCTGTGAAACTTGGATTTTAAAATAGCTAGGAAAGTTCACAGGCGCATTTTAATAAAGCAGGTATGCATTCCTGCCTGCACAGCTTTCTAATGTCATTACATTCTGCAAGCATCTGTAAAATTAACAACCTCCACTAGACTGTAATCTTGGTGACAAGGTTTCACAGCCTCTTGCGATTTAAAGGCCATGATACTACATAAAATCCTATAAAAACACAGCGCGTAACATAAAAATAGCTTTAGAAGGTCAATCGTTGATTTGCGACGGGATGTTTCGTCATGAGCGATGCTGGGAGTGCCACATAGCCATTTCTCAGGCGCACTAATAGCAGCAATGACGACTATATTTAGCGCCATCCTGAATCATCCTAACACATTCCTATACCTTACCCCTTGAGCATCCCAGCTGAGATCGGTTCCTTCTGTACAAGACCATCTCTCTGATTAAACAATACGTAGGGCCCACCACCCAAGACATTTTTGGCATTTGAAGTGGGGTGACAAATGATGCCCTCCATCCTCACATGCACATAAATGCTCAACTCTCACCCCTTTATCTGGGGGCTCACTGGCTGAATTAGGGGCAGATGTGCATGGATGCTGCTTTGCCATGCTAGGTAGGGCTGGGAGATGAGAGTCCAACCCACAGGATTGTTGCCTGACACAATTCCAGACCCTGTTCCAGACACCACCGTGGATACCTGAATCGGTGGATACGGGGGATGTCTTTTTAAAGACAGGAACCTTATTTTGCTGCAACAAGGTTAAAAAAAAGAGATTTAATGTTCCCTTATCTTTTTAATAGGGGAACGTGGTGGCACAGTGGGTTAAACCACTGCTGCTGGGCTTGCTGACCGGAAGGTTGGAGGTTCAAGACCATGCGATGGAGTGAGCTCCTGTCGCTTGTCCCAGCTCCTGCCAACCTAGCAGTTCGAAAGCACCTAAAAATGCCAGTAGATAAATAGGGACCACTTCAGTGGGAAGGGAACGGTGGTTCGTGCGCTACGGCATATAGTCACATCGGTCACATGACCACGGAAGCTTGTCCTCAGACAAAACGCCGGCTCTACAGGCTTAGAAACGGAGATGAGCACAGCCCCCTACAGTCGGTCACAACTAGACCATTTGGTCGTGGGGAAACCTTTACCTTTTATCTTTTTAATAGGCCTCCCAGTATCCATGGTGTCTGTGGATGTGAAACTCTGGATAAGGGGGCATGCCTCTGTGTGTGTGTGTGTGTGTGTGTGTGTGTGAGAGAGAGAGAGAGAGAGAGAGAGAGAGAGAGAGAGAGAGAGAGAG
>JAJKFI010000023.1:7945065-7960205 GCA_029204185.1 Lerista edwardsae | reverse complement strand
AAAGAAAGAAAGAAAGAAAGAAAGAAAGAAAGAAAGAAAGAAAGAAAGAAAGAAAGAAAGACACTTCAATGACATAGCACATGATAATTAGGGCTTCAAGATGATATTGTACTGTGGTTTGTGCTCACTGCATTATCTCAGGGTGCAATCCTAACCTGGAGTTAGGCCAGCAAAGTTTGGCCGGCACAAGGGACACCGTAAAGTATGTTTGGAGCACTCTTGGAGTCAGAGAGGCCAGCACATAGATGTGGACCATCCTTCCTGACTCCGAGAGTGGTCCAAACGTGCTTTACAGTGGCCCTTGTGCCAGCCGAACTTTACTGGCCTAGCTCCAGATTAGGATTGCGCCCTCAGTCATCTGTTCACCCATCTTCCTAAGAGGAGGGGCCATACATAAGGGGCAGAACACATCGTTTTTAAGCAGAATGCCCCAGCATTGCTTAATAGATCTTTGACATCCCAGTAAACCCTGAAATGCCTACGAATTGTTGTTAGTACATGCAGGCAATTCTGAGCTGGATGTTCATATGGTCTTCAGCCAAGTGGGACCCTACAGCCATAGAGAGGACTCAACTGTTCTCTCTTTCTCTAGAAGTACTATCATCACTTCTTATGACACTCTGCTTGTCCATAGCATGCACTGTAGGCTGTGTCTACACCACTATGGGCTGACCAAGGTTAGGATGTTAAACAAGCACCCCCACCCCAATTTATGACATTATATGCGCTTCACCATAGAGTTCTTGAAAAAGTCACATAACAGTCTTACATTCCATTATCTCTCTTGCCAAAATCACTCCCATAGAGGGGCCCTGCTTGCCACCCCAGCATTAGTTAGTTAGTTAGTTAATTAATTATTGAGCTAAAAAATGAAATTAATTACAAGATACATTGGCGTGATAATGAGATTCCTTTATGGCTGTTATCTGCAGGTGTATAAATCACAGTGCTGTTTAATTACACTCAGTAGCTTGGGAAACAGTGGGGTGCCCCGCTCTCAAAATTCAGAAGTTGAAAAAGATTGGCGGGGGGGGAGTGCATCTATTAATATTTATTTCACTTAAGACCATTGTCCTTTGCCTCAAAGAGAGAGCCCCCCCCCAAAAAAAAAATTGGAAGGGAAAAAATATATTACATCAAGAATGTGGGTTTTTTTGGCAATTGAAAGCATTTAACAACCCAATCCTATGCATGTCTCCTCAGAGGTAAGCTCCACTGAGTCCAATAGTGCTTACTCCCAGGAAAGTGTATATAGGATTGCAGCCTAAAACAGGGAAAATGAAAAAGGAACGTGCTCCAGATTTCTGTGAAAATAATCCATTGACAACCACGGTAGATTGCCTTGTTGAGGGCTACAATCCTGAACCCAATGCAAGTCGCGAGTAAGGTGTGGAGGTTCTCATCCGGTAGGGAAGTGCAGAGTACACTTACAACCCAATCCTTGCAAAAGCTCCCCACACCGACCCAACAGAGTTGACTGGGGCTATGCTGCACCCTGCAGGGAAGTTTAGCAGGTGGAAATTCTCCTTGGGATAAGGAGGGATTTTTTCCCCCCTTGCTCCAAGGTAAGCCCCAGCCTGCATAAGTGGTCAACCTGGGCCATCATCAGCTATATAGCTGGTGCAGGTCTGTTGGAGAATCACAGCACCATTCGACATTTTGCTTTTCTCACAGAAAAGTACTCCGGGACTGCCTCCCACACTGCAAAATGTCGCATGTGCCCCATTGAATAAGCACTGAAAAGTTGGATTCCATTGGACCCACAGCCAAGCATGATGGTGGGAATGCTGCAGAATCTTTGCACACTTCTTGATCACAGCCAATGTGGAGACAAAACAGAATCACTTCAATGGAGGAAGTAATATTGAGTGAGCAGGTGAGCATGCAGGTGTTATGTTCTGCATGTGGCTGAAAAGTATCCACAGTTTCACTCCTCCACCATGTCCAGTGGACAAGAGCTTTTCTTGCGCACCATTGATGGAAGAACAGTTACAAGGACATTTTCCCAGCTACTATTTGCTTGCCAGGCTAGTTTTCTGCCATTGGCTTGACAAACGGGGTGGTGAAGGAGTTGAACGCTCAACGAACCGCAATTCTTATTCTGCGCGTTGTAAGAACATAAGAAGAGCACGACTGCATCAGGTCAAAGGCCCATCTAATCCAGCTTCCTGTATCTTACAGTGGCCCACCAGGTGCCTAAGGGAGCACATAGGACAACAAGATGCTTGCATCCTGTTGCCACTCCCTTGCACCTGGCATTCTGAAGTAGCCTTCTATTAATGTAAGGAGGTTGCCCAACCCATCATGGCCTATAGCCCACAATGGACTTTTCCTCCAGAAATCCGTCCAGTCCCCTTTTAAAGGCATGTAGGCCAGATGCCATCACCATCTCCTGTGGCAAGGAGTTCCATAGCTTAATTACCCGCTGGGTAAAGAAGTATTTCCTTTTATCTGTTTTAACCCTCCCAACGCTCAATTTCAGTGGATGCCCCCTGGCTCTGGTACTGTGAGAGAGGGAAAATTGTATCATGAAAAAACCTGGCAACTTCAAAAGTCAGCAAAAACATCCACTGAATCAGCGGACCTGTGACACTGAATTCACTGGACATTATATTTAAGCTCACATTGTGATGGGGCCTCTTGACAGTAATGGCCACTCGTAAAATCCATCCAGCCGTTTGCCCGCATCCAGGTCTTACTCCAGCTATTTCTCTACTTGTCACTTGCTTACCACAGACATTCCTACAGCAAGGTCCGATCGGAAGCCCCCTGAAGATGTGCCTTGAGCTCTCGAGCACTCCTGGGGTTAAAGCTTTGCCACGCAGATTTCCACTTGGTATTAAACTCTCTAAAGTCTGCCCTGAAAAAGCCTCTGACAGTGTTAGTGTTACAATAATTGTTTGTGCTATTCTGCAATTATGATAGCGCTACCTATCAAAAACAGAGGGATAAGTTGACGGGTTTATAATTTTCCCAAGGTGAACTTCAAGGCAGAGACTGGAATGGAGGAAAATGTACACATGCAGCACACAGCATCCGTTATTCACTCGTATTATTAAAGCAACTTAGTGCAGACAGTTAGCTAGTAATGTTGGCTGTAGGCAGTAACCCTCTGAATTCAGGCATGCCTGGGTATCCACTAATTCAGTATCCACGATTTCAGTTATCCATGGTAACTATGGATAGTGGGACGCTTATTAAAAAGATAACGGTAAAAGGTAAAGGTTTCCCCACGACCGAATGGTCTCGTCGTGACCGACTGTAGGGGGCGGTGCTCATCTCTGTTTCTAAGCCGAAGAGCCGGCGTTTGTCTGAGGACAAGCTTCCGTGTTCATGTGGCCGGCGTGACTATATGCTGTGGTGCATGGAACACCGTTACGTTCCCACCGAAGTGGTCCCTATTTATCTACTTGCATTTTTACGTGCTTTTGAACAGCTTGGTTGGCAGGAGCTGGGATAAGCAACGGGAGCTCACTATGTTGCATGGTTAAAAAGATAGGGGAACTTTGAACAAATCTCGTTTTTTGTTGTAGCAAAACCACTGATGTTCCCCTGTCTTTCAAAAGGCATCCCAAGTATCCATGGTTTCAGGTATCCACGGTGTGCTCCAGATACGGGGTCATACCTGTATTATTTGCAGGGAAGCAATGTGGCCGAAAGGTCTGCCTTCCTCTCCTGCTGGTGGGCTATCCAGAAGCAACAAATGGACCACTGTGAGATAGAGATGGAGGGGAAATGTTGGATTAGATTGTCCTTTACCCTTGATCGAGTGTGGCTGATGACATTAAACTGACTGTGGTTTAATGTAGGCTGGAAGCAGAGCATCATTACTTGGTTGCTTGCATATGGCACTGTTCAGTTCTTGACATGTTTAATCCTTAAATTAAGATAAACTGCTCTTTAGCACTGCATGATTATGATCCTCAATATGGTTTGTGTTCAGTAAATGCATGTTTGTAGCCCTTCACGACCCCAAATTTATTTGGGATTCCCAAGTTATTTTCATTGTACCATGTCCCGTTTACTCCATCTTGGGCACCAGAAAATTGCTAATCTTCCCCACATCCCCATAAGATAAGAGCAGATGGAAAAACAGACTGTAAAATTCATGAATACAAAAATGCGTATAATGCACAAAAAAATGCTCCAAATGGAAACCTATTAAAATGCCCATTGGCTTTAAAAATGTCTTAGAGGAATTATTTACTTGTTTAGCACACACACTTTTTGTTAATTGTTAAATGTCCAGTTTAGGAGATCCAAAACTAAATGCAGATCAATTTCATTCTGGAACGGGGCGGTAATTCTGGAGGTAGGCCGGCACAGTGAGGCCAGCAAAGTTTGGCCGGCACAAGGGACACTGTAAAGTATATTTGGACCACTCTCGGAGTCAGAGGCACCAGCACACAGACGTGCGCCATCCTCCCTGACTCCAAGAGTGGTCCAAACGCGCTTTATGATGGCCCTTGTGCTGGCCAAACTTTGCTGGCCTAACTCCTGGTTCACATGTTTACATCATTGGTAGCCATGGTAATTCTGTGCTAATTTTCATTTTAAAGATTCTCAAGGTAAGATGATTAGATTAAGTAGAGAGAGAAGAACCGACTTATAACTGTGTTGATCATTTGATACCTTTTCCTTTTCCCCAACTATCTACAAAACTTTGGAATTCACATGGGGGGGAAAAAAAGTTCTTTTAAACTTCATTAATTCTTCCGAACGCATCGATGGCATTTATTCTCTGCAACGGTCCTTAAGACAACCCTTTTATATCTCTAAATATATAACACTCTATTACCGTATTCCGTGTAATAGATCCATCCATTGCACGTAACAACGGTGAAGCATAAGGAGTCTCCTATGGAAGGAAAGGACATTAGTGCAACCAATTTAGCAAGTGGTGGTAGTTAGTCTCCATTAATTATCTGTTGTTCTTACCCAATTTAACACAGAAGCATTTCCTGCTGTTTGACATGTCAGGACTTCAGAAGCTCACTCTGTTGGGGCTTCAGATCTGCATCTGTACATGCGAAGCTAATTAAATTCTATTTTCACTCATCGTTACAGTTTTCCAGATAATTCTCTTTCTTTCTAAAAGGAAAAAAAAAAAAAGGATGATTTCTCCAAGGGTAGTTTTGTTACTGTATGCTGGAGAAAAAAAATTATAGTTAAGGATACTGTGTGCATTCATTATCCCAATTCAGGCCATACGAGCCTACATGCAGCCCTGATTAACACTGGTTTAACCCTTGGGGCAGCCCGATCCTCACCTTGGGCTGGAAGAAGGCTGGCTAGCCGGCCTGCGCTATCAGAGGCAGATCTAAGGGAGGGCAAAGCTCTAAGTGTTGCAAGAAGCCTTACCTTGCAGTGGAAATCACTCTTCTCCTGCACCGTTTTAGCCAATCCTCACAGGGAAAAGCAACATCTTGGTGTTGCTTACTGGCTACAGCAGCAAGGGAGAGGAGGGATTTACAGGACAGGGTAAGGCTTCTTGCAACACTTAGAGCTCTGCCCTCCCTGTAGATCCACCTCTGTGCATTATATCCAACCCTGGTTAGGAGGTGGCTGTGGTGCAAGTTGGAATAAAGAGACATATGTCCCCTTACTCCAAGATTTTGCATGTATTTGGGTTGGTCCTAACAGAAGTCCCTGGGCAGTTATATTTCATGACCACATTTCAACCAATTCATGCTAGTGTCAAAAAGGCTTTTAATGCTGAAAATGAGCAGAGACACAAAGCTGCTTCTTCTTCTTTTTTTTTTCCTGTACACCCCTAGAAGACTGTGCGACAAGGGTTCCTGCTTGGCTGGACTACTTAGCATAAATAACCCTCAGCAAAACAAAGCTGCCTCGAGATCTGATGTGTCCTGCCGTGAAAACAGGAAAGAGGGAAAACTTGTTAAGCATTTGGACTTGACTCTTATTGGGCTCCGGTGGGCAACTGGCTGGAATGAATCATCCACACAGTGGCTAGTTTCCTTTGGAATTGCGCTCCCCTGATGCTCATCCATGATCTGGCGAGCGAGCCAGCATATGTTGTTTACCTACTCTGCATGTCATTATCCTGCAGTATCAAGGGGGAAAGGGAAGGGGGTCAGAGGGCACTGCCATTAGAGGCAATAGAACACATTCTGCTGCCGTGTTCAACAAAAGGCATGATGTACGCCTTAGGCAGAACACAGGGGAGGAAGAAGAGCTAGCAAGGGGATGCAGGGGTTTATTGGAAATTATGCCGGGGGCGGGGTTGGATAGAGTGGCTGGAAGGATGTCCTTTTCTCTCACACACCACACCAGAACCAGGGGACATCCACTTAAACGGGGTCTCCCGTCGGGAGAGTTAGAACAGAAGCATGAAAATGTTCATTTACGCAGCATGCGATTAGCCTGTGGAACTCCTTGCCACATGGGCGTCTTGCCTTAATGCCTTTCAACGGGGATTGGGCAGATTTCTAGGTTTCTAAGCCACTGTGGGCATACGCAATATCCTGGTTTTAGAAGTAGGCTCAATGCCAGGTGCAAAGGAGCGGCAGCAGGACGCAGGGATCTTGTCGTCTTTCGTGCCCCCCCTGAGGCCTCCGGAGGCTGCCGTGAGATACAAAATGCTGGACTGGATGGTCCTGTGGGCTGATCTTACATTGAGCAAGAAACCTCGCAAAGAGTTAAATGTGAATCTGCTGTATCTTAGAAAGCTCTCTTAAAACTGCTCTTGCATAAGCTAATTTGGCACTGAACTGAGCCGTTAAGAACTTGTAAAACGGTTTTACGCAAATTACCCACCCTTCTAATACTATCTCACCAGTATCTCTTGTTAGACAATGATCCTATTCCAGTATTTTTTCCCAATAATACTGGTAGATCAGTGATGTCATGCAGGGGATATGCGGGGGTACGCGAGTACTGGTTTCTAGGATTACAGCTGGCCCCGCCCATTCGCCCGCCCACTGGTCGACTCCACCCTCTGCAACGTTTGAATTTCCTGCATGTTTGAGTTGCCTGCATGTTCTCAGAGCCAGCCAGGCAGGCAGGCAGCGAGCGGAGCCTTTCCTTGCCTTGCCACTGAAAAATGAGTTGCTCTGGGGTTTTAACATGATGCCAGGCCTCCTTCACATGTTCTGGGGGTGCTGTGGAATACTGTTGCAACTGTTGGGTCAGTTTAAAATCATCTGAGGCCTCAAAAAGGGCTTTTTTCATGTCACTTCCTGCCACGACCTCACTTCTGGCTTATGACGTCACTTCCGGTGGGCGGGTCCCGACACGTGCCAATCAAAAGTGAGTACCTGTTCTTAAATCATTTAGATGACACCACTGTGGTAGATGTTCCTGCATTGCCTGGTTCTATGTCATGCTGTTAATACAGGTGTGCCCCAGTATCCACTGATTCAGTATCCACGGTTTCAGTTACCTACAGATACCATGGATACTGGGATGCCTATTAAAAAGATAGGGGAACATTAAACCAATCTATTTTTTTTTCACCTTGTTGCAGCAAAAATACTGATGTTCCCTTATCTTTAAAAAGGTGTCCCCAGAATCCAGGGTTTTGGGTATCAATTCAATTTATAAAACCTTTATTGGCATTGAAAAAAACAAGAAAAGAGAAATAAAAAGTGTACAACAGTATCAGTTGATGCCTTGATATTACAAACAAATTAGGAATAATTATGGAGGTATAAACTGGGAAGGTGGTGGGGAAAGGGGTTAGGGAAGGGGTTTTGACTTAGAGACCATTGGTAAAAAATCCACTACCAAGTTGGAGATAGTCGTCGAATTATCACTTAAAAGGATAGGCAGAGGGTCAGCAAAAGAGGCAGAGAGAGAAGACAAGAAAGGTTCAAGGATAGGTTTCGGGTATCTGGGGAAGGGGCAGAATGAACTCAGTAGATACCAGGGCATGGCTGTAGTGACGTGAGCTTAGGTACACAGAAAGCTGCCTTCTGAATCCTTAGGCAGGTACAGTGCCAAATTCAAACCAACTTTCCAGTTAACAGCAAGTTAACACTTGTTTTTAATTGACCACAGCTTTTAAGTTGATAGAAATTGACTTAACCCCAAGGGTGTGTGTGTGTGTGTGTGTGTGTGTGTGTGTGTGTGTGTGTGCGCGTGCTAAATAATTTGTGTGCCCCCATTGTCAGATCCTGTAGAAATGTTTCAAACCACCCATTAAGCTTTGTGGCTGAGCAGGGGGTTAGACACAATTTTCCATCGCTCATGACACTCTGTCTATTATACCACACTGGCTCTGTCAATTAAAACAGGAATGAACCTAACAATGTGCCATGCTTCCTGTTTTTTTCTTGGAAGATGCTGGCTTCACCGCACGTCTGGGTTTCAATTATAATAAGAAACAAGCTCATGCTGAAACAATGAAAGGGCTTCTACTCCACAGAGGGAAAGACTGATACAGTTTCACCTGCACATCTGCGCACAGCCGGGCTCAAAAGCCTCTGTTAAATCTTGAAAAATACACATGCATGTGGCCGACATGTCCCATGTCTTCTCATTTAGGCAAAAAAGGCTTTAGAAACTATTTCCAGCTTTTGTTTTCAGCAAACACACCGAGGATGGTTCCCCTGGCTTCTCAGTTCTTTGTGAAATCCAGTCTTGTGAGGCTACGGTACCAGCAGGTTTCTGAAGGGTGGGGTGGGGGGGAGCAGGCACAAGTTTGTTTTTCAAATTCCATGCAAGAATATTCAAACAGACCCCCTGCACTGCGCCTTAAAGGGGCAATCCTAACCTGGAGTTAGGCTGGCACAGTTAGGCCAGCACAGTTTGGCCAACACAAGGACCACCGTAAAGTATGTTTGGACTACTCTCAGAGTCAGAGGCCAGCACACAGACGTGCGCCATCCTCCCTGACTCCGAGAGTGGTCCAAACGCCACTCCCTTGTATCTGGCATTCTGAGGTAAATTTCTAAGGTAAAATTCTGAAGTAAATATGAGGTAAATAAAGTAAAATCTGGCCAGCGCAAGGGACACCATAAAGTATGTTTGGTCCAGTCTTTGAGTCAGAGAGGCCAGCACACAGATGTGCGCCATCCTCTCTGACTCCGAGAGTGGTCCAAACATGCTTTACGGTGTCCCTTTTGCTGGCCAAACTTTGCTGGCCTAACTGTGCCAGCCTAATTCCAGGTCAGGATTGTGCCCTAAGTTAAAATGACAGCTTGGGCAAAAGAACATTTCTATGTCATTCATGACCTACAGTGGTATTGGGTTTCCATAATACAAACCAGCAGGAAAATAACCCAAAAATTGTATTCGTGAATATGTATGATCATGTGAGGGCACTGCTAAATAGTGAGGTCAACCCCCTAGGAGTTGCAGGCAGACTTAGGCAGATCCCTAAGGCAGACTTAGGGTGTTCTCAATGAAAACTGAAAGGCATGAGCAGAAGGCGTGATGAGAATGGACCAAAGGTCAAGGTATTTGAGTTATTTAGTGCTTTGACGAGAAGTACTGAAGACCTCTGCTAGGGGAAACAATCCAATGGCTGGAGACTGACCAAAATTCTGTGCTCATCCTGTTGAGGGACGAATGTTGTAGAGCACGGAATTCACGAGTTAGAATGCAGTGGAATTCTGGTGTGGATGCCAGAAGGAAGGAACAAGAGTTAAGTAAGGCGATGTCAAAAGAAGCAACACCCAAAGGAGTGCATTGCTCTGAGAGAGCAAAGGAAGGAAATAGAAGATCCGTCGGTGTCAGAGGTGATAGCTGTTCCATCATACATTCAGGGCTCAGGCTGACGCATGACCGCAGCAAGATTCATTAAGTCCACAACTGTCCATGCGATTTGCAACGCCTCCACCATCCCGGGAGGCATCGCTCTGAACTTTACAGCCCGGAGGAGCTGACAGACTTGCAAGTATCAGAGGTGAGATCTGCCTGCGTCCAACAAATCCTTTTTTTGCTAAAGTTTCCAAGCCATTCCGTAATGGGATGCTGAAACGTAACAGCAAAACCCAGAGTTATTGCTCGATGCAAAAGCCAGAGAGGAGTGCGGAGTTTCCGTGAAGCATGATAAAAAAAAACAACTGGGTTTGGGAATTGGGAGTTCATTCAATCTGGGGCTCTTCACTGAATCCAGGAGCTGGTATTACCGAGTGTTATGGACTCCCTCGCAGCCTGAGCATTAAGCCTAGTCTATAAGCACACTGCTGCACACAGATTTAATTTCCCCAAAGGCAGAAGATGCCTGCCTTACCAATCATGTCGAGTCAGCTGTTGAATTTTATTTTATCCAACATTGTGTTCATCAAAACAAGTGTTGTATAAAAAGTAATTCCGAGACTGCCCGGTGTTATTTGTATTTTAAGTTTTGAACAGGTACGGATGGCAGCTTTGGAAGACTCGCCTAAAAACTGTCGGGCTCAAAGCCACATGCTCAGAATGTGTCCTACTGCCCTCCCCATCAGCATGCTTCATCCCTCCCCATCACCCCCCCCCAAGAAACTCAGCCATGTGTATTAGGGCAGTGTTTCCCCAATCTGTGGGTCGGGACCCACCACTGGGTCATGAGCTGATTTTTGGCGAGTCGCGAACTTTTGGAAACAATAATTTTGTTTAATTTTTTTTTTGCAAGTCCCCTCCCTGATTAGCAGATGAAAATTGCTGGCTGGAAAGTTCACCTGGAAAGCCACATACACGCGATGCGTGTCTACTCAGAAGTAAGTTCCATTGCATTCAATGGGGCTTTCTCCTAGGAAAGATCTCATAGGATTGCAGCTTAATTGTTTTCATGGCATGCTGAGCAAAGTATAGCCTCAGCCAAACATATGTACATGCTCCAAAAAGCAAAGAAAAATCTCCATTTTTTTTTTGCACCACTTGGGAAAAATCTGGAAGATTTAATTTGCCTATTGCCAGGTCCCACCAAGAAGCCAGAGAAGGACCCTTAATTTATTTCTTCTTAGGCCTTAGTGAAAAGGTAAATAGACTATCCATTAGGTCTGAAATTATATTTCACCAGTTCCTTGGGACATCCAAGACCTTATCATCACAATATTGGTTAAAGTATGGCCGTCGTAAATGTCAGGCTGTCAGGCTGTACAATTCTGAGCCTATCCGTGCTAGATTTACTCTGGGTAAATGTCAGTGCCATTGAGAGCTGCTAGAAAAGCAGATTTTTCTCTGCTGACAAGCACTTAACAATAAATTGTCTGCCCGGTGTACCAACAGCAAACTAATGACTTGGTACTGGCTTGGTGTATGAAGACTTGAGAGATGGAGTCTAGTTGATTTGATACTGAAGACAGGTTCGCTCACCCCACCAGCTCCAGACATGCCTTTTGAATCCATCTGTGTTGCAACTAAAGATGAGCATTGGCTAATCTAGCCAACCAAACAGCACATTGACATGAAAAAATACAGCTCTATATCATTGACCTTTTGCCATATTAATTACCATTACTCTGCCCACATGCTTGCTTCTATGCACCAATGGAGAAGGGGGAGGAGATATCTTCATTCTCATATCAAAATGCACTGCAAATTCTATAATGACATAAGAACATAAGAAAAAGCCTTGCTGGATCAGGCCAAAGGCCCATCTAATCTAGCTTCCTGTATCTCACAGTGGCCCACCAGATGCCTCAGGGAGCACACAATACAACCAGATACTTGTATCCTGCTGCCACTCCCCTGCATCTGGCATTTTAAAGTAGATTATTACCAGTGGTGTTATTCTGCTGGAACACTGGGTGGGACATCCGGGTGATCGACAGCCCGCCTGTCGCGTTCCGCAGCGTTCTGCCGTTTGCGTAACGTACGCAAGCGGCGTAATTGGTTACGCAAACGGCGGAACGCTGCGGAACGCAACGGGTGGGCTGTCGATCACCTGGATGTCCCGCCCAGTGTTCCGGCAGAATAACACCACTGACTATTACCTTTGCACCACCTCCAAGGAAGACACCGGATTGAGGTTAGGGTTCAACTTTATTAAGCCCTAATGTAAATCATGTAACCTACTGAACACCCATCCCTCCCTCGTCAGTCTGGGGTAGGCAAATGACCAAACAACTTGCAACAACATCTTAATCTGAATTGCCCCTCTACACTCCTCCAAGCCAAAGGACGAGGAATAGATCTTCCCCAGATCTGAATACTGCAGTGTTTTGACATTCAGAGGCACCCAAGTGAGAAATACATTGTAGTCCTCTTTCTGCATTCAGCCTGAATGACACAACAGAGAACACAGCGCTGCCTTCTACGGAGTGAGATCACCAGTTATTAATCCATCATTGTTGATATTCACTGGTAGCTGCTCGCCAGGGTTTCAGAGACACAGTTATCTGTCTTGTCTGGAGATGCCAGAAATTGAACCGAGGGCCTTCTGTATGCCTAGCAGGCGCTCCAGAGTGGAAGTAGAGCCAGCACAATCCTAAACCTGTGCTGGTACAACAAGGCTGCAGTGGCCTGTGGTGTATCCAGCGCACTTTGGGGGACCGTGCTGAGCCCCAATGGGGCCACTCAGCTCTGCGCCAGCTACTTAACTGAGCAGCCCATGTAAGGCTGCAAGGCGGGGAGTAGGGGTGCAATCTGGTGTGTGGTGCCACTGCTGCTCCCACCACCTTAGGGGCCCAATCCACCTCCCACCTCCATGCCCCAAAATCAGCCCTCCCTACAACCAGAAAGCCTTCCCACCACCCTCTCCCTCCCTCTGTCCCGCCCAGCACAAACATCGGATCGGACTCTTCCCAGCCAGCGCAGGCCTCCGCACCAGTTCAGCCAACTCACAAGTCGGCGCGACCTTGCTTTATGGCATGTGCAGAGGACCTGTGCTGCCTCAGGTAACACTCTCGGAGCGCAATCCTAACCTGGAGCGAGGCCGGTATAGTCAGGGCCACCCTAAAGCGCGTTTGGACCATTCTTAAAGTCAGGGAGGACGGCGCACATCTGAGTGCTGGCCTCTCTGACTCCGAGACTGGTCCAAATGTCCTTTACGGTGACCCTTGAGCAGGCCAAACTTTGCTGGCCTGACTGTGCCGGCCTAGCTCCAGATTTGGATTGCGCCCTCAATTGCGCATAAATCAACCAAATGGTCGGACTCAGGGCGCAATCCTAGGATGTCTGTTGGGCTGACGCAACGTGCATGTGTTGGACGCCCAATGGCACTAGCACTGATGCGGGAGTACCGACTGCACCTCCACATCAGCACTAGTGCTGTTGGGCCAACACAAGCGAGTTGCATCGGCCCAACAGACTTCCTAGGATTGTGCCCTTAGTCAGACCCAGTGATGTCATCAATCAATCAATCAATCAATCAATCAATCAATCAATCAATCAATCAACCAATCAACCAACCAACCAACCAACCAACCAACCAACCAACCAACCAACCAACCAACCAACCAATCAATCAATCAATCAAAAGGTACTTATATACCGCTTTTCAACACGAAGTTCACAAAGCGGTTTACAGGCAAATAGTAATAATAAAGTCATGCAGGGGGTACACGGGGGTACGCAAGTACCGGTTTCTAGGATTACAGCTGGCCCCGCCCATTCGCCCGCCCACTCGTCGACTCCACCCTCTGCAACGTTTGAATTTCCTGCATGTTTGAGTTGCCTGCATGTTCTCAGAGCCAGGCAGGCGGGCAGGCAGCGAGCGGAGCCTTTCCTTTCCTTGCCACTGAAAAATGAGTTGCTCTGGGATTTTAACATGATGCCAGGCCTCCTTAATGTGTTCTGGGGGTGCTGTGGAATACTGTTGCAACTGCTGGGTCAGTTTAAAATCATCTGAGGCCTCAAAAAGGGCTTTTTTTCATGTCACTTTCTGCCACGACATCACTTCTGGCTTATGATGTCACTTCCAGTGGGCGGGTCCCGACACGTCCCAATCAAAAGTGAGTACCTGTTCTTAAATCATTTAGATGACACCACTGGTCAGACCGTTGGCTGATTTAGGCTCCCCAGCGCACCAAAGCAGGCCTGACTACCCAGCGCAGCTTAAGCTTGCACTCTCAGGGTTCACATATACGTTCGGAAGAAGAGATTTTTGGAAGCTCCTCTCAAATCACAGCTGGATGTCAGGAAGGAGGAATCCCACGGGCGTCCTTACCCCAAGCCATTATCACACGGCAGCATTTTCTCTCTGGAGGGGGGGGGTATGGCGTGCTTGCAAATGACTTCTTTTCTAAATTATGACAGGGTCTGAAGAGTGGAGAGAATCTGAGCACATTTAAGAGGGTTTAAAAAAAAAAATTCCCCGCGGTACCATTTTCATTACGTTTTCCTTATCAGCGTTAATTTGATTAGTATTCCCAACAACAACATTAACCAAACCCGATTCACAATAATAACGCAGTTATGAAAATGAAATTTTATTCTCTTGCCACCCTTGGAAGTACTGTGCTAATTTTAACACACCCAAGGATGGCAATGCGCTCTTTTTTTTAATAAGGTTATATTATATAGCAATCAGTAGCCTTGGATTGTTTTGGAGGGGCATGCTGGAGACTAGTCTCGTGTGCCTCCTATCCCAGTCTTAATATACAGACCTGTTCCTGAGAAACAAACTGGCTCTAATTACCCCATATGCAAGGCTCATACAAGACAGCAAAAGCATGTTGTCTCCTTTCAAGCAACAAGTCAATGCGGTATAGTGATCTATAAAGGTAAAGGTTTCCCCACGACCGAATGGTCTAGTCGTGACCGAATGTAGGGGGCGGTGCTCATCTCCATTTCAAAGCCTGTAGAGGCGGCGTTTTGTCCAAGGACAAGCTTCCGTGGCCATGTGGCCAGCATGACTCTACGCCGTAGCGCACAGAACGCCATTCCCTTCCCACCGAAGTGGTCCCTATTTATCTACTTGCATTTAGGTGCTTTTGAACTGCTAGGTTGGCAGGAGCTGGGACAAGCGACGGGAGCTCACTCCATCACGCAGTCTTGAACTCCCAACCTTCCGGTCGGAAAGCCCAGCAGCAGCGGATTAACTCGCTACGCCACCACGTCCCATAGTGATCTATATGTATATATAAACAGAAACAACGGTAACAGCACAAGGTATTGCTATCCAGGCTTGCTTTTAAATGCATAGACGAATGCAAGAGTTATGGGCGTTTTAAAAGCTTGGGGGAAGGAATAAGGCATCCCAAACCCAAGCATCCCATTAAAACGATGTTAAAATTCAATAAAATCCAAATGAA
>JAJKFI010000023.1:7911402-7941067 GCA_029204185.1 Lerista edwardsae | reverse complement strand
AGAGAGAGAGAGAGAGAGAGAGAGAGAGAGAGAGAGAGAGAGAGAGATGTTGCATGATCCATAGGAGATAAGATACAGTTATTTATTTTCATAAATATGATCGATCTGGTCCACGGTATAGATAACTGAGAATTTGCTTATCTGCAAGGGGCAGAATTGCTGCCTACACATTTACACCAATTGATGGTGTGGTGCTCTCTCAAGATTTTGAGAGGCGTGATACTGACCCAAATGGTCATTCTTTCACTATCACCAGACCCTAGCCAAGTAGGGCCGCCACCTCCACAAGGACTTGAGGAATTAGGGACATTCCCTTCCAAGTCCCCGAAAACGGCGTCAAATGACCTTGGTATACCACTGATATGCCAACTCTTTATTCAGCCACTGATCTAGATCAGGGGCCTCCAAACTGTGGCCCATGGGCCATATCTGATATACCTGGAAAGCCATTCCTGTCGTGAGCAGCGTAAATCTTTCCGTCCCTTGCGTCCGCTCCATTTTCCAGCTGATTGGCTGGCAGGGATGCTCCGGGCATTCACTTCTACATAGGCTCAGGCATCTCAGAAGGCTGTGCAGCAGGACACCAGGCATAGACATGAATGCCTAGAGTGTCCCTGCCAGGAAATGGCTGGAAAATGGAGTTGCCGTGAGATGAAACAATCCGCGCTGCTCAGGAAAAGGGCGGCTTTCCAGGCACACAGGGGTCTGTGGTTTGGAGACTACAGATCCAGGTTGACCCCATAGCGGACGAGTCTGTCCGTCCAGTCAATTCCAGGTTGCTAATTCCAAGAGCGCTGGCTGGAAGTGCTTTTTGGCACTTCCGTGACACTGCAGGGCCGACATGAGCTGCTTGCATTGGGTGTGGGCAGCGGTGGCATCCTGGCGGAACGGCCCGGTACGCCGTTGCACTTGTTTCGTGGACGGGCCCGGGCCACGCCGCCTCTCTCGAGGACGGGCGCGATGTTTCTGGGCCCGCCCTCCCTCGCGTCCAAATCGCTCTGAAATGGAGCGATTCCAGGCGCAGGGAGGCATGGCTGGCCTCCGCCATAGGGGCGGAGGGCTGCCAATCATCCGGGTGTTCCGGTTCCTGGCGCGTCCGGATGACATCACTGGGCGTGGGGCACCCTCAGGTTGACACTCCCCTCTTTCCAGATGGGGGCACAATTGCCTTTGCCTCTCCTGGGCAGTTATTTTTCCTTGTTCTTATAAGTTTTAAGGATTCTGCTTCTAAACAAATGCGTCTGGGTGTCAAGAGGCATCATTAGCTGCCAGCGGACGCCTTCCACTTTATTGAATTCCTAGTTTTGTGTTTGCCGCATAGAATTATTTGCTCCTGCTTATGCCCTGCTCTAAATGGAAGGGTGGAATTAGCTGCTACTTTCTTTTCTTTTTTGCTTCTCCACAGTAGCAAGAACCGCTACTGGTTCATCTCCAGCTGCCTGAGAGACACAGTTTTTGTTTTTGTTTTTTAACTTCCCCCAAAGCATCCTTAAAGATGTGCTTGGGTGCTGTTTACTTAGCACAGACGGAAAATTGCAACTGTGTCGATAATCACTCCCCAAAACAATGAAACTCATATAGTGCAAAAGATTACAGAAACATCCTGGGGAAGCCTTGTTTTGACGGAGGTGAAGATGTGCAATGCTTAAGGAGAGAATGAGAGAGGGAAATTGAAAATGTGCAGTAGCTCAGTTAATTAGCATCTTGGCAGTAAACTGGCCATGCTATAGTGTCCCTTGCCATTCTGCACTGCATCAGGAAATCCTTCCAACGTCTAATGAGCCAAACCCAACTACAACAAAGCATGTTTGCTCCGTTTGATCAAAGCAAAACATACGGACCAAGATTAGCAACGATCCCATGCACATTAATTCAAGCCTGGTTTCATAACTGTTAAAGAGCTTGGGACAGAATGGTAGCAAATGGCAACATTCACTTGAACCAACACTATTTTTCCTAATTAATTAATTGATGTAATATTGGGACAATGCCACATTTCTCTTGAGATTCCCGAGGAAATTTAGATAATTTCACATAATCTATAGTAGGTTCTGGAACTAGCTTGTGTTCAATGAGTTGCCCTGCAGAATTCCTTAACTGCTGTTGCTCACATGCCCCATGTGTGGCAGGTTTGCTGATAGTTTGTAATCAGAGTTCCCTGATTGTTTGGCCATGTTAAAAACATGGTCCATTGCAGACATGTCTTAAGGTCATATGGGGTTGTGAGACAACAGCAGACATAGTTAGGAGGGAAAGAGAAGGAGAGAATTGGCATTGGAAATCATCCAGTTATGAATCTATACTTGCTAAAAATATGGTAGGGCAGTGGTTCCCAAACTGTGGGTTGAGACCCACCAGTGAGTCACAAGCCAATTTCAGATGGGCCGTGAAACATCTAGAGCAGCCATAGAATGCAAACTGGCATTCTTGGACTGAAGCAAATGCACAACCATGAAACATCTTTGACAGAAAGCAAGATGAGGACAAAATATGATGGAAAAGCACTGACCTAAAAATAATTTAAAAAAAAACCTCCATTGAAAATTCAAACTGTTAACACTCACAAAAGGAATATAGCAAGAGTCAGGCCTGCAGTTTCCAAGATGGCTGCTCCCAGATTTCAGCGACCCACCTGACATCAGGTCACGACCCACCAAGTGGGTCTCAATCCACAATTTGAATAACACTGTGGTAGAGCAGACCCACATGCATGCAAATTCTTGCGGGCCAGCTCGGATCTTCCACTTGCCTGTGAATCGGCCAATACCTGCAAGCACTGCTTGAGTCAATCGATAACTCTCTTCTCGACCGCGCTTTATATTTATTTGTGTCATTGGCAGGCACCCGCAGCCTGTATCATTAAGCAAATTCATTTAAATTTTGCAATCTCAGAAACAAATTGCAATGTGCTAACGCGCTTTAACTTTCCAGCCCGGATGAGGGCTTTAATTTGCTCTGCCTTGATAAAGTGCCGTGTGCAGCCATCTAAAAGTCAGCCGCAGGAGGTTAATGGCAGTGAACTAGAATAAAACTAAATGTCACTACGTCTTCCTTTTCTGCAAAACCCTCCTAAATAGAGAAGACGTATTCAGAAAGCTGTAAAATGTGCCCTTTGCTTACAAGAGAAAGGTCAGGTCTGCGCTAACAAATTATAATAGGTTAGTCATAAATGATCATATCAGGGACTGAAATATGGTACCTTACATATGTTAAATATTGTTCCAACAAGTTTCCATGGGCACACTTCTGCATTATGCAAAGCACCCTGGTGTAGCGGAGCAATAATAATCAAAGAAACACAAATCTTGTGGAGCAAACAATGAGCAAAGCCTATTTTGTGACTGCGAAGGGAACCTTCCCCAAGGCATCCCTTTTTCCAGTGGCGGCTGAACAGTTCCATGCCACCTGCACCAGGAGACTCCCACCTGCTCCACAGTGGGCTCCTGCCAATCATTCTTATATTTGCAACATTGATAAATCCTCTTTCTGCCAGTGTGCTCAAGGCGGTTCACAGTTGAGAGAAAAAAAATTGTCAGGGATATATAAGCATCCCAGTCGTCAACCGGAAATCAAGGCGAGCTTTTGCACACACACTCCGAAGTCAAATAGCCTCAAAAGGCTACGTCATCCGTTCAACCATCGGTTCACCCTCTCCAAACAACGCAAAAAGAGCATCTCCCAAAAAAAAAAATGAACCTTGGTGAGCATCATCTGCGAGTGGTAGCTTTACTTGCAAAGCTCTGCATTTTGTAAGCACCTTTGGGCTCCTATCAATTTTTCGCACCAACATTCAAGGAGAGGAGTTAGTTCCATATTTCAAGCTCACCAGGTGGAATGCTTACAAAGTCTCTAACAGTGGCTTGCAATTGAATAGACAGGTTTGGCCCACAGTGTAGGGGAGAAGAAATTAACCCAGTGGTTCTCAAACGTTTTAGCATCAGGACCCACTTTTTAGAATGGCAATCAGTCTGGGACCCACTAGAAGTGATGTCATGGCCGGAAGTGCCGTCATTGTGATGACAGAGCCTGCTGCTTTCTGGAGAATGCAGCGATCAGTTGGTTATTTCTCAGCCATGTTCCAATAGCAAAGTGAATCAGAAAGGGAAAGAAGCCTATTTCACCAGGTGACACAAACTCTAGTGACGTCACTGATCCCGGAAACAAAGTAGGAATCAGTGCGATTCCAAGAGTCAGGCACTGGGACACTATTGGACAAAGCTGCCCCCATCTCAAGCATGACACAGAGGAGCAATATTCTCAAGAGGGAAAGGGGGAATTCCACATATCCCTAATAACATCTCGTACACCACTCATCCTTCGGAGCAGATCACACTCTATTTCCAGGATGTGACTTGTTTAAGTACAGGCACTGGGCCAGCTAAATCAGCCAAAGAGCTCAAAACAATAGCTTTGACATTCCCCCCCCCCAATTCAACCTCTTTAAGAGAGTTATTTCATGATAAACAGCAGGACTGACTCATATGGAAGAAAAGCTACTGACTCTACACTCCTATCACAAAGCATAAACATTTACTGTGCCTCAAATCAGATAACGTAAAAGTTAACCAAATTTATGTTCCCCGTTGCATATTAAAAAGAAACCCGTAACAACGTATTAAATCACGTTCGTTTTCTGGCCTATATTTCTTTGTTTATTGAACGCAATTTGTTTGGGCTTCGATAAAATTAGGGCTATAAATGTTTTATTGTCTCTGAATCATCATTGTGCATGCCTTTGACTTGGGCGTTTATCACATAATTAAACTCTGCTGAGAGTTTAATGTAAGCTGAAATGTATCCCTCTGTGGATAGCTCGATGGGTCTACTATTTTACAACAAACTGGCAGACGCTACCAATTCAACATTCACGTTATTTTTCTGCCAAAGTATATTGACATTGGAGTCTAGAGTGTGGATGCTTCCAGAATGTTCCTTATCCAAAATTTCCTTCCCTAGTTTTGGAATTCTGCATTATCTGAATGTGTGTCCAAACTGGAACTATTGTACATATCAGACTGTCTTAGAGTGCAGTCCTAACCTGGAGTTAGGCCGG
Organism: Lerista edwardsae; assembly: GCA_029204185.1. Classification (NCBI taxonomy): domain Eukaryota; kingdom Metazoa; phylum Chordata; class Lepidosauria; order Squamata; family Scincidae; genus Lerista; species Lerista edwardsae. The sequence goes on along the minus strand of JAJKFI010000023.1, from coordinate 7,936,014 downwards.
CACAGTTTGGCCAGCACAAGGGACCCCGTAAAGTACGTTTGGACCACACTTGGAGTCAGAGAGGCCAGCACACAGGCATGCACCATCCTCCCTGACTCCTAGAGTGGTCCAAACATGCTTTACAGTGTCCCTTGTGCTGGCCAGACTTTGCTTTATTTACCTCATATTTACCTCAGAAATTTACCTCAGAAATTTACCTCAGAATGCCAGATACAAGGGAGTGGCATTTGGACCTCTCTCGGAGTCAGGGAGGATGGCGCACGTCTGTGTGCTGGCTTCTCTGACTCCTAGAGTGGTCCAAACATACTTTACGGAGCCACCCAATCCAAGTTTGCTGGCAAAACTGTGCCAGCCTAACTCCAGGTTAGGATTGTGCCCTAAATGAAGCGGAGGGTAGAACTTCATTTTTTTGTTATTGAAGAGTCAAGAGCTAAGGATTAAGCCCCAGTTGTTCCCTTACGATCCATGTTTGATCTTCTTCCCCTCTCCTTCTCTGGACCAAGTCGCAGTGTGTTGAATGAATGCTTATGCTGAAGCTTTCTCAAACAATCATTTCCGTTGCATGGGTATGAGAGCCACCCAGCGCTTTCTCTCGACAAAACACACTCCATCTTCCCCAAAATGAATTTGCCGTGCACGAAATAATTTGTTGTCGGCAAGATTGAAATGTCATAAACAAAAATATTGCTGGCCTTTGAAAGTCGTTTCAATATGGGATGTGATCAGCTTAATTATCTCAGGATTTACTGTGCTTTAGCCCTGCCGGAAAAAAATCTGTTTAAACAGGGAAAGCATCACTGATCAACTTAAGCCGTACATCCATCTTGGGCAGAATTGATGGTCCAGTCCGCAGCTAGAAGATCACTACAGCATCTTGTACTTAGTGCACAAAGTCTCAAAAGAGATGAGAATGCTATTCTCTCTTTTGCCTAGTATTATCTATCTGCTTGGAGCAGTGCCAGTAATGCTGCAAAATTCCTTCACGCTTTTAACATGATCCAGATACCATAGCCAAATGTTTATGGAGCAGGCCAGATGGGGCAGATAAGGAGCAAGCTTAATAGCTGGGGCCACTGGAGCAGAAATAATCAATCCATCCATCGTATTTATATACCGCTTTTGAACACAAAGTTCATAAAGCGGTTTACAGGCGAATAGTAAAAATGCAAAACATCACCTAAAGCTATGGTTCCCCCAGTAGCAATGTATGGATGTGAGAGCTGGACCATAAGAAAGGCAGAGCGCTGAAGAATAGATGCTTTCGAATTATAGTGTTGGAGAAGACTCTTGAGAGTCCCCTGGACTGCAAGGAGATCAAATTGGGCAACCCTACAGGAGGGGACGCTTGATTGCTCCCTGGAAGGACAAATCCTGAAGCTGAAGCTCAAGTACTTTGGCCACCTCCTGAAGAGGACTCTTTAGAAAAGACCCTCATGCTGGGAAAGATCGAAGGCAAAAGGAGAAGGGGGTGGCAGAAGATGAGATGGTTAGATAGTGTCACTGAAGCAATGCACATGAAATTGGGCGAACTCTGGAAGCTCGTGGAGGACAGGGAGGCCTGGCGTGCTGTGGTCCAGAGGGTCGCGAAGAGTCGGACATGTAATGACTTAGCAACTGAACAACAACAAAACACCATCAGCAACAGCCACTAGACAAGACAGGGGTGAAGAGAGACAGTTACTCTCCCCCAGCTAAATAGAAGAGGAGCACCACTTGAAAAAGTGCCTCTTGCCCAGTTAGCAGGGGTATAGAAGCTCCTAACCCATCACAGTGGTATTCCCCCACCCTGGTGTTCCTCTTACATTGTTTTGCAAAGGAATGGCTATTTACTTCTATGAGAAAATAGTACGACGACTTAAAACGCAACCCAATGGTGCCGATGCATGATGCTTATGTCAACCCAGCCTGGTCACAAACATGCTGTAAGATCCAGGGGCTGGCCCAGGGATGGTGACATCGCACGCCAATAAGCCACTCCCCACGCTGGCTGGGTTCGGAGCCTGGGGGTGGCGGGGGAAGGTGGGAGGGTACAGAATGGTGTGGCAGAGACCGGGTGGGTGGGTCAGCCCAGGGAAGTGGGTGGAGCATGGATATCGACTGCTACAATATTCATAAAGGTTAAGGTTTCCCCACAACCAAAGGGTCTAGTCGTGACCGCCTGTAGGGGGCAGTGCTCTTCTCCGTTTCTAAGCCTGAAGAGCCGGTGTTTTGTCCAAGGACAAGCTTCCGTGGTCATGTGGCTGGCATGACTATATGCCAAGGCGCACGGAACACCGTTACCTTCCCACTGAAGTGGTCCCTATTTATCTACTCGCGCCACCACATCCCTACAATATTCGCAAGTGAGTAAAATTGAAATAAGGAATATATTTGCTTTATAGCTGTGATCTTTCCACTCACAGAAAACCTCTCTTCTTCTGTTTCTAAACCGGTGACACGTGAAGTCCAAAAGGGAGGAAGAACTCCGGGAAGTCACCGTGTATTTTTCTTCTATGATGCCAGCTTCTGAGATTGTGAGGTGCTGGTCCAAGCTCAGGAGAGAGCAAACCAATACTACAGCGTGGAGTAAAAAAGCTCTGTGAACAAACCACATTGGAGCATTTGTGCAACCCTTTCTCCATCCCAGGTTCTCCTGCTGTGTTGACTTCACGGAAACCAGCTGACCGAAGGCAGAACAGAACTCGCAAACATTCCTTGCAATGTGTGGAGCTATTTTCCATGCATAAGCAGGGTGCATTTCTCCATGCCAGATGTCAGGTGCCAAGCACACATGGCACCAAAAAAGCCCTCACAGAGTCCCGACAAGCATCAAACAGATGGTGTGGGCGGTCAGCGTTTTTAGATTTCAGATAACGGTAAGATCTTATTCATGTATGTAAAGCTGCCTAGCCCGCCTTTTAGCCCATCATTGCCTTGAAGTATGGCTTCTTCAGTGTTACATTTTTGAATCCCTTGAAGAGTTAAAACCACACCACTGCACGTGCCTTTCCTAATTCGATCAATGGTCAACTTGTACTCTTGTACCTTCAGATTGGATTATCCAGGAGGCAGCTTGTATCCGCAGAACCCTACTTTTGTCGGCTTTCTACAAGTATTATTTGTAACAAATAACCTCAATAAGCAGAATGCTTCGGAAAACATACACACTGTAATAGAGTTTCCAAGCAGCAAGAAAACGAAGTGAAGCCATTAAAACCACAAACAGCACAAACCTGTGCAGGTTTACACAGAAGTAAATGAACTTGTATTCACGGGTACGTAACGCTGGCAAGTGCACGGTTGTAGCCTAAGAAACGATTGGAAACCTGAGCAAAGGGGGAAGAAGCAGTGGTGTCATCTAAATGATTTAAGAATAGGTACTCACTTTTGATTGGCACGTGTCGGGACCCGCCCACCGGAAGTGATGTCATAAGCCAGAAGTGATGTCGTGGCAGGAAGTGACATGAAAAAAGCCCTTTTGGAGGCCTCAGATGATTTTAAACTGACCCAACCGTTGCAACAGTATTCCACAGCACCCCCAGAACATGTTAAGGAGGCCTGGCATCATGTTAAAACCCCAGAGCAACTCATTTTTCAGTGGCAAGGAAAGGAAAGGCTCCGCTCGCTGCCTGCCTGCCTGCCTGGCTCTGAGAACATGCAGGCAACTCAAACATGCAGGAAATTCAAACGTTGCAGAGGGCGGAGTCGATGAGTGGGCGGGCGAATGGGCGGGGCCAGCTGTAATCCTAGAAACCGGTACTCGCGTACCCCCACGTACCCCCTGCATGACATCCCTGGGAAGAAGTGTCTTTCACCTGATGCCTAAACACCAGGTGAGCATAAAAGGGGAGGGGCTTCCGCAAGTGAGGTGCCGTTACCATGGTAGCTACACCAGTGAAGGAAAATCATGCGGATTTAGACATATTCCATTGTTATGCAGCGGTGGTTCCTAAACTTCTACTTGGAAGTTGGGAACCCTTTAAGTCAGTAGTTCTCAAACTTCTTAAGCATTGGGACCCACTTTTTAGAATGACAATTTGTCCAGGGTCCACCAGAAGTGATGTAAAGCTTGCCTGCCTGTCAGTTGGGATTATGCCCTAAATAAGACATTTACAGGTTTTTGCCTTCCTATATCAAGGTTATAATAGGGGCGTGGTGGTGCAGCGGGTTAAACCGCTGCTGCTGGGCTTTCTGACTGGAAGGTTGGGTGTTCAAGACTGCACGACGGAGTGAGCTCCCGTCGCTTGTCCCAGCTCCTGCCAACCTAGCAGTTCGAAAGCACCTAAATGCAAGTAGATAAATAGGGACCACTTCAGTGGGAAGGGAACGGTGTTCCGTGCGCTACGGTGTATAGTCATGCTGGCCACATGACCACAGAAGCTTGTCCTCAGACAAAACGCCGGCTCCATAGGCTTTGAAACGGAGATGAGCACTGCCCCTACAGTCGGTCACGACTAGACCATTTGGTCGTGGGGAAACCTTTACCTTTTACCTTTATCAAGGTTATAAACATGGGGAAGTGTCAGTTTCTGTGTTTCCAAGGCACACATCTTTCTCTACAAGCTTGCTTTCATTTACCTTTTGTTCTGAAAGCTCCTTCACTTCTAGGTATTCCATACCTGCTAGCCTACCATTTTTTTTGTTTTTGCACTACGTGCTCAGAAGCCAGTTAGCCAGAAGACTGGCAGAGAAATGGATGCTTCATGAACAAACATTTGCTTAAATGCTTACATGACCCCATTCCACAGCTCCTTGGATTAATTCCACAGTTGTATATGGAAACGAAACTGTGTGAAACCACCCACAAAGCTTATGTTCCCGCAGAGAGCTTCTGGTGATGACGGACGTTTCCATGTTCCTTTGGAGCTTCCAACTATCCTCAGCTGTTCCTGACTTAGCTGGGATGAACTGATGAGGATCCAACCTTGGCTTAGCCAGCAAGGTGGAGAAGGTCAGCGAGAGAGGTTACGTGCAGGGCAATGAAGACAGTCCATTGATGTGTTATTCATACTGCATCATTTTCAATGTTCACTGAAGGAACCTCAGGATGCCATCCTAACCTAGTGTTGTGCCGGCGCAACACTCTTGCGCCAGACCAGCGCCATTGCAAACGTGCTGTAAGGCCCATCTGTGCTGCGGATTCGATCACGGGCGCCGCTGCACCTGTCAGCTGTGCTGGCCAAGTGCCAACTTAGCTCCTTCTGGCACAGGGTCGCACCAAGAGCATGCCAGAGGTGGGCAGGGCGGCACTGTGCCTTAACATGGAAGATCCCAAGGCATGGCCTAAGGATACACGCTGCAACTGCCATACTGAAACTAAACAGGCCTGTGTCTGGATGAAGACCAGAGGCGTTCCTATGGGGGGGGCCACTAAGGGCACAATCCTAGCCAACATGCCAGCATGGGGTAAGGGCAGAGACGTACGGAGCCCCGAGCGCGCCTAGGGCAGGGCGCCCCCAGCACATCGCCCCGTCCCCATACATCGCCCAGCCATAAGAACCTAAGAAGAGCCCTGCTGGATCAGGCCAAAGGCCCATCTCGTCCAGCTTCCTGCATCTCACAGTGGCCCACCAGGTGTCCCAGGGAGCGCACGAGACAACAAGATGCTTGGATCCTGTTGCCACTCCCTTGCACCCAGTACACCGAAGTAGCCTACTACTAATGTAAGGAGGTTACAACCCATCATTGCCTCAAGCCCACGATGGACTTTTCTTCCAGAAATCTGTCCAATCCCCTCTTAAAGGCATCTAGATCCGATGCCATCACCACCTCCTGTGGCAAAGAGTTCCACAGATTAACTACCCGCTGGGTAAAAAAGTACTTCCTTTTATCTGTTTTAACTCTCCCAACCCTCAGTTTTAGTGGATGTCCCCTGGTTCTGGTGTTTTGAGAGAGGGAAAAGAACATCCCTCTATTGGCTCATTCCTTCCGTGCCTCCCTGCGCCTGGGATCACTCCATTTCGGAGCGATACGGGTGTAAAGGAGGGCGGGCAGGCCAAAAAGCGCATGGGCTGCTCTGCGCTATGGCACCTCGCCACTGCCGGCGCCCATTGCTCTTGCCACTGCCGCTACACCCTTCCTCCGCCTTTGGTAAGGGCAATGCAGCTCCGAGGTAAGGGAGAAACCACTATGGCAATGAACCAAGAGCAAAAACAATTCCTATGCAGGTGATAGCCAACTCCTGCTTAGCACAGCTAAGCAATTAAATTACAAACTATTAAATTACAATTAAATTTGTTCAAGTCTGCATCAACCACTACCTTTCTATAATCAAGGAATCATTTTGCTGGACTTAATAAAAAAAAAAGCAGGCTTCAGAGCAAACACTATTGTCAAAAATGAGACAAAGACAACAGCTTATCGCGTTGATTTCTGCGGGGAGACAGATCAAAGCATGATTGAAATGTCGGAAGAAATATTACTCGTTTGTCTCGGCTGTTAAGGTCAGCTGCTAATATTCATAAGTGCTGCCTGCACAACAAAGAAAATGAGAGTGATTCTGAAAATGAGACTTTTATTTGCGGCCGTGGGTGTCTGCCCTGCTACCCAAATTACTGAGCAATTAAAAAGAGATTAAAATGGCACAGATCATCAAGCTAAGTGACCAGATAGCACAGCATACATACGTGAACGAGGTGACTTGACTATAAAAAGAAATGGGAAAAAATAGAAAGCAAAAGAACTGATGCCATTAATTTTTGATATTTGATCACAGTCGGGTTATGTGATTGTTCATTAATGCCGCATCATTGTTTCTGGTCTTTACGCAATGGGATTGCTGGGTTTTACACAGGGGAGAGTAGTTATAAATGTTGCAGCAACGGCACACAAAAGATTCCAGTTCTTAGTGCGGTGGCTAAGAACCTGGTCTATCAATCAAGTGGACATCACCACTGCCATGAACTGATGAGGAAAACCCACAACCTCTCATCAACAGGGCCAAACTACATGTTACTCTAAGGGTGCAATCCTAACCTGGAGTTAGGCCAATATAGTTAGGCCAGCAAAGCTTCGCCGGCACAAGGGCCATCATAAAGTGCGTTTGGACTACGCTTGGAGTCAGGGATAATGTCGCACGTCTGTGTGCCGGCCTCTGACTCCGGGCATGGTCCAAACATACTTTATGGTGCCCCTTGTGCCGGCCAAACTGCGCCGGCCTAACTGAGCCAGCCTAACTCCAGGTTAGGAGTTACGCTCTGAGTTAGTTTTACTAGTATTTCATTTTTGTAATGATTTGATGTTTCTTTATGTAATACATAGCCGCACACATGATTGGACTGTATTTTTTAAATAAATGAATATTTATTCATTCCATTTGGTTTCTCTTTCATTTTGACAGCGTCAGGTCAGGCATTTTGGACACAGCCAGCCCAAAAGTTTCGCCATCACTGGTCTTGCCCAACAGGTAGCACTTGAAGTCAACATTTTGCGAAGAGTAGGAAGTGCCAGATAGTCTCTTTGTAAAGAAATGCACAAAAAGCGGGTTGAAGTAGAGTTGGCGAAGTAGGGCAGTGTGTACTTTGTGCAACTTTAATTGTGAACCTCCTGGGAAACATTATGATACTGCATTACCGCATATTGTAACTTATAATATGGCACCATGTTCTGTTCTGTCATATACTATTAAGCCCTTAAGATAGAGTGAAACATACATCCAGCTAAATAAAAAAAAAGCATAAATTATAAATTAGGTACATGTTTCTGTTTTGGAATGGAACATCTGGGACACAATTGTTTTTCTGTGTGCGTTTGTGCTGGTGCTTAATTCCTGTCTACAGAACATGTAAAGGACATGGAAATGGGTCCTACCTGTGGAAAACAGTACATCTGCAGAAAGTGTGTAATGGAAATGGACAAGCAGCTGTCCATCTCGCTTCTCATTCGGAGTCCGGTGGGCGATCTACTGTAAACGCACCAGCTTTCCCAAATCAGTCTGGAGGGGCTGATTTGACTCTCTCGTAAACAGCTTGCCCAAGCCTTATAGAAAAATACATACAATCACGCCGTTGGCGGAGAATATTGCAGGCAACAAACAGAGAGCTGTAATCTCCCTCGTGTCCCCGAAGCTCGCCAGAATTTTTAACAGCAGCAATTTAGGCTGAAATTCTGTTCTAGCAGATATGCATAGGATCAATGTTCCCTTTAACTTTGTGCGGTGTCGTGGTTAGAATGCTGGTTATTGGCCGGGAAGACCTGCGTTCTAATTCCCGCTTCACCATGAAGCTGATGTCCTGGTGAACTGGGACCAGTTGGCTCTTTTCCATCCCAACCAATCTCTCGGGGCTATTTTAAGGATCAAAGGAGAAGGAGGACCCACGTACACAAGCCTGAGCTTCTTGGACAGATAATGGCACAAAAATGGGACTGCCACTCAAGGAAAAGCACTACCTGAAAAAATGGGGGTGGGTGGATTGGTCAATGGTGTAGCTAAGGCATCTGCTAATCGGGGCAAATAAGATTTTGACCCCCCCTTTTCATGTCAATTGGCCATAATCTTTGACAGCGTAAAGATATTCCAACATGGTTTCTTCCATTACATTCAGCATTAAAATACCTTTCCAACGATATATAACATGATGATATACATACTGTTGATTGATTGATCCATACCAAGGTTGTGACAATTCTGGCCACTAGTGCCAAGCTTAGCTTGTGCCCTCCCCCAAAGCTTGTTGCCTGGTGCAAATGTCACCACCTGCAACCCCTTAGCTGCACCACTAGGGATGGTTCACTTACTGTCCAGTCACAGAAACATTCAGGGGTTCAGCTTCAAAGGATGCCTATCCTGTAGTCTCTCCAGAAGAAGGGACATAGCTACAGTGGAGCAGGGGGGTGCAGTTGCACAGGGTCTCAGTCAGTGATTGACCTAGTTGTAAGTGGCTGACCTGAATGATGGTGCTGCGGGTTAAACCGCTGCTGCTGGGCTTTCTGACCAGAAGGTTGGGAGTTTGAGACCACATGACGGAGTGAGCTCCTGTTGCTTGTCCCAGCTCCTGCCAACCTAGCAGTTCGAAAGCACATAAAAAATGTGAGTAGATAAATAGGGACCACTTCGGTAGGCAGGTAACGGCATTCCGTGCGCTACGGCGTAGAGTCATGCCGGCCACATGACCACGGAAGCTTGTCCTCGGACAAACACCGGCTCTACAGGCTTAGAAACGGAGATGAGCATCGCCCCCTACAGTCGGTCATGACTAGACCATTCGGTCAAAGGGAAACCTTTACCTTTAAGTCCAATTTGGGAACGAGTTGCAGGACTCGAGTCTACATCACTGCTGGGTAATGTTCATTCTCAGAGAGGAAGGAAGCCCCAAAAGTGTAAGCTGGACAGCAAATGTACTGATTCTGTTCAAGAAGGAAACTTTCATTAAAGTTTGCAATAATTACCTGCAGCTTCATGGACAAATGAGTATTTCTATTATTATATCTGATCAAGCGTAACATTGTAGCTTCTTAGTTAAGATGTCCCCATCCGAACACGCTGGTCTAGTTTGACTGTAACGGCCACATTTATTGCGCTGATCATAAAACACAGATAATAAAAAAAGGGGGGGCGAGGAGGTTGAAATACTCTTAAAATTCAATTGCTGTTAAACAGGCAAATGAAGAATGGAAGTTTAAGGACCCAAATGAAATGCCAGGGACCGCCGTCATTACAAAAGGGCTTTCAAGCCAAACCATTTGGCAGTTACAAGGCGTGTCACGCAGGTGGAAAAATGGTTACGGGCACTTGTAGAACAGAAGCCAGCCATGCTTTGAAATGACAGAGAAATGCAGTAAGCCGACAACCAAACCATTTTGGGGAAATGGGAGAGCACAGCTGGCCCTGCCATTTTTCAGAAAACTGCCTTCTATCCAGTTTTTAGGCCAGCACAGTTAGGTCAGCAAAGTTTGGCCGGCAGAAGGGACACCGTAAAGCGCGTTTGGACCACTTTCAGAGTCAGGGAGGGTGGCACATGTCTGTGTGATGGCCTCTCTGATTCTGGGAGTGGTCAAAACATACTTTACAGTGTCCGTTGTGCTGGCCAGACTTTGCTTTATTTACCCCATATTTACCTCAGAATTTTACCTCAGAATGCGAGATACAAGGGAGTGGCATTTGGACCACTCTCGGAGTCAGGGAGGATGGGGCACGTCCGTGTGCCGGCCTCTCTGACTCCCAGAGTGGTCCAAACATACTTTATGGTGTCCTTTGTGCCAGCCAAATTGTGCCGGCCTAACTGTGCCGGCCTAACTAGCGGTTAGGATTGTGCTCTAAGAGATAGTGACTGGCCCCAGGTCACCCAGGTAGCATCACAACCAAGTAGGGATTTGAACCTGAATCTTGCAGGTCATAGTTCAACTTCTAAACCATTAACACCATCCCGACTGCATGGACCAGGCTACATGAACCACAAGGGTTCACCACAGTGGAGGGGCCAAAGACTTGCAAGAGCATTTGCACACACACGCACACATGCACACACACACACACACACACACACACACACACGAAAGCATGCACAACATCCAAAACGACCCTTACTTAAAAATTCAAATAAAGACACCTTATCAAGAAGAATCCGATAAAGTGAACATTATTTTTTCCTAATGCTGAAACTTCCCTCCACCCAACATGCCTTTTTGTGTGTGGTAAAACTCAGATACTCTCACCGATTCTGCAGAAACGTTTCAGAGCCCTCCTGTCAGGACTCTCCACATTCAGGCAGGAAACAAAACATTTTCCAGCACAATTATCTGCAACTGGGACATTAAAAAAGACACCATTGAAACGAAAGGGCAGGAACCAACTCCCAAATAAAGAGACTGATTTAGAGGTGCCACACGCCATTGAACACACACACTGCTAGATACGATGATGGCAAAAATGTGACAAATTGTTAATGTAGCCCAGTCTCTGGGAATTAACGTGTTTTGTTTTCAGTCCATGCAAGGTTTCTCCCGTTAGGCAGATTGCTGAAGTTTCCAATGCCAGAAGATGAAAGAGCCCCTGCTACATGCAAAATAGTGACACATTAAAAAAAAAATTAATTTATCCAGGAAACAATAAGGCAGTGGGTAAAGAAAGGTAAATTGGCTTCCTTGTGCTGTTACTGCCACACACAAAAACCCTGTCTCGGCCGAATCAATAATACCCGATTTTTTTCTCCAAAGGAACCTGAGGAGTCTATTCTGGCATTCTGATAAGAGTAATAAAAGCAATCCCAATAAAATGGATGTATTTGTGCTTTAATTACAACAGCTTTCTTTCACTGTTGCAGGAACAATACATGAAAGCTCGGGGGAAAGTAAAAGCAAAATGGCGGCTTTGACGATGGAACAGACCAATATTGCTCTTTTTCACCAATGAGTTTTCTACGTGAACTCCCTACCCTTCCCAGTTATGTCCTTCATCATGTTCTATGAAAGTGCACGATACTGCATGGGACTGCACAGAAGCAGAAGTCTAGTGGTCAACTGCGAAGGGCAGGAGTCCATCTGCCTCCCCAAGAACCAGGCCCCACTAAGGCAATGCCACAACAAACACAATCAAATTTGAATGAACACTGAATGTTCATTTTCTTCTCCTAATCATTCTTACCTTGAAACTTCTTAAGAACATAAGAAGAGCCCCACTGGATCAGGCCAAAGGCCCATCTAGCCCAGCTTCCTGCATCTCACTCAGCTCTCAGTCAATCAAGTGCTGTGGGAATGCTCTACTCTGTGGCAGCATACGCCAGTAGCATTCCTAGAGGAGGGGCAAAGCACTAAGTTTTTCAGGTGCCTGAATGCACGTGTTCTGCACTAGCTCCCCCTCACTTTCAGAGCCATTTGTGGCCGTGAGAGCAAAGCGGGGGTATCTCTGGGAATGCCACTGGCGTAAGCTGCCATTTGGCCCATTGTGACTGAAGCAGATTCATGGGCCCTGGGCACTAAATGTTCCTGTGGGTTTAATAGCTCTCTTTCCAATTCAATATATTAATTCCACATGTCCACAGAGCACAGGAGGCTGTATGATTAAGCAGGCGTGGGAACGCGCATTATGACTCACACACGAACAGAACAATCTGCAGGGCTCGTGGCCGGGTGTGCAACAAGCAGTATGTGGGGAAGCAATTTAGTTGATGAATGAAGCCATTTTTCTCCATTTGTGAATTAACTGCAAATCGGGGGGGGGGGTGCTTGGATTTTCACAAATCTGTTCTCAGTCTCTGTAATTATTTGATCAATGTTTTATGGGATCACATCTCAGCCCCTGGATTTTCTTCATGAATTATACACTAGACCTGTATGGGCTGTGAGACACTCACATAGGGCCTGCGATAGCTTAGTATCGTTCTCTGTCTGAAAGTAAGAAAGGGAGAAAGGATTTTAAGGGCACAGTCCTAACCCACTTTCCAGCACTGGGGGAAGGGCAACGCAGCTCTTAGGTAAGGGAACAAATGTTCCCTTGCCTTGAGGAGGCCTCCATGACTGCCCCCCAACTGCAGGATGCAGCACATGCCCCATTGGAACAGCTGTGTCAGTGCTGGAAAGTGGGTTAGGACTGCACCCTAAATTAAGACGTTACGGCTATCTGCAGTGGTGTCATTCAAATGATTTAGGAACAGGAACTCACTTTTGAGTTCAAATTCAAATGTTGAAAAAACAACAACAACAAAACCCCGGAAGCAGCCACAGAGCCCGTTAGGATCCGGAACGCCCGTTCTGGTCCGTTCCCCCTGAATGACATCACTGGCTATCTGCATCCCAAGCAGTTATAGAGGCTAAAGAGTGGTTTTCCACAACCATGGTTAGTCCTATAGCAACTAGCTTCCGGATGGATGGAACCCAGTAATTGAGACCTTTCTTTTCCTTTCAGGGTAGAAGCTACAACTCCTACAGAAGAGTTCATGGGGAACTCAGGTGTATGGGCTGTTTGTTTCTTCCCTGCATCGTTGCACAGTGAACTACAGCAGCCTCATTGGGGCAAACCTGTCTCATATTTTCTCCCAGGTAAAAATCTCCTTGTATTAGATCAAGAGTATCAAACGTAAGTCCCCATGGGCAGATGCAGCCCCCAGAAGCAATTTCTCTGGCCCCCATTATAACCAGGCTCTCCCGGCGTGAAAACTGGGCTCTCCCGTACCTTGAAATTACGAACAAGGTTTGTACATTTCCTCATCTGCCATTCGCAGCTCGTTATTTTCTATACGAGAACCAAGTGTTCATTTATTGGCCATCACCTGCCTGATGATGTCATTTCATGCTTAACGATGTCACTTCCAGCCTTCAGCAGGCACCGTGAATGCTAACTTAAATTAGTTAAGCAGAAACTGTGGGACAATCAGATCTTGGATTTCTCAATGACGATTAGTAATCTCCATCTCCCCTTGCCATGGCTTATGCCTGTTCACCTGGGTACAATTCCCGCCTATCTTTCAGTTCTTTTGAACAGCAATGAAAGACGTGCTTACACATTAGCTAGATGTGATGCACTTCCTTCTGAGATATTATGGGGCAGATTCCACAATATCCCATATACTGAAAGATTATGCCCGTGTGCGCTCAGGACTCAGGAAACTTTGATTCATCTTTTCTTTTATTGTCCTTTTCATCAACATGCTCGATATAAGTTCTTCTCTTTAAGTAAAGATGGGGATCATTCGGAGGATGAGGTGGCTTTACTATCCTCTTATCTTAGAGCTTCGGATTCAGTCGTTATACAACATGTAGCAGAATTTCTTTATTCTATTGTAAAAACTAACAACAGATGTCGAAAAATAGCAGAGTGCTCTTAATTTTAATGTTATTTAAAAATTTATGGAGAGGCAGTCATTCAGTAGTAGTGTGTATATGGCTTGCCTGCCTTTGTTACTTGTTTACTTGATGCCATTAAAAGTTTTTGAAATTTGAAATTTGAATTTGAATGCTAACTTTGGCCCTCTGTATGACGCCCCTGAATTGGATGATCTAAGAACATCAGGGTTTGAGGCCCCAATCCTAACCAACTATCCAGCACAGATGCAGTACCTATTCATTTTTTTTACAGTACTTTCACACTACCTTTCCTCCTAAGGAGACCCAATGCAGCCCCAAGGTAAGGAAACAAACATTCCCTTACCTTGTGGAGGCCTCCATGACTGCCCCCACTGCAGGATGCAGCGCGCGGCCCATTGGCACGCCTGCATCAGCGCTGGAAAGTTGCACAGGATTGGGTCCTTTGTTAGTTTAAGTGTCTCCCATAGTAAACAGTGTCTAGTGAAGTTTACTGTGGAACGTTTTTTTTTCCTTGTAAAGAAAATCAAGCATCCCCGTTTACATTCTGACACGTTACCAAATTCAGGATTTGTGTAACGTTTTTGTTTCGGCAGTCCTCCTTGCTCTAGGATAATGAGGATATTTGTTTGCGGGTATCGCCAACTCCGTATGCTTTTTCAACCTTGAGAAAACTAGTGTGACTTCTCCATCACTCTCCAGGCATGTCATCTGGCTTCTCGACGACATTCCGCTAACAGCCCCATTTCCGCATTGCTAAACTCTAAACGGATAAATTGCTTAAAAAGTGGGATGGATATCCTTACAACCTGGAAAGACTGGAGATTATTGTAAGAATGCTCCAAAAGCGCTATGAATAAAACATAGCCAAATATCAAGGAACTTACCAAAAAGAAAGGGGGGGGGGAAGAGTTGAGGAATACGGACAGGAGAATCTTTTTAGCCCATCAAGCTTTTCATCTGAATGGGAGATGATATCCTTCAGAATCACTTCTGGCGCCCACTGTTACGGTTCACCATTTCGGTGGCTGCGGCATAATCTGCTTCTTTGACGAAAACAGAACGGTTTAGCAAAGATGATTTGATAGGATTTGCTCACACTTGGCTATGCCCCAGATAAACGGGTGAACCGTCGCTTGTAAGGTTCAAGTGTTTTATCGCAAGGCAATAGGCAAGGAAAAAGAAGAAGAAACAGTAATGAGAGAAAAAAAACTGAGTCAGGGGTTATTTAATGCTGTTGCAAAACAGAGTGCTCTAGGGAGATAGCATTTCAACTTCTCAGCCACAGAGGCAGACCAAGACTTGTGGCAGAAAACCCGACACCCCCACCCATGCTAAACAAAACACACACTACATAATGGATAATTTGCTGCCCTTCAGTGGTGGCAATTCTGGGCAAGAGGCACATTTCCAAGTTATAGTTAGCAGGGGGAGAGTCACAGTCCCTCTTCACCCCTGTGCAGTGTCTTTACTAGTGGCTGTTGCTGGGGGTGTTCTGCATATTTTTATTTTTTTTAGATTGTGAGCCCTTTGGGGACAGGGAGCCGTTTAGCTTTATTATAATTATTGGCCTGTAAACCACTTTGTGAACTTTGGGTTGAAAAGCGGCATAGAAATACTGTTGATCGATTGATTAGGCAGCTGCCTCACATGGCCTCATGATCCGGAAAGGGAGCAGATGAGCCACTGCAATGTTAATGTTACCTGCTTGTGTCTTAGAAAGAGTCAAAACATGGGACTTTTCCTGCCTCTTCTTTCTTCCTGTTGTTGTTCAGTTGCTAAGTCGTGTCCGACTCTTCGCGACCCCCTGGACCACAGCACGCCAGGCCTCCCTGTCCTCCACTAGCTTCCGGAGTTCGCCCAATTTCATGTTCATCGCTTCAGTGACACTATCTAACCATCTCAACCTCTGCCGCCCCCTCCTCCTTTTGCCTTCCATCTTTCCCAGCATGAGGGTCTTTTCTAAAGAGTCCTCTCTTCTCAGGAGGTGGCCAAAGTACTTGAGCTTCAGCTTCAGGATTTGTCCTTCCAGGGAGCAATCAGGCCTTCCAGTAGGATTGACCAATTGGATCTCCTTGCAGTCTTTCTTCCTAGGGCGGCCAAAAACATGGGATTTCTGAAGTGGGGCCTGGCAGTGTCACAAGATGGGGCCTGATGCGAGCACCAGCTGCCAGTGCTTGGAAAACAGGGATAATCCTGATACACTGGGACAGAACCCCGCTGTTAGAGAGGCAGCTCCTGGTGGCTTGAAACCAACCTCTACTGTCCAACTGCCTGTGGGGGGGGGGAATCAAAAGTGAGTGAAAGGTTTGGGCACACTGGCATCTTTAGATCCTTCCTGGGGTAACGAGACAAGCACAATACAATATTGGACAGGGAATCCAAATAGGTTGAAGGCACGTTTCTGCTACTATACTGGATCGCAAAGGTTTTGGCACCTGGACCCAGTTTCTAAAATGACACCCTATCAGGATCCACCTGGCTTTAGGCGGCTTTAAAAAAGTGACCTACTGCAGAATGACATTATTTATTTATTGGCAAGTAATATATCATTGATTTATTTGCAAAACACTTGACTCATTCAAGTGGTGTTGGGATCTGGTCTAGATGCCTTTAAGAGGGGATTGGACAGATTTCTGGAAGAAAAGTCCATCGTGGGCTATAGGCCATGACGGGTTGTGCAACCTCCTTACATTCATGGTGGGCTACTTCAGAGTACCCGGTGCAAGGGAGTGGCCACAGGATGCAAGCATCTTGTTGTCTCATGCCTCCCTAGGGCACCTGGTGGGCCGCTGTGAGATACAGGAAGCTGGACCTTTGGTCTGATGGGCCTTTGGCCTGATCCAGCGGGGCTCTTCTTATGTTCGTTTCTTGTAATGCCGCCATCTAATGAGTAGCCTCAAGACATGGCTTAGTTATGTGATGCTGCCTTCATCTGCCCCCACTCCCTGTCATTGATGGACTTGGGGGGGGGAGCACACCAGAAAAGAAAGACTCTCAAACATCTCCCTATATTTGCACAAGCTTGCAAACTGCAAGAGCTCAGCCCCTTGCAAACTGCAAGTGACGTGGGCTTTTTGAACAGCCTCAGGGCTTGGAGCAATTAGTTATCCGATCGTTCCAATGCCCTGCTCTGCCCTGGAGGCTCTGTGGGCCACGCAAAATTTGGTCTCGACCCACCAAGAGGGTCCCGACTCACAGTTTGAGAAATGCTGCACTAATACACGGGGTGGAGATGGGAGTGACATGCCCCTTGTTGGTCCTAAATGCCCGCACTTGTACACCAACATGTATAGCTCTTCAGGTACTGGAGCCACATGTAAACTGGCCCTAGATAGGTAGGATTAGGAGATGAGAGAGTGAGACAGCGAGAGAAGGATATGTGAGAATGAAATACATACAGCTTTTGCTTCATGCCCTTGGGCTATGCAGCAACTGACAACGCAGGGAGACAATTGACAGGCACCAGGACTCAACCTGTTTCCTGCAGTGGATCCAGCTGATCCCCTGGTTTGAGCATCATGTCAACCGGAGTGACATCCAGCAGAGCCGTTTCTCTAATGAAAGACATATCAAAACGGCCCCACCTCGACAGTGAAATCACTTATGCCAGCTGCCAATCAGGAGCTCTTTGCAAACAGAACTCCTCGTCCTCGTGGAGATGGGTTCATTCCACTTAAGGCACAGCAAATAGTTTGCCTTGATTGCGGAAAATGGAAGCAGAGTCCCGGAATGTCGACAAGCAGGATGACGACCTGCGTAGCAATTGGAGCCCTTTCGTGTCGGAAAGGAGACGGGGGTTGGGTGAAGAGAGGGGGGATCTGCTTGCCTCGATGTCCGCAAGATGGAAAACAAGGCCGGGAATATGACATGAGATGAGATGAGATGAGATGAAATCACACATCTAATACCCCCTGCCTGTTTCAACAGGGATTTTCTCGCATACAAAATATGTCTCTCGGACATAAAGAACTCCACTCTTTCTGCCCCAGCTCTTTGAAGCGGAGTCAAATTCAATCAGCCGTCATCTTACATGGGTGTTATATTAATAAGAAAAAGAAAGTTAATGGAGAGTTTTCCCCCCACCCCACCCCTCTCTGTGCGTCTCCTGCATTTTGCAGCTTCAACCTGATGGTTTAACATCCCTACCTGAGCTTCATTTCTCCATCTGTAAACAAGAGACGAAGAGGATGGGGGAGAAAGGCCAGAGTTTAAATGGTGCTGCTATCTCTGGTTGACAACAGCTATATCAATGCAAATGTAGTAATCAGAGAAGCCACCTGAATTTCCAACAGGTGATGTGATTTCCCTGCAGACTTTGACAGTGGGCTGGAAGCTCATTGGCGAAATAATATGAATCTTGCAAAGAGATCCTGGCCTATCTGAATAATTTTTTGTTCCAAAAGTCTTCTGGTTTGGAAGCTGGGGTAACTTTTTTTAATTTTTTTTTATTACAAGGCAGGCTGTTATCTCCATCAACCGAAATGAGAATGGCAGAGCATACGGGAGAAAAACATGCTCAAAAGATGGAACGTACATTTATTTCCATCCTGTCTATCACTAACAACTATTCAGACACACCAAAATTAGCTGTTTTTTTGACTGTGATTTTTATCTCAATAATAATTTTTTTTGAGAAAAAGAAAAAGCAATGTCCAATCTGGTCTATGAAAGTTTTTTTTAAATTTTTTTTAAAAAATCAAGCAACTTGCTTTCTTGTTCATCAAATGCAACAAACCAAAAAAAGAAAAGAAAAAAGGAACCAACTATTTGCCAACTTCAGACTACCCATAAGGCCTTGCTTGCCATCCCATAATCACAGCCAGTCTGGATGACAGTGGTCAGAAGCCAAACAAACAAACAAACAAACAAACAAACAAACAAAGGGCAGTAGTGTACACTATTCTCTCCTTTGCATGCTAGACACATATTCAAAAATCAGTATGAGAACAATATAACATACCTGGACATTCTGCTGTGGATCTTAAAGTGATCATTCATCAACAGAGAAATGCCAAACAGGGGCGTAGCTAAAGAAGTACAGGGGGATGCAATTGCACTGGGCAATAAGCATTAGGAGAGCAACCAGCTGAGCTTGATATTAGTGGCCAAAATAGTTAAAACCTTGGTGTGTGTGAATAATGCCATCATGTTAGGTATCATTTGATGTGGAATTCAATGCAGAATGCAATGAAACAAACCGGACTGCAATATCTTTATCAAACCCAAAAACCAGAAAATGAAAATGCAACCATCATGAAAAAAAATTGAGATTTGTTAAAATTAGGAGTAATACTGTCATGTTGCATATCATTTGATATGGAATTTCATGCAGAATGCAATGAAACAAGTTGGAGTGTAATAGCCTCATTCTATCAAAAGTTATGACCCCAAACCAAGAGAATGAAAATATACCTGTGATGTCACTTCCTGTTGTGACATCACTCTCGGAGCATCATTTTGCCCTCTGCACTGGGCTACACTTTCATTAGCTACACCAGTGACACCAAAGGATCCAGTGGAGTTGGTAGCAATCTTTGGCAAAATCTCAGAAGACCGACGGCTCTTTCTAAGGATGATGGATTTTTCTCACATTACAAAGTGAACTAGCTCAGCATTGATTTGAGCCTTATCGATTGTGAATTGTCAGCATGCATATCTAGGCTGAGTTTAAGCTTAGTCCCAAGCCTAGCAGGCCGGTGCTATTCCCACTAGGCCATCTGACCGTCCTGGGTTTCCCATCATGCAGTAGCACAACACGTTGGCTGCCAATGATTTTATTATATTCATAAAACGTTGTATGAGGAGGAGGAAAGTGGTTCATCTGAGTTGCCTCTGCAGTAGAACACGCTCCCAGCTCAGAATCACTGATCAATCGCATGCGAGACGTTTCCTGTGTGGTGCAAGCTTTAGTTGGCCAACCGACGGACCACACTGATCACAGCTTAAAGTCCTGCTCAGGATTCCTGGAGAACAGGCAAAGTATTCTTAATCTCTGATGCAAGCAGTAGGCAAAGCCTGAAGTCCCTTCCCCCTCCCAGGGTCCCTCCCCTCCCTCCCTCCCCTCCCCTCCCTCCCCTTCCTGTTCTGCATAACAGGATGCAGTGCAAGGCTTATACTGCAGTGACAAGAGCATTTGTTAATATGATTCTGATTGTGTTGCAATGAAAGTCAGATGGAACAAATAAAGCTTTATCACAGCCTGCAAAGGTCTGATACAGAGCAGGCCTGTTCAGCATTGAATGTGCCGACTGAGAGGACTCCAGAACGACACAGAGAGGGAAGGAGAGCCTGAGTTTTTGTGCAGATGGAACCGGTGTAGTTACAGGGGCAATTCCACCAGGCAGCAAGCTTTTGTGGGGCAAAAAGCTGAGCTTGATGCTACCGGCCAAAACGGTGAAAACAAACGACCTTGGAATATCGGTATTCTATCAAATGTTATTTTGAATTATGGTGTTGGAGAAGACTCTTGAGAGTCCCCTGGACTGCAAGGAGATCCAATTGGTGAATCCTACAGGAAGTCCAGCCTGATTGCTCCTTGGAAGGACAAATCCTGAAGCTGAAGCTAAAGTACTTTGGCCACCTCCTGAGAAAAGAGGACTCTTTAGAAAAGACCCTCATGCTGGGAAAGATGGAAGGCAAAAGGAGAAGGGGATGGCAGAGGATGAGATGGTTAGATAGTGTCACTGAAGCGATGAACATGAAATTGGGCAAACTCTGGAAGCTAGTGGAGGACAGGGAGGCCTGGTGTGCTGTGGTCCAGGGGGCGCGAAGAGTCAGACATGACTTAGCGACTGAACAACAACCACAAAAAAGGGAGCTCCTTTAAGAGTGGAAAGGAGGTGAGATAGAACCAAGCAAATAAACAAACCTGGCAACCATAATGATTTTCCAAGGGAAGAACCAGGACACAGTGACTGTGCCTGGGAAGAGGGATGGTTGAATATATTTGTGACTGTATTCTCATTTCCCCTCATTCATCAAGACCTGAGCAGCCGAATTGTTTTTGTACCAGCTGCAGCTTCTGATTCATCTTCCAGAGCTACCCTCCGCAGAGGATATCACAGAAGCACTGAAATGTGGGTCAGTCTCATCCACTGGCATTGGCAGACTCTGAGGAAGAGCTGTTCCTACTGCTCCCCAGATGTGACTCAATCATCCTGCAGAAAAGATCCCTTCTTCGGCTGCCACTCAAATGCGTCAAAGGCAGAATGTGGGTCAAACTGGCAGGGCCTGCTTGCCAAGTCCTAAGAATCATTGCAGACCTAGGCAAAAGGAATTGTGCTTCTTCAGCACAATCCACTTTTGGAACACGGCCCTTGGTTTGTTTAGAACAAGGGACAGGCTTGTTCTGTCCACCATTGATGGACAAGGTGGGCTTGTTCCCTTGGGAGAGGCTCGGCCCTTAGGCCAATGGGACCAATTTGGCCTATGGGATCCTGCATTAGGCTGGCAGATCGTGGCACTTGCCTGAGTCTGAGAGATCACTTCCAGGCCAATGTGACTAATGTGGTCACATTGGGCCCCGCACTTGGGGGGGGGCGCCCCAGTGCAGCAAGCATATCACCTGCCACAGCAGCTGGGATCTCTGTGGGTTGTAGGTCAGTGGGGCGAGCAGAGCAGCTTACCTAGGGCCCTCCCACCAGTCCTTGACTCCGAACAACCCAAAATAGGCCTCCTGGAAGCCGTTGGTGGTGATGTCATCAGGTCACCACCAACTATTTCCAGGTGCCACGCGCAGCACCACAAGTGCTTTTCTGGCTGAGTGGGGGGTCTCCACAAGGAAGGTGGGGGCCCTCAGGGGTGTGCTCCACAATGGGCCTTGCCGCTCTTGGAGCCGGCCCTCTGCGTAGACTTGCCAGGTTTTCAAAATGACAATAAGGGACACACAGGTATCGGGATCCTGCTTTCCATCAAGCCACTCCACAGTTACCAGAAATAATATAAAAATGATGCAGTTAGCCTGAGGCAGTGGCAAGCAGCAACCGCAGCAGAATTTTAGAATGGGATTTGTTAAGCCCCGTTCAACATGGATATGGGACAAGATTTCTACATCTTAAATATGGGCAGTCCCTTGTAATAAGGGATACCTGGCAAGTGTAAAAAGGTAAAGGTTTCCCCACAACCGAATGGTCTAGTCGTGACCGACTGTAGGGGGCGGTGCTCATCTCCGTTTCAGAGCCTGTAGAGCCGGCGTTTGTCTGAGGACAAGCTTCCGTGTTCACGTGGCCGGCATGACCATACGCCGTAGCGCACGGAACACCATTCCCTTCCCACCGAAGTGGTCCTGATTTATCTACTTGCATTTTTAGGTGCTTTCGAACTGCTAGGTTGGCAGGAGCTGGGACAAGCGATGGGAGCTCACTCCGTCGTGCAGTCTTGAACTGCCAACCTTCCGGTCGGAAAGCCCAGCAGCAGCGGTTTAACCCACTGCGCCACCACTTCCCTGGCAAGTGTACCTGTGCACAATGGAACAGCTCGCTAAAGCACCAGGAGATGCACTTTGCCTCAAGGGGGCATTTGTCGCATTAGCTCCGAGTGGAGGAAGAAGAGATGAGGTTTGTTAAAATTTATTTCTGGAGGGGAAGAAGAAAGTGTGTTTCAGAGACTAAGCTCGGGGGCGGGGAGAGGGAGAGTGAATGGATATTGCCTCCCCAGGCTTAGACCCCACCACACGTCACTGGAGAAGCGACCACAGGACATCACAAGTCCAGACTTTGGGAACAGTCACCGACACACCTCGCCTGACCTTTCCAGACCCGATGTGCGTCCTCTTCCACAAAAGACGGGCCTGTGGCTTTTGCTGCAGCGCTTTAATGATGCCAACGGCAGCAGGGCAAAAAGCCACAGTCCTTTTGCCTGCTTTTGCAATGGTAATTGCAGCATTCATCTCCAGCAGAAAGAAAGAGGGGGGGAAAGCACAGCATTTGAAAGCTGGTGGCTCTGCGCTTGCTTTATTCATTTCCATCCGTTTGTCATCCCGGAGAGCAATCCGGCGATTAAAAATTAAAGAGGACATCGCAATGACACGTGGAGTTTTCTTTCGAGGGTCACCGTGCGGGGGGAGTGCCGTGCCGAAGAGGGAAACAGTTTAAGGTTGGGTAGGGGGTCAAAAACGGCTTGGGAATTTTTCAAAAATTGTTTTCCCACCTCCAACATTCCATCTCTGGATCTCGGCATGAAGCTGCGTGTTCTGCTTTGCCTTGGTAACCAAGCAGAGTATCGACACGCTCGTTGGATCAGAGGAGAAACAGCTCCATCTAAAGGTTAAGCCGTTGCAAATCTCATTCTGTTGTTTTCTGCATAGGGACGTGTAACAGGGAGGGCGCACTCAGCCTTGGCCCTCCCAGAAGCGAGCTCTGTGTATGAACCAGGCTGGTGTGTTGTCCGTCTCATAGTCCCTGAGTTCATTTTCAGGGGTTGGAGGCAGGGGAGTCACTTATCGGAACTCATCACCCTGATTCTTTAAGGTGATATACACTCTGATTTGTTTCATTGCATTCGGCATTAAATTCAGCATCGAATTGTACCAACATGATTGTATTATTCATACATATATTCATACATTCATACAAGGATTTCACAGTTTTGGCCACTAGTGTCGAGTTTAGCTTGTTGCCACCCTAAAGCTTCCATCAATCTTTTCCGCTCAAGGCTCACTTCCATCTGAGAAAAAATAAAACCTTCCGTGAACTAAAAAAAATTTGAAGGGCACACGTCTGCTAATCAAGGTAATTGTAGAAGTTGGGCTACAACTCTAATGATAATTAGAGTAATGTTATAAAGGTAGATGATGTTGGGGTGCGGGAAGGAGAAGATGCAGGATGGAAAATGCCAAGGTGCTCCCTATTATAATTACCAAGGATGCTAACAACAGATTTGTCTTAAAAGTAGATCTGCGTAGGCGGCTATTCCCATATAACAGATAAACAGCAGGAAGGCCTGTATTCAGAACGTCAGCAAGATTAAGGTTTAGGGAGAAGGGATTAGCCTACTCACATTTTGCGAGGGTGATGTTGTGATGGCTGATCTTGTGATGGGGAACATATTGTAGGTGAGGGATACAGTATCTGATGCCCTAGAGGGAACACTCAAACAATCCAATAGTTCTTCTTTTTAGAGAAGATGATTAGGATCAAACCTACCATCAAATTTTGCTGCAGTGGGATAGATATACTAATGCAACATGTGTTGGATATTAATTATTGGTACAGGTCATGCCTCAATATCCACTGATTTGAGTCACCACTGATACCAGGCCCCACCTTTAAATGCCTTGTACCAACGTGGTGGCGCTGCAGGTTAAACCACTGCTGCTGAGCTTGCTGACCAGAAGGTTGGCAGTTCGAGACCACGCAACCGAGTGAGCTCCCGTTGCTTGTCCCAGCACCTGCCAACCTAGCAGTTTGAAAGCATATAAAAATGCAAGTAGATAAATAGGTACCTCTTCGGTGGGAAGGTAATGGTGTTCTGTGCGCCTCAGCGTATAATCATGCTGGCCACATGACCAGAGAAGCTTTGTCCTCAGACAAACGCCGGCTCTTTGGCTTAGAAACGGAGATGAGCACCGCCCCCTACAGTCGGTCACGACCAGACCATTTGGTCGTGGGGAAACCTTTACCTTTTTACCAAGGAAAAAAGGGACAAAATCTCATTTCCTATATTCCTACATTCCATTAGATTGCATTCTTATACAATCTATTAGATTGCATTAAAAAAAACCCCTCAGTTGTAAATTCAAACTGTTTCACTCACAATAGAATCTAGCAAGATTCAGGTCTGCAACTTCCACGATGGCTGCTCCCAGCTTTCCATGACCCACCTGACATCAGGTCCTGACCCGCCAAGTGGGTCCTGACCTACGGTTTGAGAAACACTGGACAAGGTAACTGAAAC
>JAJKFI010000023.1:7861575-7905488 GCA_029204185.1 Lerista edwardsae | reverse complement strand
CACACACACACACACACACACACACACACACACACACACACACACACATACACGCGCGCGCGCACACGCACACACACAGAGAGAGAGAGAGAGAGAGAGAGAGAGAGAATTTATGTACAATTTGGAGACATTCACAGAGACCAAAAACTGAGACCCACAGAACCCCATAGGGCCAGCCCAGAGGCATGCCCTGAAGCTTATGAATGAGCAAAGTACAGGCACTGTTTGGCATTTAAGTTCTGATGCAAATGACAAATCGATGACACAGTAATCCCCCAACTACGAAGCAAATGCATAAAATAATTATTGCTTGCATTTCTTCATATTACCATTAACAGAGTGGTAGGCAGCGGCGTCATGCAGCCGGAACGCTGGGCAGGAGGAACGGGTGAGCAGCAGCCCACCCGTTGCGTTCCGGTCCGTTTCGCTGTGGGCGGGGAAGATGGCGAAACAGACCGGAACGCATCGGGCAGGCTGCCGCTCACAAGTTCCTCCCGCCCAGCGTTCCGGCTGCATGACGCCGCTGGTGGTAGGGAAGAGTCAAAATGGGGAAAAACTAGCGACAAAGCCAGCATGTCATTCTTTGTACCAAATATGAGTTGTTAGCAGTTCTCGCAGTTACCAAACAACATGGCATCTGGCAGAGATTAAGGACATTACTTCATTTTGTTGCAAGTCAGAGTCCAATTAATGATAGCGGAATTGCAGGAAACACACACACACACACACACACACACACACACACACACACACACCCCAAACAGTGGCATTATTAAAGACTTCAACGCCATCCTGGTTAGCTGACTAAAATCAACTCAATTAGAGCACATTTTAATTACTGCAGACCAGCACAGAAAGCGCCAATTAGCCATATATAAACTCAATCGCTTCCGACGCAACTAAACATTAATGAAAGAGGGCCACAACAGAGATGAACATGCCATAAAACAGCTAGTTAAACAAGCTCGACTTAGCAAATGAGCAAACATTTGGAAATCCATCATCAGGAGTAAACTGAAATATCTGTTTGGGGATGACACAAGGCTCAGCTGAGGATCAGAGAGAACTAAGAATTCAACTGAAATCTATTAAGGAACACAGAGGGTTTATTGGTTGCTCAGTGTATATTTTATTTAATTCAATGGGGCCCTGCTGGAAGTAGTTGTGCTTGGCCCTTGGAGACAGTAATGCAGGTTCCCACCTGCAAACAGCGTACATTGCTGATTCCTGACTGCTGTACAGTGGCATAACTTAGGAGGGCAAGAGGGTATGTTTCCCCGGGTACCACACTTTGAGGGGGTGCCAACTCACCCCTCATGCCAGATTTAGGGCACAATCCTAACCCGGAGTTAGGCCGGCACAGTTAGGCCAGCAAAGTTTGGCCGGCAAAAGGGGTTACCATAAAGTATGTTTGGACCACTCTCAGGGTCAGAGGGACCAGCACACAGATTAGATGTGCACCATCCTCCCTGGCTCTGAGGATGGTCCAAGCAGGCTTTACGGTGGCCCTTGTGCCAGCCAGATTTTGTTGGCGTAACTCCAGGTTAGGATTGCGCCCTTAATGTCACTCCTTCCCAAGTCTCTTTGGGAAGCTACTGCAAGGTTACTTTCCCTGATCCTCGCTGTCCCTGTGCCTTGGGTGTGGTGAAGACTCTACCTCACATTCTTTTCCACAATGCAATTCCATGCAGCATCCCGATCCCGCTATCTGGATCCGGTTTTAAAAGGGTCAGCACACTCTAACCCCGAGAAATTGATCCGTGAGACCCCTTGAAGTGATGCGGAATGTAGCAAGGTTCCTATTGGTTGTAGAGCAAAGTTTCTAGCCAGATGATGCGTAGTGGATGACAACATTTGATACTCGCCTGTTTGTGTTTATTTGTAAGTTCAACGCCTTCCTAGTGGGAATAGTAGCCAATAAAGGTTACTTAGGGCACAATCCTGAATGCACCGTTGGGCTGACGCTAGCCGAACTCAGCTGGCATACGGGCAGTTCTGGGCGGAGGGTGGGGGAAATGGATGGGGGTGAGCAGGCGCTGGGTGTGGGGAGAGGACAGGGCTCCACCTTCATTTAGAAACAGAAATATCAAATATTTGCAGAATATCTCCTATTTTCTTAATTAACTAACTCATTTAAAGACTCAGCTATGCTGAGTTACACTTGTAGTTTTAATCCCCCAAATTTGAAGAACACTTGCACTGAATTTTGTGAAGTAGAAATCCTTTAAAACTACACTGCACAGCAACAAATCAATATGTCTTGACAGGTATTCCCACAGCTCGTCCATTCAGATGAGACCTATTGGTCGTCTCCCCCCCCCCCACTTGCTTAAGAGAGATATATTTGAGCCTGACATATTAGGGGTGTGTGTGTGTGTGTGTGTGTGTGTGTGTGTGTGTGTGTGTGTTTCCTCCTCCCTTGTCTTTGTGTCAAGGAGCAAGGTATTGATTTTGAATGCCTTATTTCAACATTTTCCTTATGCAAATGCTTACTGCTTCCACTCTGTCAAAAGTTTTGTTTTAGCTTAGGAAATGTATTGAAGGCGCAATCCTAACCTGGAGTTAGGCCAGCACAGTTAGGCCGGCAAAGGTTGCCTGGCACAAGGGCCACCGTAAAGCACGTTTGGACCACTCGGGAGTCAGAGAGGATGGCACACACCTGCGTGCTGGCCTCCCTGACTCTGAGAGTGGTCCAAATATGCTTTACGGTGTCCCTTGTGCCGGCCAACCTTTGCTGGCCTAACTGTGCCGGCCTAACTCCAGGTTAGGATTGTGTCCAACGTTTATGAAATAATATGTGAAACTCCAATTTGTAAGGCAATGGTTTATCTTTCTGGTTTAGAAGAAAGTACACTGGTGGTTCAACAGTGTTCACGAATCCACAATGGAGGATCACACCTGAACTCCTGGACATGACCAGAAGTGCTTTCTGGTCATGTTCGGGAGAATTTCTGAGAATCCTCAGAACACAGCCCAGACTGGCAGAATCTGTTAATAGCATGTTCCGGCCACTGGTGTAGCTAATGGACGCATGGTCTGGTTTGTAAAAGGCAATTTCTTATGATCCCCAGGGCTACAAAATTAGACACGCGGCAAATTAATGTAGACCAAACATGCTCAGTAGCTCCCAGAAGCCAAGGAAAGTTGAGATGTCAGTTGGAAAAGCAGGGAGGAAGAAGGACTTAGCTTGCATAAACCAATAGGCCTGGGGAGACCCAAGAATGACCTGCAACCGTTGCAATAACAAGTATTTTTAAACAATATTGGTTTTAATTATTCTTTAATGGAGCATGCCAGCCACCTGACCCATTAAAGAAGTATCACAATACCTCTGACAGATGTTGGACTATAAACATGACTATATTGTGGCGCAGCCCATAATGTCACAAAGGCAGGACTTTAATTATTTCTCAGCACCTCATCTGGGGATTAAGGGGAGAAGGTAACAATAGTTCCGCACACTGCATATTACAAATGAAATATAACTGATAGTTAATCAAAAATGAGTTTCTTAAATGTACGGGTCATTTTGAACACAAGGGCAATTGCGTTATAATTGCTTATTGGCTGGAATGCCCTATTGAACCATGACTGCAATGAGAAAGCCAGACAAGCTCAAAGCGGTTGTCCAGGTATCCGAACGCATTTTGTTTGCATTAAGAGATGGCGAGAAAATAAAGGAAAAACTATCATCTCCAGTGATTTCCAAAGATACAGTGAGATGCAATTCAGATCAATTGCAGAATTACTCTTTTTCTTTTAAAAAAAATTACATTTGTCAATACATATTTTGAATCATGGCTTTTCTGTTGCGTGCTTTGAGAGGATGATGTACAACACACACCAGTATAAACTTCTCATAAATAGAGATTATTGATTCAAGTTGCATAGATCAGCTAAACTTTGTTGAGTGTCCTGAGAAGACACATTGCTCAACAATGATTCTTACAGCAGTGTCCTTTTTCATCTTACTCACTTTATCTTATGGAAGCCTAGTTTGTCTGCTACTGCTTAACATTGGTAAGCACCGACAAACTAATATTGATGCTTATCACACAACCATCTTTACATGCAGAGAAGATCTTGCTTCTTTTTCAAGGGAATTTGGGTTTGTTCCGCCCATCCAGTGAATATGTTCATAGTCATCCAAGACCCATTCCAGAACATGTTAGATTATAACAGGAAGGAAACCTAGGATACAACCAGTGGTGGGATTCAAATAAATTAACAACCAGTTCTATGTCCTCCTTTCTTTGTACTGCTTCTTACTACAGCACTTTTGTATATCAATAAATTAGCAACCGGTTCTGCAGAACTGGTGAGAAGTGGCTGAATTTCACCACTGGATACAACCCATTATAGTTCTCTCTCCAGAGAGCATTAGAGGTGCTCTGCTGGAACAACCCATCCAGTCCAGCATCCTTTTTTTTCCCCAGAGCACAATTCTATGCTTGTCTACAAAGAAGTAAATCCCATTGTCTTCAGTGGGACTTAGGGTGCAATCCTAACCTGGAGTTAGGCCAGCAAAGTTTGACTGGCACAAGAGGCACCGTAAAGTATGTTCGGACCACTCTCAGAGTCAGAGAGGCCAGCACACAGACGTGCACCATCCTCCCTGACTCCGAGAGTGGTCCAAACTTGCTTTATGGTGGCCCTTGTGTCGGCCAAGCTTTGCTGGCCTAATTCCATGTTAGAATTGCGCCCTTAGGAGCACAATCCTACACACACCTTCCAATGTGTGTCCTGACCATACATTGGACCATACCATTGGTCAGGACAATGTGTGACTGACCATACATTAGTCAGTCCCAGTCATAAAAGACACTCTGACAATACACTACACAGCACACTTCCTGGCAGGCCAGCAAAAGCGAGTGGGTTTTCCATGCCACTGTGCCCAACCACTGCCAGTACCTGCCATGCTTGCCTTCCCCACGCCTCTGGGAAGCCCATGAATGGGGCACACACCTCCTCCAACAACTGCTCTCCTGCATCTGGAGGACTGCATCCAAACAAGGAGGTAATACAAAACCCATACAAGTCATTTCCCCAGAACTGTGAAGGCAAAGGCATCATCTCCTGGTTGAAAGCTGGGATCACCTTTCAATAGTGTTGAACCGATTCTTTTTGAACAGACAAAAGAGAAAGATCAGAGGCTGGGTGCCCATGCTTGGGAAAGGAAAAATTTTCCAATGCCTTCACTTGGTGAATTACCGGCTGCCCACTTGATACACAACACAAGTTAGTTATGCTTTTATAGAGCAAGTCAGATGAGACTGCTACTTGTGTCATGTTGCGGGGGGGGGGAAATAATGCAGAGAAAATGTCAGCGCTCATTATAAGGCTAAAATGTTCACCAAGATCACTTGGCAGAATGTCAACCTCCAGCTAGTAAAATTTGCCAAAAAAAAAAAAAATGCCTTGGAGATCAGTTCGGAGCTTGATAATATGAAGCAGGGCATTTCCTCCCAAGCAAGTCTAGATTTTATTGTTACTATCTTCTGTCTGAGAGGTTTTGGGGCTGCTGGACCAGTTAACATTTTACACAAGCCATGTACTTTAATTACCTATTAGTTGTATCTCCGGCTATCAAAGTTTTGTTTTATGCTGCATTTCTTGCACTATCCTTCGAAAACAGTAGATGTACAAATAAATGGCAGCGCATAAACCATTTATGGGGTGGGGTGTAAAGGAGAACAGTCCCAGAGAAGTCCTAGGGTGACCGAGAGCAGTGGTTCTCAAAGATCTGCACACCAAGACCCACTTCTTAGAATGACAATCTGTTGGGGACCCACCAGAAGTGATGTCATGGCCGGAAGTGCCATCATTGTGACTCCAGAGTCTGCTGTTTTCTGATAATGCAGCAATAAGTTGGGTTATTCTTCAGCTCTTTTCCAATTGCAGAGTGAATTGGAAAGGAAAAATCCCTGCCAGGGATTTGAATAACCTCCCTTGCTAGTGCAAACTTGTGGACCTCCCCAACAAATTGTGCAAACTTATAGACCACGTTTCAACAACAACAAAACGTTCTCATAGTTCACATATCAAACGGAATCAACCAAGTGTTCAGCTGGAGCAACGCCTTAGCCTGCCTTGCTACCCTCTCCAAGGACCTCCAAGGGGGATTTTATCCGGATATCTTTCTTTGGGGTCCTTTTGGGATACGGAGTTTCTTTTGGACCCGCTCCATTTGGAGCAGAACTTCACGCGAGCACTGGAACATAATTTCTACGTACTGTGATATATAAAACTATGTGTGCTTACACAAAATGTGGGTGCGGGTCTTCACACAGACATTTTCTGCAATCCCAGGAAATTTCCAGCTGACCTTCTTTGGCTTCCTGGTCCACTTTTTAAACCCGGGCCCAAGTACGATACACCCCCTCTTATGGGCCCAGGTGAGATTGGAAAATCGAGCCCCCAGGAAATTTTTAGGCCCCTTCCTTTGGCTCCTGGGCCCCCTTTTGACTGGGTACCATGTGCCTTGTTTAAATGCTTGTTATTCACCCGGTACGCTGGGCGGGACTTATCTTTGAGCTGCAGTCCACCCGTTGCGTCACGCCGCATTCCGCCGCTTGGGCGGGAAAGCGGCGGAACACGGCGTGATGCAACGGGTGGACTGCTGCTCAAAAGTAAGTCCCGCCCAGCGTACTGGGTGAATAACGCCACTGTCCACCCCACTTCCTGAGAGAGGAATCAGGGTCAACCCGCAAGAACTGGCCTCCTTTAAAAACTCAGTTGCACCTCGATATTGGTTTCTAACCACCGTTTCCCTGCAGCGCCAAAAAAAAAAGAGAAAGTTTTTTTCTTATTTTATTAAAAAATGGTTGACATTTTCGTTTACTCTAAAGCAATAAATCAAAATCCAACAAAACGCACAATATTTCACAAAAAATTACTGTTATTTGTATTTTTTTTCTCTCCTCCACATCTGAAACTGTGCCTCCGTAATGAGGTACTATATGTCAAGGTGGCAGCCGGATAAAGCAACCCCAAATCAGGGGTGTCAAAACATTTACACATGCAAGAGTACGAAATAGGAGGGGAGATCAAAATTATGCTTTTTTCCCCCCAGAGCCAAGCTGAGTTCCCCACTTTTCTCATACGCTACAAAATGCATTCAACGTAGTCATACCCCGGATGCTTTCTGCATGCACACGCTGAATGCTCCTCCAATACATCTTTCAAACTAGAGAGCAAGGGTTTGAATAAGTGATGGGCAGTAGCGGCATTGCCAGTGTAGAGGCTGCCCAGGGTGGATGCCACCACTGGACGTTTTTACCCAGCGGGTAGTTAATCTGTGGAACTCTTTGCCACAGGAAGTGGTGATGGCATCTGGTCGATGCCTTTAAGAGGGGATTGGACAGATTTCTGGAGGAAAGGTCCATTGTGGGCTATAGGCAATGATGGATTGTGGTGGTGGGCTACTGGTATCGGATGCAAGGGAGTGGCAACAGGATGCAAGCATCTTGTTGTCTCATGCCTCCCTGGGGCACTTGGTGGGCCCCTGTGAGATACAGGAAGCTGGACTAGATGGGCCTTTGGCCTGATCCAGCAGGGCTCTTCTTATGTTCTTATGTTCTTATGACGTCCCATTTCCTGACCTGAAGCAACATGTAGCACCCAGAAGTGGTTCAGCGATAGCACGACAACACCATTGTGTGCCCCACAAAA
Source organism: Lerista edwardsae (assembly GCA_029204185.1). Classification (NCBI taxonomy): domain Eukaryota; kingdom Metazoa; phylum Chordata; class Lepidosauria; order Squamata; family Scincidae; genus Lerista; species Lerista edwardsae. The sequence goes on along the minus strand of JAJKFI010000023.1, from coordinate 7,897,814 downwards.
CTGTTTCCGGGTGCTGTAATCTGTGTCCGTTCGTAGCTCAGACTGGTGGGGATACTGACTGGAAGGGGCTTGGGGTGGTGTGCCTGTTAATTGCCCCCAGGGCACATCACCCCGGGGTGAATTGCCCCCTGCTCCCACCTGTTTCACTACCGGCAAGAAGTGTGAGATAGCTCTGCCTTGGTCCTCGTTCCTCATTGGCTGGCTGTTCATGCAGTCCAGGCCTTGCCCTTATAATGGTGTGGTTTGGAACACATGAATGGGAAGCAGAACACAAGAGCCTTCTTGAATTTAAAACACCCTCATAATAAAAGCCCTGTTGGATTAGACCAGGAACTTATCCAGACCAGCATCAGCAAAGTCGCCAATGAGATGCCTCTGGGAAGCCCACAGGCAAGGGATGAAGGTGTCCTGCATCAGTTCCCCAACTAATGAGACTTAGAAACATATTGCCTCTCAACCAGGAAGTAGCACGACACTGTCATGGCTAGCAGCCATTGATAGACATGTTCTCCATGTTCTTGTCTAATCCCCTTTTAAAGCCACCTGTGGCCATCACCACAATCCATGGTAGCAGAATCCATGGATAATATTATATGCACTTAGCCAAGGTGAACTTTCTTTTGACTGCTCTAAATCAACCACCAATTAGTTTAGTGGATAAAATGTAACCCGGTCAGACCTTTTTCTGGGAGGTTGACCATGAACTTATGGTGGCCGAGGTTGAAACATCAGAATGTGTAGAGTCTTCTCCTTCCTTTTCTTGCCTTCTCCAAAGAGGAAAGAAACTCTGTGCATTTCTGAGATTCCCAGCACCAACTGTTTGGCCACCAGTAGAAAAGAGGATTAATGGCTCAATTCTATTCGGACCGAACAGATTTTGGTTCAACATAAGCCATATATCCTGAATCCATCCAGACAATTCCACACCATCACAGCTTCCCATCATGCAAAACATCTTCTAAATGCAAAACACATACTCTTCTACTGAGCAATAGTCCTTCACAAAATATGAAGGCTCCTTTGGCCGAGTTAGACAACAGGTCAGCTTTTCTATTAATCTTGCAGCCACTCATGAATGAACAGTTTCCCAAACATATTTTTCTTCCCCGATTGCCAATTTCCCTGGTATGATTGGGACGCCGTATCTACTTGTCTATGTGCAGGCAACTGTTGAACATAAGCAGTGTAAACCAGTCTTACCAACTCTCAAATTCAATACAAATGTATTAGACATCAATTGGGCAAACAAGATAACAATGGTAATCCGAGCAGGAACGTTTGCAAATTTCTGGTTTTACTTTGAGGCGATTGTCTTTTCCCATTTGGTTTTATTAGATCATGCAAATGAAATAAACCTCTCTCTACCTTCACAGAGTTAAAAGCAAATGGAACTGGTATTTTATGTTATGTCAATGCCTGTTTCATGGTTGGTCTGTTTGGATTTTATCCGGCTGCTATCAGTGCAAGAAGCTCGCCTGATTTTTGGTTTTGCAAGAAGACACAGTGGGCCATTAGCATATGATGAATCCAAAAATGGACTGTTGTGAATAATTCTGGTGGGCCCATCCCAAAAAGTGGAACTGGGAAAATGGAATGTTTTCCATATAAAGAAAGAGCACATCAACAATTGGGTTTTTGTAAATTTAGCATAAATACTGGTCACAAACATGAGGTGCAATCCTAACCTGGAGTTAGGCTGGCACAGTTAGGCCAGCACAAAGGCTACCATAAAGCACATTTGGACCACTATTGGAGTCAGAGAGGATGGCACATGTCTGTGTGCTGGTCTCTCTGACTCTGAGAATGGTCCGAACTTACTTTATGGTGTCCCTAGTGCCGGCCAAACTTTGCTGGCCTAACTCCAGGTTAGGACTGCACCCTTAGATTGTGATGGGCCAGCTCAAGTCCCCAAGATGGTGGGGCGAGTCTGGAAGTGGACAAGTTATATGAGTGACTTGGACAACTCATGTCAGCCTTAACAGGAGAAGTGTTCAGGGACTGGACTGACTTGATTGACTGACTGATGGGCCTAAGCCCATGCTGAACTACTGCCCTGACCAACCCACAATGCTGGCCTTGCTCATTGGAAGAACCGATTGAGACACCTTGACGATCCTCAAGAAAGCCAGAGGAAGGCAAGTGATGAGTGGTCCATACTGAAGCACTCTTGGTTTCCTATTAGAATATATTACCTCGTAATAAGACAAGATTATGCTCCTGCATTAGAAAGAAACATGGCAACTCTAAAAGAAAGACATTTATCATGCTGCTCCCTTTCAGGTTTATCACTACACACACAAAAGCGATTCATAAAATAATTTGATTCTCCATGTAAATCAGTCATGCTATTATTACTACCGAGGAACATTAAAGTCTTTCATATCTTTAGGAAAAAAAAAATATATATATATATACACTGTTCAAAGGAAGTTGCATTCATAGACAGCAGGTTGCTGCTCAGGCAGGAACAAAATGGGAGTTCAAAGGCTTCTGAACTTGCATGAACTTCCAAAGAACAATTAACAGCATCTTGTCAACTTAATTGCGCCGGCAAACAATGCCGAGCCAAGGAGACACCTACACAGGCTCAAAATGACTCGCAGGCAGTGGTGGAATTCAGCCAGTTCTCACCAGTTCTGCAGAGCCGGTTGCTAATTTATTTATATACAAAAAGCAGTGCTGTAGTAAGAAGCAGTACAAAGAAAGGAGGACACAGAACCGGTTGTTAATTTATTTGAATCCCACCACTGCTCGCAGGGGATTGTGCACCTATCGGGAAAAAGAAATTAGGCCAGTTGCAGTGAAGTGTTCATGTTTTCAGTGCTGCGAGCCTTCCTTGATTTATTAACATTGGCTGTCTCTAACCCAGTGAATTTTCCCTGACGCTTATACCAGTGGTGTCATTCAAACGATTTAGGAATAGGAACTCACTTTTGAGTTCAAATTCAAAAGTTGAAAAAAAAACAAAAACAAAAAAAAAGCCCAGAAGCAGCCACGGAGCCCATTAGGATCCGGAACGCCCGTTCTGGTCCGTTTCCCCTGAATGACATCACTGGCTTATACTCTTCCCTTTCTTTTTTTTAGTCCTGAGTTAGGTAAAAGTGGCATGTCAGCTGTATAGTAGCTGAGCAGTCTGACTGAGGGTCAGGAGGTACAGATGCCCTCTTCCCTCTGATCACTTTGCTTGGGCTATACCACACAGGGCTTTAGCATGCATCAGCATAGCTAAATAAGTGCAGGGATTGCAATTGCACTGGACAACAAGTGTTTGGGGGGGGGGGAGCTGTCGCTTTCCGGAGAATTCAGCAATAAGTTGGGTTATTTCTCAGCCATTTTCCAACGGCAAAGTGAATCAGAAAGGGGGGGAAAAAGCCTGTTTCCAACCTTGACACAAGCAAAACAAAACCACATCCCCTTTGCAGTGTCCCCATATTCTCGAAGATGGCTGCCCAAGGTGCTTCGTGACTCACCTGAAATGAGCTCGCGACCCACTGGTGGGTCCCAACCCACAATTTGGGACCCACTGAAATACAGCATTGCTATAATCATTGCCCATTTTAGAAATTTCCCAATTATATCAAAGGAACTATCCTAGAGAAATCCGAGGTCTTAATGGCTATTACCTTCCATTTAGGAGACACAGAGTTCCTCTGCTCTAGCTTACAGCAACTTCAAGTGTATACATACAACTAATAACTGTGAATTGCATACCCCATTCTTGGCAATAGGAGTGGCATCTCAGCAAGATGTTCATTTTTGGCCTCTATCCCTATCTGCTTCCAGAAACCGCTCTGTTTGGCTCTCCTTCGATTTGGAGTATGGCTCTGGCTCTTTCCGGAGCCAAAATTAACTCAAATTAAGTGAACACAGTGTATGCATTTGCCATTTTGAAAATGACTCAACAGAAATTCTGCTCTAATCTTCTGCCTCTTTTTTTCAGCCAAGAACCAGGGCTGTGGTCATTCACACTAATTCATCAATCTCATTAGAGAGCCATACTGATTTCTTTAAATCGATAAAATGATGCTTCATTTCTAAAAGAGGAGACGTGGCGCGTTACTCTGCGCATGCTCGAACACTCTTCTTTCTTCACAAATTGAAAACAGGACACTGAGCTCAGTCTCAAGGTCACTTTGAGGGTGTTTTCCCCATAATTAAAATAGCAGCAATTGGAATCAGGATTGGGACTGTGGAAGATGGGGAGGGAAATCTAACCTCCTAAAACTGCTCTAAGCCCTGGGAGAAAAAACTTCCATAGGGCACCCTGAGAGGCTGTCAGCTGCCACAGCAGCAGTGGGACATTCTCTCTGAGCAAGGAAGATAACATGTTGAGCCCAGCGGTGTTATGCTGCCAGAACGCTGGGCGGGACATCCGGGTGATCGACAGCCCGCCCGTCGCATTCCTCAGCATTATGCCGTTTGCGTAATGTAAACAAGCGGCGTAATTGGTTACACAAACGCGTAACGCTCCGGAACGCGACAGGCGGGCTGTCGATCACCCGGATGTCCCGCCCAGCATTCCGGCAGCATAACACCGCTGGTTGAGCCCCTCATGGAGGGCTTCTAAGGGCTCCTCTAAACTCAGTCTTGCCTTAATGCCAGCTACCATAGCCGAAGTGGGGCAAGTAGGATACCCCCATCATGTAAGAAGGATCATGTAAGAAGGATCGCTCATGAAGGAGCGATAGGGCAAGATTCTTGTGCATAGCAATCCAGGTGGAATCCAAACTTAGCTTTGCGTGTGCACAACCTGTCGCACAAGATGTCACTCACAAAATTGCTACCACCAAATCCATCACTGCAATTGTATCCACATGCACTTCTGCAAGCGCATACAGAATTTACCAACTGCCACATTTCATTCATTTTTTTGCCTTGGGATATAACCAGCGGCATCATCCTCAAATTAAGTTCCTGAATGCTAGGCGGGACTTACCGCTTGATTGACAGGCTGTCCGTGACGTGTTGCTGCCTGCCCGCCCGCTGCGCGGGCTCCCTCCGGTTGGCGCGCCCCTCCGCTGCTTGCCCAGGCACCTGGCAAGCAGCACCCTCCGAAGCCAGGGGTGCCCGCATGGCAGGCGGGCAGGCAGCGACACATCACGGACGGGCAGCCAATCAGGCGGTAAGTCCCGCCTAGCATTCCGGAACGTCGTTTGAGGATGATACCACTGGATATAACTCCGTGGGCACAATCCTAACCTGGAGTTAGGCCGGCACAGTTAGGCCAACAAAGTTTGGTGGGCACAAGGGACACCGTAAAGTATGATTGGACCGCTCTTGGAGTCAGAGAGGTCAGCACACAGACGTGCACCATCCTCTCTGACTCCAAGAGTGCCCCAAATGCGCTTTACGGTGGCCCTTGTGCCAGCCAAACTTTGCTGGCCTAACTGTGCCAGCCTAACTCCAGGTTAGGATTGTGCTCCATGTCTTGTCTCCTTGCAACATCTGACACCGGCACCATGAGTCATGACACCAACCACCAGTTTTAGCACGAACAATGTGTGAAGTGATGATGTCACTTTTTGCTGCACCCTGTCCCTACAAGTCAATGATGTGATGTTGTGGCAAGAAGATGAAATTATTAATGACGACACATCATATAGTGTTGGTGTCAAACTGGTGGACAGAAGATAGATCAGGATCCATTGGTTGATTTTTAAAAAACGACTTGCAGTATATCGGAAAGGGTTTCTAACTGCCAAACATTTCAAAATTGCAAGCAAAAGATTTAAAAAAAAAATACTGATCGACCCCGGTTAGCCTTGTGCTAATCACTTATCTTTCAGCCTTACAGCTTCCTATTTGTTAAGCATGAGAATTAATTGGTTGCCTTTGGCCAAGTTTTCATGCAAGTTTGCCAGCACTTTTTGGAGTTTTTGTGTTGTGCAGTAAGTAATTCGGAATTAGATTGGGACTTTGCACTTTGAAGCTAATTTCAAGGCTTGCGCTGTAGGAAATCACTGGCTGGGCCTCCTGAGCCGCCATTTTGAATCTGAATCCAGTTTTCCCTTGCACACTGTTAGAGGGTTGAGGTTCTAGGCAGTGATGTCATTCAGGGGGAACGGACCAGAACGGGCATTCCGGATCCTAACGGGCTCCGTGGCTGGTTCCGGGTTCCCGACAAGTGCCAATCAAAAGTGAGTTCCTGTTCCTAAATCATTGGAATGACACCACTGGTTCTAGGGCATGGCCAATGGGGATGTCACGACGAATTCCTGCCATGTAAAATTTACCACCAGACCATAAGGGAAGCCAAATGACTCTCTCTCTCTCTCTCTCTCTCTCTCTCTCTCACACACACACACACACACACACACACACACACACACACACACACAGAGTGCAATCCTAACGTCTTCTTTGGCCATGCAGTGTCCGTGTTTGCAACACCTCGGGAGTAAGCAGTGCCTACTTTGGAGCAGCTGATCTTTGGAGTGGCACAGGTAACGTTGCACTGGGCAGCCCAGGGATGTGGGGAGACGGCGTTTCTGGGTTGAGAAGGGTGGAACAAGGGCAGAACCAGGCCTGGGAGGGGGAGGGGGCAGGCCTCCACTGTATCAGACCTACCCAGCATTCCACTGGGCTTCCCGGTTTTGCGCCAGCTAAACAACTGAGTAGCTCCAGAAGTCACACATGGACAGCTGGGGTTCTACTTTGGATGAGGGGAAATAGATCCTCTTAGCCCAAGAAGACTTCTAGCTACCTCCTGAGCTGCATTCAATGCAGTGTTGGCCACGCAACTCCAGTGTTATGAGATGAGGCTGTTAGAGAAGTGGAATTTCTTCTGGAGAGCTCTGTGCACACCTACTTGGGGATGGCAGAGACCGATCTGGGCCCTTCTCCAAGCAAAGGAGGTGTTCAGCCACTGCCGGTCCCTCCACACTCATTGCTGCCAAGGTGTGGAAGGACCAAAATTGCCTCCGCTAAGCGCCGACCATCTTTTAAGACAAACCTTAAGCAAGAATCGCGCTCTTTCTATTCACGATGCGGTGCTCTCCCCTATACCACAACCAGACAAAAACGGCAATAAACTGAGCCCAGTTCTCAACAAAAGAGGCTACTTCAGCTTGAAATATTCCGCAGTTTCTTCACTAGAGGGCATGCTTTAACTATAAATGGAAAGTCAGCGACTAGCGACAGCGACGGGGGAATAACAAAAACCTGTTTCTGGTCTAATGCGACAAAAATGGCTAAGAAGATGTTAACATTAATTTTATCACAACCATTATTTTTATCCTGCTTAAAATGGAGGGATTACAGTTGGCTCAGGTGTTCTGCAGCCTCTCTTCCTAAACCAGTGATGCAGGCCTGGTGGTGGAGAGGGAAGGGGGGCTGCCAGAAATGATTGCCCCCCCAAATGACTGGCGGGGGAGGCACATTTGTGAACAACAACAACAAAATCTATCTAAAACACCTTGCATCAAATTGACATTACTGGTGCAGCACTTTGTGGTATAGAAGACCCTAACTCAAAAGCGACTATTAAAAAATAGCAAAGAAAGTATTGTGCCTGTTTGAATGTAATTTCCAAGTTAGGGTACCTAGTCTTCATTACAACAATACCAGCAGCATATATGAGAGGGAGGGAGAAAGGGAGGGAGAGAGGGAGGGAAAGAGAAGGAGGGAGTCTGTAGATTTCCAAGAAGAAATATAGCTGTAAAATTAAATTTTGAAACTGATCCTGAATTTAGAAAAGCAATTAATAGATCTGTCTTAATATTATAATAGATTCTCTCTCTCTCTCTCTCTCTCTCTCTCTCTCTCTCTCACTCACACACACACACACACACACACACACACAGAGAGAGAGAGAGAGAGAGAGAGAGAGAGCGAGAGCGAGAGAGAGAGCGAGAGAGAGAGAGAGAGAGAGAGAGAGAGAGAGAGAGAGAGAGAGAGAATGGGAAAAAAATGTGTTTCAAAGTAGGTCCAAAGCCAGACTCCTCGTGCACCGGTATAAAAATAATGTGCACACATGAATGGGATCTGCTTTATATGGAACAGATTGCCGCGGGAGGTGGTAGATTCTCCTTCACTAGAGACCTTCAAGCAGAGGCTCAACAGACACCTGCTAGAGATGCTCTAGGAGGACTTCCTGCTACAGGCAGGGGGTTGGACTAGATGACTTTGCTGGTCCTTTCCCACCCTATGAATCTATGATTCTATTGAGCCAGATCATTGGTCCATTTGGCTCAGTGTTGTCTACATTGCTGGGAAGTGCTCTCCAGGATCTCAGAGGTGGACTCCAATGCCTCTGGAGATACTGCCAACCTGGAGTTACTGCCAAAGGTTCTGGTCTACACCCACTGTTTCAGACTGGGCGTTTTACACCCACAAATACATGCACCACTCTCTCTCTCTCAACATTCAATGTCCTGTCACAGCCCAAAAACATGGCAGTAGACAATGCATTGTTCTCTGTGTCGTCTGGATGCGTTTGCCCAGACCCAAAGCCAGATTTCAGGTTTCACCATAATAACCCTTCTCCCACCATGCGCACGTGTGATTTTCCAATTGCACGCAATCTGCTCTACCCCATTACCGCTCAGGTTGGAGTCTGCGCCGCTAAAAATGGAGATCTCTTTTTCTTTTTTTTGACCTCAGCATTAAAGGTTCCCGTATTGATTCCTTCTCCTCTTGCAGATGTACCTTTAATGCCATTAGCTTAACTAGGTTAGCACCGATTTCTGTTATGCGAGATACAAACGAAGAGGGTGAAGACAAGAGCAGCTTCTGGAAATGATTCTCAGAAAAGCTCAGTAATGAGAAATGTTGCCAGGTGAGTCAATCATATTTCCCTCTGGAAAGTAGTTTAACCTCTGACTTTACAGCTTTAAGGCAATTGTGCGATACAATCAACCACCCCTACCTCTTGGCCCCCTGTCCCAGCACAGCTGAAATCATTACCAAGGGAACTGATGGGGAAACTGCCGAAAACTCACAGCACCAATGGGGTATAAAAGCCTTTAATGGTAATAACTCACGGAGAGAATGACAATTTATGGCTTCTTACAGCACACTGTATAATTTATAGGATGTTATACATGGAGGTGGGTGCCTAATGAGAGTTGTACAAAGCCATAGATCACTGCTACTTCTAGATCACCATTAAGGTCTCTGTGTGTTCCCCACTAACCCAACAGGTCAATATCTCATTTTATCCACACCCCTGTCATACCTTTATGGAGAACATGTTGGACATTTGATCGTGTTTTTTTTTTTTAAAGAGAGGCAGTGTGTGACACACACACACATACACACACACATGCACGCACGCACGCACATGCTCGCACACATGCACAGAGTTGATGAAACACCACAAACCCAGGATAAGGCAAGGTCACTGACCCATATTATTTTAGTATTATCTAGAGCAGTGGTTCCCAAACTGTGGGTCAGGACCCACCAGTGGGTCACGAGCAGTGGTGTTATGCTGCCGGAACACTGGGCGGGACATCTGGGTGATCGACAGCCCGCCTGTCATGTTCTGCAGCGTTACGCCGTTTGCATAACCAATTATGCCGCTTGCGTAAGTTACGCAAATGGCGTAACGCTGCGTAACGCGACGGGTGGGCTGTCGATCACCCGGATGTCCCGCCCAGAGTTCCGGTAGGATAACACTACTGGTCACAAGCCAATTTCAGGTAAGTCGCAAAGCACCGAGGTCAGCCATTTTGAAAATATGGGAAGATGGGATGCTGGAAAGAGGAAGGGCTGTGTGGTTGTTTTGCTTGTGTCAAGGTTCTAAATAGGCTTTTTTTCTTTCTGATTCACTTTGCTAATGGAAAATGGCTGAGAAATCACCCAACTTATTGCTGCGTTCGTAGAAAAGCAGCAGGTTCTGGCGTCACAATGATGGCACTTCTGGCCGGACGTCACTTCTGGTGGGTCCCAGGCAGATGGTCATTCTAAAGAGTGGGTCCTGGTGCTAAAAGGTTTGAGAACCACTAATCTAGAGAAATATATGGAAAGCATTTTATCCCATCCATCTTTTGTTGCAAATAATGATATGACTTAGAAGTGGGGAGCGGCTTGTTTGTGACAACTGATGGCATGTTTGTGACAGCTTAGGGCTAACACAAGCAGATTGTGTCAGCCCAGCACACCAATAGAATTGTGCCCTTTAAAAGGGAGCTTATTGCCCAGTTAGCAGTTAGGATGCTTCTTGGTAGAGGAACGTAACAATTGTATTTTGTTTCTGATTTTCCAGCACAATAAATATTTCCTAATATTAGTAAGCAGTTCTCAATTTCAATGTTGCATATTAGTCATCTGTACAGTATTTCTTACGGAGATATCCTTAGACTGCCTCACCCAAACATCTATGACTGAAAATGCTTTTATATTCTCACCCGAAACCTGAACCCACTAACTGTCAAATTGGAGAGAAATGTCCAGGTGGAACAAGGCTAGGTACAAAAACAAAAACAAAATCCATTTGTTTGTGCTTTTTTTTAAAGCCTTGAACTAATCTCGGATCCTCCAAAGAGCACCATTTAGCCCCTTGAGCAACTCAACCTGCAAAGCAGGGATAAAAATTTGAGCTTCTGCAGCTGACTTAAAAGAAAAAAAAAACCAATTATCTGACTTATGAGATTCCACTCCATTTATTCTCTGCAGGGCTTTGACCAAAAAGAAAGGAAGAAAGGAAGAAAGAAAGAATGAACGAAAGAACGAACGAAAGAACGAACGAAAGAATGAAAGAACGAACGAACGAAAGAACGAAAGCTCCAATACCATAGCTGGTGGTAGAACACAGGCAATGCACGCAGAAGTCTCCAAGTTCAACCCCTGGGAGTCTCTAGGCTGGTGTCATGCCATGTCTACTACTCTTGTTCAAAAGCAGTATATAAGTATTCTTAATAATGTCATAGGTTGCTGTACCCAGGAAGAAGCAGAGTGGAAATAAGGACTTTCTATCACACCGATTGTGGGCTACACTATGCCACAAGGAGCTCAATCTAACATCCTCTCTTTGACCAGGAAATGTTGCTCTGCCCTCTAAAACTCTCATTGCCACCTGTGCTTACAAAATCGGGCAAGGACCTTTAGACTGCAACCCTAACCTGGAGTTAGGCCAGCACAGCTAGGCCAGGAACGTTTGGCTGGCACAAGGGCCTCCATAAAGCATATTTGGAATCAGGGAGGATGGTGCACGTCTGCGTGCTGGCCTCTCTGACTCCGAGAGTGGTCCAAACATATTTTATGGTGTTCCCTTGTGCCTGCCAAACTTTGCTGGACTAACTCCAGGTTAGGATCGTGCTCTTAAAGGCATGGAAGGATTCCTCAGAGAAAGGGCAGAATCAGTCACTTAGGTTACAGACAGCTACAACGACAATGATGATGATGATCAATATTTATAGACCACGTTTCAACAACAACAACAACAACAAGTTCTCATAGTTGACATAACAAACAAAATCAACCAAGTGTTCAGCTGGAGCAATGCCTTAACCTGCCTTGCTACCCTCTCCAAGGACCTCCAAGGGGGATTTTATCAGGATATGTTTCTTTGGGGTCCTTTTGGGATACGGAGTTTCTTTTGGACCCCCTCCATTTGGAGCAGAACTTCACGCAAGCACTGGAGCATAATTTCTACGTACTGTGATATATAAAACGATGTGTGCTTACACAAAATGTGGGTGCGGGTCTTCACACAGACATTTTCTGCAATCCCAGGAAATTTCCATCTTACCTCCTTTGGCTGCCTGGTCCACTTTTTAAACCCAGGCCCAAGTACTATACACCCAGTGGTGTCATCAAATGATTTAGGAACAGGAACTCACTTTTGATTGGCACTTGTCGGGAACCCGGAACCAGCCACGGAGCCCGTTAGGATCCAGAACGCCCGTCCTGGTCCGTCCCCCCTGAATTACATCACTGGATACAGCCCTTCTAATAGGCCCAGGTGAGATCGGAAAATTGAGCCCCCAGGAAATTTTTAGGCCCCCTCTTTTGGCTGCTGGGCCCCCTTTTTGACTGGGTACCATGTGCCTTGTCTAAATGCTTGCCCTGGACTGAGCTATAGGCCTCTCGGAGTTGTCCAAGGTCCTGAGAAACCTTCCTGTCCTGCTAGCACTGTTTCTCCAGGCAGACTACACTTGGCTCATAGCGATGTCACTGCAGAAACAAATGTGAGCGTGAATCAGCTCTAAGATATGAGATATGAAATGAGGCCCTTTCTTTGCCTTTCAAACAAGTAATCAGAGTGCATCCTGACTTAGCAATATATTTCTCCCAACAGCCAGAATATTTTCTCCCTTTCTTCACGTTGGTAATTAAAATTAATGGACTGTATTGAAAACATGTGCATTGTTTAAACAGTTACAGGAAAAATTAATACCGCATTTCTGACGGTAACTGTAATTTATTGTTCGGTGCTGTTATTGGCAAAAGGAGCAGCTTCTTTTGTTAATATGTTCAGGAAGATTTATTCCATGCAAGTGTGAACTAATGCATACAATCTATATTCCGATATGGCTTTTACTCACTTAACACTTGGCAGACAGAAGTAGGAAGGCAGAAAAGAAAGGAAGACCAAATTAGCCATATTTAATACATTTAAGCCTAGAAAGTAGAGGAAGGGGGGACAACTGATAGACCTCTCGGTTCATAGAAAGTATGAACCACAGTTGCTGGGAAACAACAGCAGCAGAGAGCTGGCCCAATCTTTAGGCCAACTGAGACAGCAGCACTCAGGCAACATCATTGGGAGCATCAAATTTTGCCCACCTACTGGCCTGCGCAGCTACTACAACTCCTTCCACCCCTAGTATTAAAAAAAGAAGAGGAGAGCTGTCTCATAGCTTGTGTATTTAGTTGCCTTATTTGTACATAATGGACATTTATTTGCTTGCTTGTTTGTCTGTTTGGTTTGTTTGTGTGCATTTTTCTATGTGTTATTATGCCAATAAAGGTTTATGATGATGATGATGATGATCATAAGAATGGGAAATGGGAAAAGAGAGTCTATATAGTGTCTAGGTAATTGTAATGGCTGTAAGTGATTGGAGGGATGGGAGGGATCTGCATTGCAGCTGTACTGGCACTGGAAAGTCGAATAAGGTTGGGCCCTAAAGCAATCAAACCCAAAGGATTCACAATCTATAATCTGTCTTCCTTAACAGAGGGGAGAAAAACACCTGAGCACCCCTTCCTGACCTCTGCCATAGTCAGGTGGACTGCCGTCTCCAAATGGACTAGTAGGAGCTATTATACTGCTCCTGCCTGATGAAGATGAAGAAGAACACACTGATCAGTTGACAAAACTGGACCATGCAGCCTCCCAACAAGATCTTGCTGTCCGTGAGATCCTAAAGATCATCAAAGTGCACAAGGAACATGCCACAAAAAGGTAAAGGTTTCCCCACAACCGAATGGTCTAGCCATGACCAATTGTAGGGGGCGGTACTCAACCCCGTTTCTAAGCCGAACAGCCGACGTTTCTCCAAGGACAAGCTTCCGTGGTCATGTGGCCGGCATGACTATATGCCAAGGAGCACAGAATGCCGTCACCTTTCCACTGAAGTGGTACCTATTTATCTACTCACATTTTTACATGCTTTCGAACTGCTAGGTTGGCAGGACAAGAGACAGGACAAGCGACGGGAGCTCATTCTGTCGCGCGGTCTTGAACCGCCAACCTTCCGGTCAGCAAGTTCAGCAACAGCAGTTTAACCCGTAGCGCCACCACATCCCTTTTATGGAACATGCCATCGTTGGGTTTAAATTAGGGAAGACAAATGTCAAGACATGGAAAAGTCTGTCTTAGGAGGATGGACAGAGGAAAAACAAAATGCTGCATCAATCCCCTCCTGGGATAACCCCAGGGAATTCAACAACAACAACAGCATAAAAATCAAGGCCGATTATTTCTTTTCGCCTAAAACAGCTGCTCAAATTAACAGGAGTGTGTCGCCCTTATTTACTATAGGAAAATAGAAGTTTGTGGTTGCTAAGCTTTTTTTCTCCCTTGCCTCCAAGTCTGAGAAATCATTGGTCTCTCAGGAAAAGGACAGTTTGGAAGCAAGCGACATGGTAACAGAAGCCCATGAATCAAGTTCCACGTACAAATTCCCGGCGGGATTCTCTCAACTCGGGCTTGTCAGTTGCCTATTTAGGATGCATAATAAAACATATTTCTCAGTGCAACAGGCAGGCTCCCGTTTATGTCAAACCTCTAGTCCCACAGTCCATAATTCTCCGCAAAGCCGCGTGTTTAAGGGTAAACTGCAGACAACAGCAGCAGTTCCATGTATGAGGGTTGGATGGGATGGGCCTTTATTTTACTATGTTAACAGACATTCCCTTATATTGAGGAGGCCTCCGTGACTACGATTCCACTGCAGGATGCAGCACATGCCCCATTGGCACAGCAGGGTCAATGATGGAAAGTTGGGTAGGACTGCGCCCAAAATTAAACCATGGAAGCAGATCTAAGGGAGGGCAAAGAAGCTTTACCTTGCAAGAAGGTTTTGCAAGAAGCCTTACCTTGCAGTGGACATCACTCCTCTCCTGCACCGTTTTAGCCAATCCTCACAGGGAAAAGCAACATCTTGGCGTTGCTTACTGGCTACAACAGCAAGGGAGAGGAGGGATTTACATGACAGGGTAAGGCTCCTTGCAACACTTAGAGCTTTGCCCTCCCTGTAGATCCGCCTCTGCCTGGAAGCGATCAATATGGGAATGGTGACATGCATGAAGGGGGGGGGAGCATTTGTTCACTAGACACTAGGGACAAGCTCCCAAGTGCACCAATGGACACTGTCCATTGGGCCTGAAGTCTTAAAGTCAGGCCAGGAATTTCGCAACTAGGGAACTGCAGAGAGGACACCTGTAAGAAGGTGTCGAGATGGCACTGCAGCCCTAGGGGGGCCTTAATACTGTCCAGGTTTTATACAAGGTTCATGAGATGGGTGCTGCCATTGTGAAAAGAAAGAACTAGATGTCCTCTGCCTGCATCCTTTTGTTCCTATCCTCATGACCCCTCTTCAGTGCAGAAAAACAAACACAAGTGACATTTTTAGCATTGCCTCTCTCTTGCCAGCTTCCCATCTGCCAAAGACAGTGCCCTCGTCTTCATGCCAAGAGAAGCTGGACTGGAGCCAACAATTGGCTTTCCAAAGCCTCTAGAAGTGTCTCCTTGCTGCCATTCAGAATTTGTAAAGCCCAGTGGGGATTCCCCCCCCCTTTTTTTCAAATTTACCCAAGTGATTTTAGATTAATAACCCATCTCATATTCCTGCTCCCCTCCCAGTATAATTTATTTACACCACCATACTCTACAGTATGGTTTATGTCGCACATTTGCGGGTCAGCAACTAGTGACTTGTGCATCTGTAAATTAAGCTAATAATTGGATTAGAATAGATGGCGGCACGATTCTCTTTGACGAGGGTTCATCAATCCATAATGAAGATGAGCTCAGGCCGCAATAAAAGGGAATTAGCAGACCTGTGCAAAAAAATTTACTTGCCCTCGTTATTGAATTGCAAAATTCTGATTGCTAGGACTCTTTATGGCATAGCATCAGCTGTAAAACTGGGGGGGGGAGTGCTTAATATGGGGAGGAAGGGCTAGAGGAACTGCGTGAATATCCATAGGTGATTGAATTCCTAATTGACATTTCATGCCTTAGATCTGCAAGATAAATCCGATATCCATGAGAGGGCATTTCACACACTCAACGATTATGAGTGTATCCCCTGTAAAAAGTTAATAATGTGTCTGTCAGTTCAGAGACATCAGCAGCTTATTTAAAAACCACAATAAAAAAGTTCCCTATTGCATGTGTGCCTGCTGGTTTTCAGCAAGCTCCAAAGGTAGAACCATTGGTCCATTACTTACATAACAGAAAATCAGGTAAAGTGGCAGTGTGAATACTACCAGGAGGAGGTGATGAGCATAAATGTTCCTACATGTGTAAAAATGTTTTTCTTTTTCCTAATCAGAGGCAGGAGTCAAATAATTGATTAAGAAAAAAACCCTGCACTGACTCAAAAGTCATCCCTGTTTAATCAGACGTCATTTAAAAGCCAAGCAAAATAAAAACAAGATCTTACCTGCCCTGTGAGTAGACTTGGGTAGTTCAGTGATAAAATAAATGCACATGCCATCGCTGTCTGCACTTCTCATTTTTGTAAAAACGAAATCTGAAATCTGCAAACAATGAAGAAAATAACAACCACATTCTCTTGCAAACTCTCTAATGCTTTTATTTGGATACAATTTGAGTTAGACATCTGGAAGGTCAGGCACTCAAGAACAGAAGCATCCATAGTGGCACCACTAGTCACAAAGACGTGGCATTTTTTGTGGGTGGCGGGAAGCAATCAACCTAGTGTTGTGGACTCCACCATGAAGCTACCAAACGTTCCCCCCATTTTGCCACCTGTGGAAGGGGCAATCAAATAAGGGTACTTTTTTGTGGATCAGCAGGACTAGTTCCAGCACATCCTTGGAGTAACCTCCAACATTTCACGCGAATTGAAATTCAGAGCAAATATTGGTGGACCTTCCATGGTGAATCATCAGATAATTTTCAGAAGGAAACCAAGGAAACTTGTTTCTATAAGACAAGTGATTCCCCCACCCCATGAAGATTCTACACACCTTTACTGAGACTTTTAAGCCATATGCTCTACCTGTGCATCTTAACTCATGTGCTCTATCACTGAGCTATGGGCCTTCCCACAAGGCATCAATCCAACCTGTCCATTCTGCTTTGCAAAATCCATTCTCATGCAAAGGAATTTCCAATCCCTACCACCAACCTGAGACCCTTCTGTTGCAAATTCCAGGGACCGGGCCTGCAAGTCTTCACTCATGCAAGACACGGGCATCACCACTGAGCTATGTCCCTCCGTTTCCTGTCCGGTCTCCAGAGAAGGAGATGACGAATAGTGGCCCTTCCCCTTCCCCCCCTAAAGCTTCCACCTGCATGCTCTCATTTCATCATTTTCCCCCTTTAAGTAGCCTTTTTTTCCCCCCTTGCACCAAAGTTTCTTTGAACACCAGAAGTAAAATCCATTGCTTCTGTGTCACGCTATAAAAAGAATAGATTTGTGACTATGGGTGTGCTCTGCTATTTCATTAAGAACACGGTCATAAAAAAGTAGAGGCAGCAGAGAGGAAGAAAGAGATGGAGAGGGAGAACAAAAGAGAGGCTCATCAGACCATCACAGAAATGAGCAATTCTCTTGTTTTAGTCAAGAGGCAGGTAATAGATTCAGCTATAGATTTTCCTCTTATTTCATTTTTCTTAGGATATCTATATTTTCAGAGGGAATCATGCGACTGCTTCATGCAGCTGAAAGCAAGGCAGGGAGAAATCATTAAAAAATGCATGGCGTATCTGCCTGCCAGCCCATATTCACGTCGAGAACTTTCTCTCGACTGTTTAAGCATCTGTTTTAAGTAAACAATCAGGCTTTCATAAGGATCAATTAGCACCAGTTTGCCATGCGGTAATTGGACCTTGTTTAGATGCAAACCCTATAATAGCAACCCATGTGAGTGCCATAATTACGCCGGGCATAGCCTCACGGCTGCGTCCTTACCTTGTGCCAAGGCAAATGCTTCCCTCGCCTCCATCTCCTTGGCAGAAGGAGGGAAATGAGTCACCCCTTGAAAGGAGGCCTCGGAAAGAACAGCAAATACGAAACCTGTCCAAGAAACAAACCTGTAAAACCAGCCAGATTTACGAACCATATATATACGTATATGGTACATCTCTGCAGATACGTCAGGTGGAATAGTAAACCTTTGGGTGGACAGCAAAGGTAACTGAGGTCTTCCAGGTTTGAAATGCAGGTAGCTGTGGTAGCTAGATGTGTCGTCCAGGTGAATGGAATAAGGTAAGGAAGAAATGAAGAAGACACAAACTTGAGCTCAGCTTAGAGTGCAATCCTAACAGGGGGTTAGGCCGGCACAGTTAGGCCAGCAAAGTTTGGCCGGCACAAGGGACACCATAAAATATGTTTGGACCATCCTTGTAATCAGAAAGGCCAACTCTCTCCTGGAACCCCACAGATGCCAAAATCAGCTGAAAACAGAAACCATGGGGTCAGCCGACCTGTACCCTCTATTTGCTAGCAGGAGGGTGTTTCTGAGGTGCTGGGAGACCGTATGTAGACATTTGTTCACTCCCATGATTAGTTACCAATGTTCTAAGTAGGAAGCATACTAAAACCATGTCACTGAGCGATCTGAGCATCACCTCTATGTTAAATGAATTCGTTGATCTTTGCTGAAGGTTATTGATACATAGAGTCAAGCAGCATTGCATTGTGTTTTCCCAACTTCCAACTTTGACTGAGAATATTGTAAATGAGCCCTGATAAAAACTGTTCCTGATTAATTGACTCAGGAGGCTGTGGGCATTCTGGGGAGACCCACTAATGCATGCTAATGCATTTGTCACTAATATATATGATGGGGAGCCCACAGAAGATATAAATTGCATGAAAATAGTTACTGATTTATGCACAGATGTAAACCGTCAAGGGCAACCCACAGAACTGATTTACAGTGATGCAGAACATTGAGCATTATAATCAAGATATTTGAGCTTGGGTTAAAACAACAATTATAGGCTCTGGACAAAGCTGATTTTTCTTCTGCATCGGCCTTTAACCAGAATGTATTTTTTTTTAAAAAAAAATGTGCAAAAACAGCAAATTCAAGCATCTAGACACAAACACTGAGCCATTGATTTAAAATGGCATTTCATGTATCATAAAGCTGGAGTTAGGCCGGCACAAGTTAGGTCAGCAAAGTTCGGCTGGAACAAGGGCAACCTTAAAGCGAGTTTGTACTACTTGGAGTCAGGGAGGATGGCGCACGTCTGTGTGCTGGCCTCTCTGACTCCGAGAGTGGTCCAAACATACTTTATGGTGTTCCTTGTACCAGCCTAACTCCAGGTTAGGATTGTGCCCTCAGTATGTGGCCCCAGATGCAACTTTCTCCTTTAGCAACTTTCTCCTTTTTGTTCGGTCCTTTATGTTTTGGCAGGTTAACCGTGTTCACAACCCCATTTTCAGACAAAGGCTTATCCTAAAAGTTCAGAAAACCCAAAACAATAACTCCAACTTTCACTCCAAGTTAGATGACTTCTCCGGACACAAAAGCCGGAAACCCCAGAGCAACAAGACCTAATACATATGAAAGGTTATCTTTGAAAGCTAGCTTGGTCATCTTCAAGTAACATTGTCTTAGCATCACAAGGTAATAAGCCTCTCTTTGAAAGGTAAAGAGATTCTCTTGCTTCCACAGGCACAGCTTGGTTTACCATCAAACTGGTCTTCTTGACATGTAGGAAAGCTATGCTGGAGCTCTTTGAAACGTTTCCTGTTGCTTCGGAGTTTTTTTCCCCTTCTATCAGTCAAAATTACAATCTTTTGCACAGCAACGCTTGCAAGAGACCTTGATGGATTGTCACCCTGCTACCAGTGGGAATCCCCCTGTCTCAAGACATTTCCAAAAAGAAAAATCCCTGGTTCTAAACACCAGCTGTTCGACTGAACAGCGACTGCCCAAATTGCATTGTCTCCCCATTGTGAGTGTTGTCTGGGTAGCCATGTTTCCCCATCACCCTGAAGACGTTCACCATCACAGTTATTTGATATGATTAAAACAGCCCAAGTCGGATTTTTTTCATTATAATGTAAGATACAAATAAAGGATATCCCAGTTGTGTTTTTGAGTTGCTGTTCAACCCCGAAGCAGTATCTGTTCTGAATTAGATTAAGTTGAACAAGAATAATTTCACTGGTTCAGAACTACCACTTTCCCTCTTGCCGAGACCTTCTCAAGCTCAAATTACTTTCACTAGCCTGTAGGTGTTCTCAAGATGTTATTTTGAAGGTGTCAGATATATACTGTCTGGTTTCCACTCTGCCTGTAGCACGGCGAGATTGGTGGGGCCCACATTGATTGTATTAAAATATTTTAATACATATCATCCCAAGAGGCTTCCAACTTGCCTTGCTGCTTGGTTCATACAAGTTAATAGGTCAAGAGCTATCAGCAAGCTGCCTTCTGGATAGGGTGAACAACCAGCCCAAAGTGGCAGAATGTTGTTTCCAGTTAAGTACAAATGTATGTGTATTGTAGGTGTCCTGTCTTGCCTCAAAATAGGACTCCAGGAAGAGCGAGAGGGTGTTAGGGAGAGACTGGAGGAACAGGACCACGGAGAGCTCCAAGCTAGCAACCTTAGAGAAGGGGGCCCTTTTCTCTTACTTGAGTGGATTACGGAGGAAGCTTCTGGGCCAGTGGGGCAAGCTGGGCGTTGGTGTCGATCCAGCGTTTTTTCTGTTCCTACATAGCTCCAAAGGAAGCAAGAGCTCAACAGAGGCTCCATCTCTCAGCCTCGCCCCATTGGGTAGCTAAGGCATCTGGCACCCAGGGACACAAAATTTTTTACATCCTTCCCCAGGTGCCACTCTGGAGTTAGGCCGACACAGTGAGGCCAGCAAGGTTTGGCTGGCACAACGGACACCGTAAAGTATGTTTGGACAACTCTCATAAGAACATAAGAAGAGCCCTGCTGGATCAGGCCAAAGGCCCGTCTAGTCCAGCTTCCTGTATCTCACAGCAGCCCACCAGGTGCCCCAGGGAGGCACGAGACAACAAGATGCTTGGATCCTGTTGCCACTCCCTCGCACCCGGGACTCTGAAGTAGCCTACTACTAATGTAAGGAGGTTGCACAACCCATCATTGCCTATAGTCCACGATGGCCTATAGCCCTCAGAGTCAGGGAGGATGGCGCACGTCTGTGTGCTGGCCTCTTGGACTCCGAAAGTGGTCCAAACATACTTTACGGTGGCCCTCGTGCTGGCCAATCTTTGCTAGCCTCACTGTGCCAGCCTAACTCCAGGTTAGGATTGCTCTCTGAATGTACCAGGTGTAATTGAGGTGATGTCATCATGTCACTGCAGTTATTTCCGGGTATGGGGGGTAGAATTTGTAGGCACAGCCACAGGGGGGCAGAAGAGGCAGATACTCCACTGCTTGAAACACGCTAGAACCCTCTGCTCTGAGCTATGCTCTCCCCCCACAGCAGCCATAATTTTATAAGCTTCAATCACATCTGTCCCCATCACTTTCCCCCTAACCTAATAAGCCCCACATGTGCTGTGAAAAAAAGAGATGGTGTTAAGAGTTTTGTTGTGGTTGCAGTCGTTCCTGGGGCTACCACTGTTCTCAGTACAACATTCAGAAGCAGCTGTTACAAATTCTCTTCTAAAGCTGGAAACTTTGTGAAAGATTTTCAGTCCATCACGTAGCTGCGACAATCTTTTCTACAACCCCCCCCCCAAAAAAAGAGAGAGAGCATTCTTTAAAAATATATCACAATGCCTGCCTATCTGATCAGCCTTCGGCTTCAAAAGGAAATTGACCACAGTTCTTGGGTATTAATCCGGTTTCCTAATTACCTGCAAAGATTTGGGGAGGGTGCTCATTACTGGAATTAATTTACCACACAATTGAGACCTGACTGTTCATTCCATTAAAAAATAAAAAATAAAACCCCAAACACCACACACATGCAAAATGAGGCTTATTTTAAGGAGCTCTGCCCGCATATTCGTCACAGCCCTGAAGCAACTACTGATACAAGGAGAAATAAATGAGGAAATGAAGAAAAACACAAGAGAAGGGGAGAGGCAGAGGGGGATGTAAAAAACGGCCTTTTCTTGAGTCAGGTCACTGGTCTTCCTAATTAATTACTGACTACACCGACTGGCAGAGGTTCACTAGGCAGAGGTGTAAGGCACTGCCCCAGTGCCTGTGCAGTGATGTCACAGAACATTGTGACATTATTTCCTGGTTCTCCTTGGAGGAGAGAGCACTCACTGAGGCAGCTGCAGACCCTGCATTCCCTCTCCTGTGGAGGCTCACCTTTGAAGGAATGGGGGCATACCACTGCCTCTTCCATAACTAATGCATAGGCTAAGGGCCAGTCATGTACCCTCCTTGGTTTAGTGCCTGGGGCAGGTGCCCCTCTGGCTCCACTCTAGTTACACCTCTGCCTCTAGGGTTCCAGTCTGGAGTCACTTGATTGTGCTGGCCAAACTTTGCTGGCCTAACTGTGCCGGCCTAACTCCAGGTTAGGACTGCGCTCTGACTCAACCGATCATCCCTCAAAGGGGGAGGGACAGAGTTGTTGGAGGGCGCCATTTCCCTCTTTTGAAGGGTTGCTTAACAAGTAACAACCAACCTTGAAATTCGGAACCAGCAGTGCGTCAGACTCAAGCTTTGAACGCAGACTGGCAGTTGTCCTAGCCACCTACCAGTGTCCTGACACACACACACACACACACACAATACACCCAACACCAAACAGTGCCAACTTTGACAACAGCTCCTTGTGTCATCGGGGCAAAGCCAAACTCGCTTCCAGGAAGTCGGCTCACTAAAGAGGGAGTTCTATGCATCCAATGCAGCAGTTAGAATTCGCACAAAGCTTTGAAGAGACGTCGGAGAAAAAGAGAAAAGGAGACAGAGATACATATTCTTCTAGCTTTGAAGTCTGGGAGCTTTGAATAAGGGTTTGACACTCCACCATTTCCATCTCCACTCTATTTTTTTTAAAAAAATCAACAATTGTTGTCCATGCTTTCTCAAAAAGATTTTTTTTTTTTGAAAAAAAAAATTGATATGGAACGTAGGAGAGTAGTGTAGTTTTTTTAGTCACTCCAGTCTATATTCATGACATATTCTGGGGAAGGGAACTGACAGAGAGGGGGAAAGCTAGCAGGATGTCTACAGATAAGCCTGCAAATCGGTAGAGATGGGAGAAATCAAAGGCAATGATATAACAACCCAATGCCACTTTCTGCATTTCCAACTTTGGAAAGCACCAAAATGCATGGAAAAATGAAGCCATTTTTTTCCACCTCTACAAATATCTCACCCACTGGGCTATGGGTCTGTTAAGGAACAGGGAATATGCCCCCCTTCCTCACCTGCACAGGAAATGGCTTTCCTGGAAACACCCTCAACTGTCAACATGAGGCTGTAATATTTACACATGGTACATATTAAGAACCTAAGACGAGCCCTGCTGGATCAGGTCAGCTAGTCCAGCTTCCTGTATCTCACAGTGGCCCACCAGACACCTCAGGGAGCACACAAGACCACAAGATGCCTGTGTCCTGTTGCCAATCTCCTGCATCTGGCATCCTGAGGTAAATTTCTGAGGTAAATAAAGCAAAATTTGTTATCCTGTCTGTGGGGAGGAAGCTGTTATAATTTGCAACCCAATCTAGAACATAAGAACATGAAAGGAGCCCCACTGGATCAGGCCAAAGGCCCATCTAGTCCAGCTTCCGGTATCTCACAGTGGCCCACCAGATGCCTCAGGGAGCACACAGGACAACAAAATGCCTGCATCCTGTTGCCATTCCCCTGCATCTGACACTCCGAGGTAACCTTAGGACGCAACTCTAGCCAACTTTCTGGCACTGACTTAGCTGTGCTGCATCCTGCAGTGGAGCAGTAGTCACGGAGGTCTCCTCAAGGTAAGGGAATGTTTGTTCTCTCATCTCAAAGCTGCATTGCCTTTACGCCGATGCTGGAAGGTTGGTTAGGATTGCGCCTTTAATCTAAAATAAGGAGGCTGCACCACTATCATTCATAGCACAGCATTCTGTGCACATGCAGGCCAAAAAAAAACCCCACACCCAGTGGCTGAGCTGAAGCTCCCCCACGTGCAGATCGCATCAGTATGCATTTGGTGACTCCCTCCCTCCCTATCTTTTTTTTTTTTTTTGACAAATGGAACCAAGGCTTCAAGGAGGGCCCCCAGCTCAGATCAGAAGGAAGATGTAGATAGATAAAATAGACCATTTCCATCTGTGCTTCTCCTTGGCCCTCCACCTTTCACCCCATGCTAAACTCACTTTGATAACAGTGGAGGAAATTGATGCCCTGATGACAGTGCTGCAGAAGTGCCAATTATCAATTTAGTTTGGGCTTTTCTTTTTTTGTACAAATTTCTGCTTCTAAAACTTTCCGTTAACTGAGCTAAGTCAAGCAGACAGAATTTCCTTTTTAATAAATCTGGTTAGCGGGAGGCAAGAGAGCTATTTGGTTCTTGAAATTCCCTCGGAAGGTATTTTGCGAGCACAGAAGTAACTTTTTGGCTCCTGCAACTTCCTGCAAAGACCTCCATGCGTACAGAATGGCCTACATTTCTCAGGCATGAGACTTCAGATGCTAAAATATTTTCACAAAGGGGAAATATGCATTCTGGAAATTGGTGCATCTCATCTCTTTTTTTCCCCATAGGCAAAACCACAAAACATTGCAATAGAACAGGTGCAGAAGCGCCCCCCCCCCATTAAATGATATGCTGCAGGTTTATTCACTCTAATGACAACGTATAGAAATCACAATTTGACGAAAACCCAAATTTGAAACCGCTCCACCCTTTGACATCGTTCAATCAAATATGAATAACTCAACCTTATGCCAAGGAAAATGAGGAAAGAATTTTGAACGTAGGCATTAAATGCACTTGAAGAGGTATTCAGTTCTGCAATATTACACTCAGATAAAGGTGAAGGGTGAAGGGTAAAGGTGAAGGGGTGGGACTTGGTGGCACAGCGGGTTAAACTGCTGCTACTTTCCAACCAGAAGGTTGGGAGTTCAACCAGAAGGTTGGGAGTTCAAGACTGCACGATGTAGTGAGCTCCCGTTGCTTGTCCCAGCTCCTGCTAACCTAGCAGTTCGAAAGCACCTAAAAATGTGAGTTGATAAATAGGAACCACTTCGGTGGGAAGGGAACGGCGTTTTGTGTGCCTCGGCGTATTGTCATGCTGGCCACATGACCACGGAAGCTTGTCCTGGGACAAACGCCAGCTTTGGCTTAGAAAAAGAGATGAGCACCACCCCCTACAGTCGGTCACGACTAGACCACTCGGTCGTGGG
The DNA here is from genome assembly GCA_029204185.1 of Lerista edwardsae. Lineage (NCBI taxonomy): Eukaryota > Metazoa > Chordata > Lepidosauria > Squamata > Scincidae > Lerista > Lerista edwardsae. The sequence continues at coordinate 7,872,883 of JAJKFI010000023.1, read as the reverse complement.
GAAACCTTTACCTATTTCTGGCATGCTTCAAATGGCACTATCTTCCAGCAATGCATCTCTTCAGTATTAAGATGCTGTTGGCTACTGGGGTACACAAGAATCTCTATGACCCTCATCTTTCCCCCCATTGTATATTCCATCTCTTCTTAATAACTCTTAGAACAACCCAAACAATAATAATCTTGAGCAAAGCTGGTGGATGCTCTTAATAAATACCAGAGACTGCGTTGCAATTCCACCGTGAGTGCTGAAAAGACAGAGCGAGGGGGAGAGAGAAATTACATATCTAATCTCTGCCCCCTCCTTTTTTGTCATGGAAACAGCAAAGAACCACTTCCTCCTCTCCCCTCTCCTCCACTTTTGCATTATCTTTTCATGCTACGATGTCTGCAACAGAATCATAATGACCCACAGGGAGATGTATCAGTTATATTGTCCTGGGAGGATACATTTATGTCATATTATTGTTACAAGAAAAGAAGGTTCCTTATTATCCTCAAGTGAATATTTTGCCTGCATTACCCAAAGCCTGGCTATCTGAGACTGCATTCTCATCACATCAGGATATAGGCAACTCTCTCTCTCTCTCTCTCTCTCTCTCTCTCTCTCTCTCTCTCTCTCTCTCTGTGTGTGTGTGTGTGTGTGTGTGTGTGTGTGTGTGTGTGTGTGTGTGTGAGAGAGAGAGAGAGAGAGAGAGAGAGAGAGAGTAAAAACTATCTACATCTTGGAAATTATTCCGTTATGCTATTAAAAGGGAAAGAAGTGGAAAATTTTCAGCATAGGATATTGACATCTTTTTCTGTTGGCTTCAAAAGCTTTTTTAAAAAAGTGAGCAATGTTAAGATATACTGGAAGAATAAGAAAAGAATTGGGTTAAGCTAATAGGGCCTTTGTTGCCATTCAGAGCAGTTTCTCCTATTAAGTTTAGAAGACAGTTAGGAGTCAATGGAGCTCCATAGTAGTAATGAACATTATGAGAACCGTAATTACACAGCGCATTAATGCACAGGGCACTTTGCAAAGCAACAGAAGCAAAAGAATAAGCACCTGCACTTCCAAGAAGCTTCTGATCTAAATTGTGTCCCATGGAAGAGGAAAGGAGGGGAATGTGCAGGATAATGGATGCTGTGGGATATGCCTCAGGGCGCCATCCTGACCTGACGTTAGGCCAGCACAGTTTGGCCAGCACAAGGGACACCGTAAAGTATGTTTGGACATACATAGGACATTTCAGAAGCTCATTTAGCAGTTGTCGCCAGAACTGCCAGCCCAGGGGTTCCCAAAGTGTGCATCGAGATGCCTTCATGTGTTGCGGCACATTCACAGGGGTGCCATGATATGCCCCCGGCTGCCCCTCTATGTATTCCCCCAAACACTACAATTTTTGATGTTGTGAAATCTCACTAGACCCAAGGTGACAGCTCACAAATCTCATGAGATTTGGGTGTCGCCCTCTTGGATCTTCTGAGATTTTGCGAGATCCAAGGAGACGGCACCCAAAACTCACAAGACGTGAGTGTGGCCATCTTGGATCTTGCCAAATGTCATGAAATTTGGGGGCACTACCTTGGACCTCGTGAGATTTTGCGACATCCAAGATGGCGGCACCCAGCTGAACCGGGAAGAAGAAGCTGCAGAGGCACCATGACACAGGTGTAGGAACTATGAATGAATGAATGAATGAATGAATAAGTTTATTACGGTCATAGACCAATACAGGTGTAGGAACTATTGTGCTTGCCCATCAGACCCACTATTGTTTGCTTTCCTTGGGTTAGGACTGTATTCTACTTTATTATTGTGCAGCACCAATACATTGGGGACACTTCAGAAAGGCATAAATAAATGATACCAGTGGCATGAAAAGCTGCTCCATTGTCCAGAGGTTTGATGCCAGATGACTGGCTCATCTTTCAGTATTCTGGTGACACACTTTCAGCTCTGCAGGGGCACAAGAAGCTTGTGCCTTAATAAGGTTGTAATGGCCCAAGCTGTCTTTGGAGCAGACTCCAAATGGGTGAAAGTCTGATGGAGTAAGTTGGAGAATTGCACCAAGGGGAAATGTGATCCTTGACTTTCTCAAGCAAAACATGGTAATTCTGGAAGCGTCACACAAAAATGAAGTACCTACAGACCGGGGACCGACTCCATCTAACAGAGGGAGGGAGCACATTAGCCATACTGATTATTTTTCCGCAACCATGTGAATGCACATCACTCTTTCTCGAACGGCTACAGTGAGGAACACAAAAGGAAAGGGAATGTCTGTGTAACCATAGTAACCTTAGTACCAAAATTCAGAACTGGCACTCAAATCCCATGTTCCCGTTATTATGAGAAATAACGGGAATGCCTAAAAAAGTAAACTATTCTAGCCATGGTCCGTGGACCTCTATCTTAAAATTATCCGCAGAAGACACTATTTATTCATTTCCCATGTGACTTTATTTAGACGGACAGCTAATATCGCAAGAGTTTACCTACCACTAGCTATGGGATTGTAGAATTGTTGCTTTTGAGAATATCTTAGAGGGGTTTTTATATTAGCTTATATTTTGCATTTTATTAAATAATAATAATAATAATAATAATAATAATAATAATAATAATAATAATAATACTTGGATTTATATACCGCCTTTCTTAGGTCACCTGATTTCTCTAATGACTATAACTCAAGGGGGTTTACATGGGCAGACTTTATTCAGAAACCCGAAGGTTTTTACAATTTATACAGAAATGTTCTATCTTTCAAGAACTACACACACACAGATGGATCTTTCTGGATTTAGTCCTTCTTTCTGGCCCCCCGTTTGTCTTCTTGCTGGCTGATAAGCGGCTTCCCTGCTCCCACCAGAGAAGCGGCTGAACTTCGGCACAACTCCCCCTCGCACAAGGCAGCCGAAGCTCAGCTGTTAATCAGTCGCAATTGACGAGGTCTGCTGCTCACAGAGACTTCCGGCTGTCCCGAACTGGCGACCTTCAAATCTTCAGCTCTTATCTTCAGGCAAACGGAGGCATTAACCCTCTCGACTAAATACATGCCCCCTTGAGCTTCGTGAAAGGCAGGGTAAACAGGTTTTAAATAACTAAATGTTAATAAAATGTGCAGAGGCTCCTTGAAAAATTTGGGGCCACCCTGGCCGGGGATGAGGCTTAGGATTTGGTGCAATGGCCTTCGTCCATCACTGCTCCTGTCGCCGCCACGTTAAGCCCCTGACATGCCTCTGGAACACGCTCCGCAGTATCCTATGCCAGTCGAGAGCCGCCGGTGCTCGACGGGTGCACAACCGGCGCAGCCAATAGGTGCCGCAGTGCCCATGTGTGGGCACGGCTGCTTGCGCAGTCCAGCACCTGATTTGCTGGTGCAGACACACCTGACGGCACATTTGTGACAGCACTGAACCAACGCAAGAGCACAGCGCTGGCACAGTGCGCATACAGGATTGCGCTCACAATGTGCTACAGGCGCATGCCTATTCTTTTTCTTGTTGAATAGCACATGGTGGAGGGGCATGCGGATTGGGACCACAATGGCAGCAAAGGGGTTAAGCCCACCCTACCAGTCCAGATGAGAAGCTGCCACACAAAGTATCTAGCCAAGAAAATCCAGTGTGCTACTCCTTAGCAGGAACCTTAAAAGTATCATGTAGTTTAGACCCGATTTACTATCCAGACAGGCCTCTGCGGTCCCCTGGGGTCTGCTTTAGGAAAAGAGCAGCGCATGAGCCAGCGACACTTGAAGGCCAGACTCCGAGCTTTTAACAAGGCTGTGATTTATGCATCTTTCCATCTCCGAAATAAATTCCCTTTCACTGTATCATTTGAATCTGTTCCTCAGAGGAGGACGAGAAAATATCCCATCCATTTCCAGCGCGATATCCCTTTTTCAAGGCTGGTTCACTTTCTCTTCTTAATCTCCACCGGCGACTGGTGGGCGTCTGTGTGAAATACCAGGTCCCCCACAGTATCTCTTCGCGGCTGGCAGCGTGCATTTGTTATTGGGCGCAGAAAAACTCACCCATTGATTTTCTTGTGGTGTCACTGCAACATGGGGCTCTCTGCTGTAATAGCCGTATTTATTCCTGGCCAAACACTACTCCGAATGCCACTCCAGCACCGCGCCTCATTCCCATGCTAATATACATTCAACATGGCCCTAAACACTGATGTTCCCTCCTTCAGCACGTCACGTTTCCAGGCTTTAACTTGCAATATAATATGCAGAAGGACAAAGAGACTGAAGGGAATCGGCATTGATCATCTTCATGGGGGGGGGGCTATAAGGTTTCAATTTCCTGTTCCAGTCGTGTTATCGCAGTGTCTGGCACAGATTCCTGGGAGGCCGCGAAGAATTAACTCTATCTTGCACATTGCCTGATTTCTGTTTCTCTACACATGCACGCACGCACGCGCACACACACGCACGCACGCACGCGCGCGCACGCACACACACACACACACCTCCTTGTGCATTCTTATTCTCAAAGCATTCCAGCAATTGCTGCTCCTTTTGCTGAGACTGGTGCAGCCTCAGCAACGAGCTCCCGATAGCAGCAATAAGCGATTAGATAAGACTCAAGCTTCAGAAATGAAAGGGGAGGGAGGAAAAAAAAAACACCCTGCTGTGGTGAAGCTTGAAGCTATTTCTGTTATTTATTTCATTATCCCACCAGTCTTCCCTGACCCATCTTCACTGTGGCGTGGAGCAAATGCCTTGAACAAACGAGGGCGCAATCCTAAACTGGAGTTAGGCCGGCATAAACTAAGCCAGCAAAGTTTGGCCGGCACAAGGGACACCGCAAATATGTTTGGACCACTCTCAGAGAGGCTAGCAGACAGATGTGAGCCATCCTTGCTGACTCCAAGAGTAATCCAAACACGCTTTACGGTGGCCCTTGTGCTGGCCAAACTTTGCTGGCTTAGCTTATGCCGGCCTAACTCCAGTTTAGGGTTGCGCTCTGAGAGTTGGTCATTGTTGTTTGTAGGAGCTACTGTGGTATTTGGTAAAGGGCACTCTTTTTGGGGGGGGGGGCTTTCATTTAGATCCCTCCTTTCTTCTTTCCCAGACCCAAATTAGCATACCTGGATCCTGAAAGGTTCAGACTGGCACTCCCAGATGATCGAGCATGATGATGACCAGATGCAGGGCCCAATCCTATGCTTCCCTGGTACATAGGACTACAGTGGTACCAAAATGGCCGCCGCTGCATCCTATGAAACCAGGAAAGCTGCCGGAGGTCTCCTTGGGGTAAGAGAGCAAATGTTACCCTGTGAGGAGCAACAGCAGCCCCAATGGGTCTACTTCCATCTGTGCCCACTATTGAGCAGGCACAGAACCAAGTTGACCCATGTTGGAATTTCTGGCTCAGGAGGGACCATAGATTGGGCTGCAGAGTCTGCCGTTGATTCCACGCCCTTCCCTGGTCCTGGTCCTTCCATCCAATTCCACCCCCTCACTGCCTCCCCCATCCAATAAGCAAGCCCCAGTTCCTACCTCCCCCCCTCCCTACGTCTACCCGGAACCACTCTTACGCCAGGCAAGCTCGGCTGACGCATCAGCAGCTACTGTCGGCCCGATGGCACCAGTACCGATGCAAAGGTGCTGGTTGGTGTGCCTGCATCAGCACTGGCGCTGTTGGGCCAATGCAAGTGGCTAGCGCCAGTCCAACAGCGCAGTTTGGATTGCACCCTCATCGGAGAGTCCTGCCCTATTTCCCCCAGTTCTGCTATTTGGCGTCCTTTCATTGGAGATGCCAAGGGAGGCCAGAAACGCAAAGCCATGCGCCATGAAAAGCAAACTCTTCACCATGAAGCCATTAGCTCTCCACATCAAGTTCGTAACGCACTAGGCTGCTCCACGAACTGCTCTGCACAAGTTCCTTGGCATGGCTGCGAAGCTACAACAAAGGTTAATAGCTTTTATTAACTACTCTGTGAGGAAAATAGTGGGGTCGCGACAGGCAGTATCGTTGGGGTCACCCAAGTCTAGACCAGGTTATGTGCCATTGGACTTCCGTTGTGCCAGGTTATGCCAGGTTCCGTTGTGCCAGGTTCCGTTGCCCCAGGTTATGACGGAGAAGGAAAACTCGCTGTCATGGTTGACAACCTATTACAAGCTCTGGGGTGTTTCTGCACAACCATCAATCCATTTTTAATGAGAGAAAATCCCGGCATTACAATCAGGGCAAAGTTGAGTAGGGGGGAATAAGTGCCTTGTCTCAAAGAGACAGCCCTACTGCAAAGGACTTCGGGAAGACATCAAGTTCTGAAGGACACTGCAGCTTGTCATATTTTTTCTTGCTCGCCTTGATATGCTGTTGAGCAATAGAGGTCACAACGGAAGGAGAGAAATCTCCCCTCATTAGCTATTGCACCCATCACCAGAGTATTGAGAGCTCTTTGGGGGCTGGAGAACAGCATTATTTGGTGACCAACATCTACGGAATCCCAATGGATGCTGGGGCATGCCTGTATACAAGAAACAAATGACACTGCTTATTAGACCTAATGTGCTTGCAAATAAATATTCAGTAACCCTATTATGCATAGTCTCCTCAACAAAAGCTGATCCGATGACGACTGCTACAATATTATCTAATGTATATTTATGTCTCTTTTTTTTTTTCCTTGACACCAATTATGCTGTTTGGTCTTCTACCTTTAACTAATCTGGGTTGGGACACATTAAATAGTCATGAGACCGAACATGATTGTAAACAAGGAAAACAGCCTGCATTCATTAGGAATTTGCCGTTGTTCTTCTCTCTCTCTCTTTCTCTCTCTCTCTCTCTTTCAGAAGCTCATCTAATTCAACAGCAATAGTTGACATGGTTGGAAGATAGCCAAATATTCCCATGTTTGCTCCAAAAAACAAAGAACTGGATTTTGGTGAGCATTCCTTGTGTACACTTGAAACATCTCAACATTTAGCTGCGTCACGACACCCCTATAGCTTCTTCTTCTAGGCTCAGCCAAGTGCAGCCATCATGGATCGCACAAACTCGAGTGTGCTGCCACACACAAAGGCATAGCAACACACAATTTGGGAACCCCTGCCCTAAGGTCTGTTCTTGAACTAGGGTTAGTTTAGGAGAAATCACATTTCTAAGCACTTCTGCTTCAGAACATCTCACTGAAATTGATGAGAACCAACAGCACAGCCCACCACGGGAATTTATGTTCACTGCCTTGAGTCCCATCATGGAAGGAAAGCAGGATAAAAACAAACCAAATAAATGAACCTTCACCCATAGTACAGAACTTATAAGGAAATAGTTAAAAGCTTCACTTCTTAACTCCTATATTATTTCCAAAAGTTTCATCTGAACAAAAGAAAACAATAGAAAAAGAAAGCCATGCCTCTCTATATATTTTTAAATTGTAAATGCAATTAAAAAAAAGAGAGAGTTATAATCACATTCAAGTGATGGATAAAATGACTGCACTGTCCATTGTAATTTTCATCTTCCTTTAAATTAAAATAAGATGATTTTCATGATTAACTCATTTTTCTGTAGCTCATCAGCCCATTCCTATATCTATATTTCGAGGAAAATTGCCACTTTGCTGTTTTCCAAGTGATTTGACCTTTATTCTTGTGGCTAAATGAAAAGATCCCTTTGCAATGATGAGCTCGCAATAAGGGCTTTGAAGAGGACTTTCTTGGCATTTGCATTGGTCCAAAGGCCAGAGTGGCACCACTTTAGAGCGAGTATGAAAACATCCCAAATCTGAATATTTCTCCATCTTGCCCTTTAGGAAGCTGCAGAATTCAATACATTCAGGCAAGCTGGACATCTATATATTTACCAAAGAAGTAGAAGGTCTGAAATGCATAAGCAATTCATTGGTAAGGTGGCATGGTTCAAATGCATTTTAGACTGCAATCCTATCCACAGTTAGCTGGAAGTAAGCCCCATGAACACAGTGCGACTTACTTCCAAGTAAACATGCATAGGCTTAGACTGTTGTCTCTGTTATAAAGGTTCCTCTGACAAACTGGGAACACATTTTTTAAAGTGTATATTTTTTTAGTATAACTTAAGGTGGCTTCTACCATCAGAAAATCATTCCCTCCCATGTGAAACAGGAAATATTCTTCTAAGATTATGCCCACCGTTACCACAAACATTATTATTTAACTAAACATAAGACTTCTTTCTTTGGCAAACTTTGAGTGGGACGGGAAAGAATAACAAACAACCCTACTCTTGAAAGCCAGACTAAGAGCACAATCCTAACCTGGAGTTAGGCCGGCGCAGTTAGGCCGGCAAAGTTTGGCCGGCACAAGGGCCACCATAAAGCATGTTTGGACCACTCTCAGAGTCAGGTAGGATGGTGCACGTCTGTGTGCTGGCCTCTCTGAGTCCAAGAGCGGTCCAAACATACTTTATGGTGTCCCTTGTGCTGGCCAAACTTTGCTGGCCAAACTCCAGGTTAGGATTGCACTCTAAATGGAAGGCAGTTGTGGCTATCCAGAAAACCTCTGTCTCCTGTGTTCTCTGCCCCAACGTCCCTACAATCAGGGCTGGCTTAGGAGCTATGGGGACCAATACCAAACATTATTTTGCAATATTTTGCACACACACACACATCCCCAGGGAATGAGCAGCAGTGAGAAGGCACCCAGCAGTGATGTCACTGCCAACTGCTTCTGGGGAAAGGACTACTCATTGCATGTATTCCTGGTGACTTGGAACTTGTGATGGACGTTGCCTCCATAGATCTGTCCAATCTCCTTTTAAAGACATCTAGACTAGGTGCTATTGCCATATCCTATGGCAAGGAGTTCCACAGACTAATGACAAAGAAGTATTGCTTATTTCAAAAATAACTCAAGCTTAGAATTTAGAATTCCACCTGTTTGCTTTTCCATCCCTTCCAAGACAGCCAACGACACTTCTTCCGGTCTCCCAGAAGATGAATTCAAAGCTCTCAACATTGTAATGGCATTTGGTTCCAGGCAAAATCTCAACACTGGGTCGATGGGAAAAGAAGGGCTATTGTGGAGGTATGGCAATACTTTGAGCAAGGAAGCAGAAGCATTTTGGGCCACCCAATGTCACTGAACTTGGAGGGGGGCGGTTAATTACCACGCATGGTGGTTAATTTCAGGAGAAACCTTCTAGCAAGGACACTGTAGAGCCACAGACAAAATGCGGAAGGTTTGCAGTTCATCAACTCTGCCTAAGGAAAGGTTCAAAGCTTGGTCAGATTGCTTACAATGACTCAGGTAATTGGATGCTTCTAGCCAAACATATGGATGATTATTCTGTGCAGAGAAGTGATTTATTTCCACTCTGAACGCATTTATTTGCCCAATGTATAAAACAACATTTTTCAGAATTTCCGAAGTCCCAGTGGTCAGGCAGAAATAAATTCTCTGTGTAGTTTTTATGCGGAGCAGAGTAATCATATAATGCCCGATTCCCACAGCAGTACTTTAAGAGATCCTCCCCATCACATTTTTATACAATGCTTGCTCCTGCTTTCTCTGTTGAAATGCCAGCTGCCCAAGCAACTTGGAATCCGCATCCTTCTAAATCGCAATTGCAGCTGAGGAGGGAGGAGGGAGCTGTGCGGGACGAAAAGTGCGTTATAAGAAGGTGATTCATCACAGCCGGCCAAAACAAACTGGTCACTGCGCAGGAATGAAATTATTTCTCAACTGCACTTGTTAGCCATTTATAAAATTGAGTAATACATACAGTGTATATTTTATGGCCTGCGAAAGGAGTTTTGGCCCAAGTTATTTTTTACAATAAGGCGAGGATGTGCGTCTGTATGATTTGGGAATAAAAAGTGGCCTTATATCTTGGGGTGTGTGTGTGTGTGTGTGTGTGTGTGTGTGTGTGTGTGTGTGTGTCCTCATGTGTATGTACATCACAGAAAATCTTATTCCCTTCCTTCAGAGATTTAAACAAACAGGAAAAAAAATCTGAACAAAACCATTTCTGCTGTCCTTTAAAGCTACAGGATTTTCAAGGTGAAAGCTCCTACAATCCTGGGGAAAAAGCAAACCAAATCCAAAACCCACCTCAACACAATGCTGTAAGCAGTACTGTAGCTAAGCACTGCAAGTGCCACAAAGTGCCACGGAAGCAGCCCCTCCCACTTGCTGTCAGAGCCATTCGGGGCCTTGTCACTGCTGCCTCGAATGGCTCTGACGGCGAGAGGGAGGGGCTCAGCCTGCTGAGGCAACACAACCAAGAAGAGGCGACACTTGGGAACTTTCGGCATAACCATCGCTTGGGCAGAATGGTAAACGTGGGTTACCCGGGGGTAGGGAAAAGGGGGCACTGGATCTGGCCCACAGGCCAGAGTTTGGAGCCCCCTGGCATAGGGTGTGGCTAGTCAACACACTCCCATCTTTCTGCTTTGTGCATTTGCCAGACCTGGGAATATATTGTCTCAACAGGTTTAGGGAAGACGGCTCTCCTTGCACATAGCTATACACACACTGATTCCATGCAGACGCTCAAGAGAACATACATGCCTGTCCCTTCTACCCCACATTCACGCACCACGGCTATGTCCTGAGAAAAGGACATTAGCAATTCCATCTGAATAAACACTTCCAACACGTCAAGGGGTCTCGCCCGACACACTTATCCAATATCAGATCAAGTGTCCAGTTATGGGGCTAAAAGGAGGAAAGCAGGAGAGGAGCCTCTTCTCAGCCTGCAGTGAAACCTCAATTATGCCATTATTCTAAAGAGTTTATGATATATGCGTACACACACTCGCAGTGCAGTGCACTACCCTCCCCCAAACCCGGCAAGTCGAGCTATTAGCTTCGTATCAATTTAATATCTTTCTTCAACGCGCTCTCTAGAGAGCGTTGGCAGGAGAGAAAAAAAAAGCTGAACTACTATCAGTAACTAGGCTATTAATATGTTAACCGATCAATCACTGTGACTTGTCGAAGGGGAACGGGACAGAGAGAAAAGCTAAAGAGGGACTTGGTGGTATTACTATTATTAATTATAAATCAGCTGAAATGGATAGGCATTCTGCAAAAATTAGAAACACAGGCTGTGGCGGGAGGTTAACCATGGGCAAACGTTCATTGATGGAGAAATGCTGAAGTTCAAGTGATGTTTGATGCCTTGGGATGTGGATTCAGGGTTGGGGTTTGAGTTGAGCCAGGTTGGGCACTGGCCAAGGTCTCTCCCTGGTCCCTAGACCATGCAGGTCAATGCAGAGTTGTCCAATGCAGAGTGTCTTTTGAGTGGACACAGAGTAATAAATAATAATAATAATAATAATAATAATAATAATAATAATAATAATAATAATAATAATA